>CM018049.1:12370143-12610143 GCA_008638375.1 Nyssa sinensis
TATAAGAATAATGAGTACATTTAGGTACCAAATAAGTATAAAAGACTAAACATTAAGGAAAAAAAATATAACATTTTGCATTCTCATCAATACCATATGATATGTTTTTGCTTGTATATTTGTGAAACAGTTGGACAAGAAGTAAATGATATGTTTATTGGTTTGTGTTTGCTATTATCACTTGGTGTGAAGATGTATCATTTGGTAAAGTTTGGTATTTTGTATATAATTGTGCACAACATTATGGAAGTTGTGATTACGCCCAAAGAATAACGCGGTAATTATAGTGTAGCTTTGGGGTGTCGATTCCACAGTGAGACTAAATTAAAAGAATAATAAACAGAATTTCTGAAGCTAGAGAAAGTATTAAACGGTCAACGAGAAAATAAAAATATAAACAGTGATTTTTGAGTGCAAATTAAAAATTAAACAATTTGATTAATGGAAGAAAATACTCAAATTTAACGAACAGTGGAGTGTCGGGAATCTCTTGCACATATCTGGTATTTAAATTATTTTTAATTCACTAATAACTCAATTGAGAAATTAAATCCCAAAAATCTCAATCGGAAGATATACAATTATGAACCACAATTACACTGAAAATAACTCTTTGAAAAATCATTCAACACTTTTAAATCACACAAGTTATTATTCACATTAAAAAAACCCAACGACGACAATATACCCAACAAGCAATATTGCAGCAGAGAATTGAATCAATATAAATATTTAATTGTTCCAAAAATAATCAAAACATTAATCCATTCGATAGAAAAAGCATGACTGAATCTATAAACGGATTAAACGCTTTAATTATTCAGACTATAAAATCTAACAATTAATTATGAATGATCATCAAAGAATTTAACAAGTGAAAACCACGTACAGGAATCAAAAATAAATTAAAATAATCATCTATGATGCAAGTTCATCCCTAACCCCACTTGAAAATTTAGTTACTCATGTACAGGATGGATAACATAAACCTCACAGAGAAACACTGAGCCATGGAGTCGCTGCGTTGATTTTTCCTCCTTCTTCCCTCCGCCAGAATTTCCCTTCTGCGCCGCACCTGCGGCTCTCTCCTCTGTGTTGTTCCACCACAGGACCTCCCCTCCTTTAGGTTTTTTTTTTGCTTTTTATATTCCGCCTAATGCACAAGCCGCACTCTTAATTGACGTATCAACTTTCGCGCCCCCTCTGACTTGCGTGCCGCACCAGCCCAAACTACCCTGGACCCCACGCCTTTTGCAACCCCAGGCCTCATGATGCAGCCTTGTTCAGCCTCAAACGCACAGTGCTGCACCGCAATTAGGCCTAGCCCGCATCTCTATTTCATTTGTTTTCTTTTGTTGTCTTCTACTTCATGCGGTGGGCCCCATTTTGCTTTTCCTTTTCAGCCCATTGACTTTTCTTCTTTCCCTTTTGTTTTTTTCTTTGTTTCTCTTGTTCCTGCTTTGCTGAATCTTTCTTCTTTAATTCAGCCTTGCCACATCCTTTGACTTCTTTGACTTTTCACACACTTTTGCTCTTTTCTCATTCCCGCGCACAGTCAACAGTTGTGACCTTTAGGCTACTTTTTCTATTAGATAACGATTGAATCTTGATTCGGACTCTTCATAGAAATTGTAACCCTGGATGAGTAGATAATTTTAAGCTTAAAAACCACAAAACTCAAGTTATGATCCCTTGAAGTTGGCTGGTCGGACAGGTTCGGAGCAACTTTCCAAGCCAGTCTTTGAAATAACGTTTGAAGGCCCAAAAGAACTCCGATTTTTGCAAACTAGACCTTTCTGAAAAGCCCAAGATGTCCTCTAAAAACTTCATGAATACCACTTTCTCATTCTGAAACTATAACGCCATCCAAATCTCAGTTGAAGTTCAGTGGATCGAATCTGCCTAAAAGCAGAAAATTGTACAATATACTCCATAGCTCTTCTTGGACCTTCAATGCTTCCCTAATTCAATAAATATATTAATTAGCTCACTTAAATAGAAAATATATCATAAAACTAAATATGAAGAAACTAAAAATATTAAACAGTATGCTCTCATAATAAGGTCACATTTTAGCATTTTAATCTAATAATAGGGTATTTAGAATGCACTTTTGTGCACTCATCAAGTTGCATCTTATGTTATGACGGTTGCACTTTGCATTTTGGATAGTTGCCCCTAACATTTTGAGGGTTGCATGAAGTTCAGGATAACATTATCATAATCAACTTGGTGCATAGTGTTATTGAAGTTACGCCTTATATTGTGAAGGTTGTACTTACGTTTTGGTTAGTTTCTCCCTATCTTTTTTACAGTTGCATCATGTTTAAAAAATATTACATTTAATTTGTGCAAGTTGCACTAAAACTTTACATGTTTGGATCGTTTGCCATTATAAAATTACAAGTTCACATTTAGGATCACAAGCCATCATAACACAATATATTAAGTCCCTTATCCAACCATAATTTGTTAACCTTATTCATATTACAAAACTACATGATATCTACAATTTGAAATCCACCAATAATTTTTAATTTGTTCACAATTACGATATAATCACTTAGCAATCCCACATCTTGTTGCCTATAACCCATTGAACTAAGCATCTTACACTTCGTCTTGTTGAGGTTCAATCAATACTTAAATTTACAATAAGTAGTCACAATGCGTGTAATTAGCTACCTATAAAAAAAATTAAAGATTAGGTTTTTTCAAAACAAAAAAGTTAACAAACTTATTTAAATTATTGGCCTTAAATTTCTAAGCAGTTTTATATAATTGTGTTAAAACTTATCATTAATAAAAATCATCCACAAATACCACATAAAGCCCTAGAAAAATGCAATGAAATCAAACATCATACAAAGATATCAACCATAAATACCTTATTTTGTTCAACCAATTAAATAAAAATTGTTGGAAACCAAAACCTAAAAAGAAAATATCGAAGAAGAAAGAGAGAGAGAGAGAGAGAGAGAGAGAGAGAGAGAGAGAGAGAGAACTTGCAAGCGCAGCCTTTGATGACGATGTAACCATTCTTGCGAGTAGCACCGACTTGTTGTCGATACGTCTTGGAGGCTCCGGCATC
Source organism: Nyssa sinensis (assembly GCA_008638375.1). Classification (NCBI taxonomy): domain Eukaryota; kingdom Viridiplantae; phylum Streptophyta; class Magnoliopsida; order Cornales; family Nyssaceae; genus Nyssa; species Nyssa sinensis. Next base: position 12,373,235 of record CM018049.1, read on the forward strand.
GACCTTGGACTCGAAATGGTGCTCTTCGTCCCTCAATCTCACTCAGTTACTTAGACACTTAATTTTTTCTAATGCTTGATTATGATAAATAGTGCTCTTTGTCCCTCAATCTCACTTAGTTATTCAAACACTCAAATTTTTTCTAATGCTTGATTATGATATTGGTTGAATACTATGTGTATTCTTGTTAATTATTTTTGTCTTTGAAAAGGTATTTTGGTCTTATAAAATGTCAAGTTGATAAAGTTGATGTATTTATAATTTTATGATGTCTTCATAATTTAGCCCACAAAGTAAATTTTTATCTAAATCCAAGTCTGTCACTAACTAACTGCTAAATAACACTCAAATAAATGACTGAATTTTAATTGCCTCAAAAATCTATTATTATTGAAAGTATGAAAGTAATTTTTCGCCTTTTTTGGTAACATTTTCAGAGGTTTTTTTCTCACTAATAAAGAGAAAGAATTGAAGCAAATTTTCATTTCATAAAAGCAAGAGAAGTACTTGGAGAATTGTAGCCAACTGATGTCTAAATTGCTTATAAGAATGCAATTTGAAGACAGAGATCTTTTTTGCATCATACATTACAAATTACCATGAATATTTCCACCATGTAATTAATAACTACCCAAATCTTTGAACATAAAATTGTTAATGCAAAGTATGAACATTTAAAGCTCAGACTCTTGACTAATAAAAAGATGACGACTCACATGTGAGAGAATTCACCTTGAAAACATTGAACAAATGAAAAATAAAAATATAAAAAAAATATTATAAAATTAATGGACATGAAATCAATCACACAAGTATTTACATGGTTCGACTTCAAGCCTATATCTACGGGTAAGAGGGAGAAAGATTTTACTAATACAGATAAGGAAGTACAATAGAGGATTTTTTTATGCTCATAAAAAATTACTCATACGATATATTATACTTTCTATTGTTGCTATCTCTTTCGGTGATGTCTCTAAACTTACCTACGAACCTGTTTATATAGAATTTTGTTTGCCACCATCACTTAGTTTGCTGCCATCACTTGGTTTGCCGCCTTAAGTATTTCATCATCATTTCATTTCTTGGCCACATATTTCATTTGCTTGAAATGTGATTTGTCAGCTTCCATCATATATAATGTGGATGCTTGGGCTCTACGAGTTCACAACATTCTCCCTTGGGTGTCATGCTCCCCCTCATTGAAACATGAGTATGATTTCTTTAATAGTTCAAATCTTTGAGTTGGGGGTATTCCACATTTATATATTAGTTTTTTGAATATTGTTGTTGGTAATGCTTTGGTGAAAAAACTTACTAAGTTGTCACTACAACGTATTTGATGTACATTAATATCACTGCCCTTCTGGAGCTCATGAGTATAAAAGAATTTTGGCGAGATGTGTTTGGTTCTGTCTCTTTTGATATAACCTTCCTTAATTTGTGTCATCCAAGCTGCATTATCTTCATATATCGTTGTCGAACCAGTCTTTAATCGACGATAATCCACATGATTCTCAAATATATTGGTCCATAGATATCAACCACATACACTCTCGACTTCTCTCATAAAGTGCAAGAATTTCATAATGATTTGATGAAGTAGCGGTCATTTTTTTTTTTTGTAGATCTCCATGATAGAGCAGTGTCACCATAAGTAAACACACATTCAGTTTGTGACTTGGCTTTATGTGTATCAGAATGATAACCAACATCTACATATCCAACTTATGGTGATTTGGATCCTCTTGAATAAAACAAGCCCATATCAATTGTTCCTTGAAGATAGCAAAATATATGCTCGATGCCATTCCAATTCCTTCGAGTTAGAGCATTACTATATCTAGCTAGCAAATTGACAGAAAATGCAATATTTGGTCGTGTACAATTTTTAAAATACATGAGAGTGCCAATTGCACTAAGATGTGGTGCTTCAGGACCAAGGATATTTGTATCACCTTCACGAAGGCGAAAAGGGTCTTTCTTCACACCAAGTGAGCGGACAACCATATATAGTTAAGATTAATGGGTGTGCCTTATTAATATTAAACTGCTTCAAAATCTTATATGTATATGACAATTGATGAAGAAAGATTCCTTCTAGGGAATGCTCGATCTACAGGTCGAGACAGAATTTGATTTTTCCCAAATCTTTCATTTCAAACTCTTTAAATAAATAACAGTTTTTGTGAGCTCTTCAAGAGTCCCCATAAGATTCAAGTCGTCAACATATACTGCTACTATTACAAATCCAATATCCGATTTCTTTATGAAGATATAGGGACATATTGGATTCTTTTCATATCTTTCCTTTAGTAAATATTCACCTAGGCAATTATACCATATACACCTAGACTATTTTAGTCCATATAATGATTGTTGTAACTTTATTGAATACATGCTAAGAGATTGTGCATACTAGCTTCATAAACTTTAAATCCTTCAGAGATTTTCATGTATATGTCACTATCGAGTGATTCATATAAGTATGTTATGACTACGTCCATAAGACGTATATCTAAATCTTCTGAGACTACTAGACTTATCAAAAATTGAAACAAAATTACATCCATGATGAAAGAATGTCTCCTCATAATCAACACCATGTCTTTGCGAGAAACTTTATGCTATAAGTCTGGCTTTGTATATGATAATTTCATTTTGCTCATTATGTTTCTGTACAAATACCCATTTGTACCCTATAAGATTTATGCCTTTATGTGTTCGGACTATAGGCCCAAATACTTATCGTTTTGCTAATGAGTCCGACTTAGCCTCTAGTGCCTTCTTCTAATTTTGCCAATCATTTATACGTCGACATTCTTCGACGCTTTGTGGTTCGAGATCCTCATCACTTATGGTAATTTCGAGTGATATTGTGAAGGCAAATATATGGTCAATAATAATATCATTATGATCTTATATATCTCTATTAGATACGTAATATATTGAGATCTCTTTACTTTCAGGTACATGTGTCTCTGTAGAGGCTACTTGTTTCGCTTAAGGAAGTATCCCCTCTTCAAGAGGTGTTTGTTTACCTTTCTTAGTAGATATCATTATTCCTTGTGTCTTCCTCTTCTAGGGAAGTTTATCTTTCACACCAATAGGTTTAGCACAGTTCAGGTGTGCCATAGATTAATTTGTTGTTGTAGTAATGGATTGTCCTATAGGGACATTGATTGCAGCTAGTATGTGTGATTTCATTATTTTCTTTGTATTAGTGAATGCATCTAGTAATTGATTAACAATACTTTGAAAATGAATGATCCTTTGAACTTCTCATTCACATTGATTAGTACGAGGATCAAGATGAGCCAATTTTGGTGCATTCTAAGAAATTTCACGTTGAGCTTCTAGCTTCTGCTTCTCTTCCCCTAATGGTGGGAATACCGTCTCTCCTCAAAATGACAATTGGCAAATCATGGCATAATTAAATCATATGTCAGGGGCTCAAGATATCTTATATTAGATGGAGAATCAAAACCAACATAGATTCCTAATCATTTTTTGGGACCTATTTTAGTACATTGTGGGGGTGCTATAGGGACTTGCATAACATAACCGAAGACCTTTAGGTGAGACACATTTGGTGGATAGCCAAACACAAGTTGTAAAAGAGAATACTTGTGATAAGAGGTTGGCTTAATAAAGATTAATGTTGCAGCATGCAATATGGCATGTCCCCAAATAGAAGTAGGTAGCTTTGTTTTCATAAGTAAATGTTTAGCAATTAATTGAATACATTTGATCAAAGATTCTGCTAAACCATTTTGTGTGTGTACATGAGCAATAGGATGTTTAACATTAATTCCTATTAACACGCAATACTCATTAAATTATTGGGATGTAAACTCACCAGCATTGTCAAGATGTATTATTTTGATGGGATGATAAGAGAATTGTGCCCTTAATCGAACGATTTGAGTAAGGAGTCTTGCAAATGCAACATTATGAGATGAAAGTAAACAGACATAGAACCATCTAGTTGATACATCCATCAATACCATGAAGTAATGAAAGGGCCACATGGTGGGTAAATCGGTCCATATATATATATATATATATATGTATCTCCTTGAATGTGTTCTAAAAATGCTAGAGACTCAACACTAATCTCTATGGGAGATGTCTTTATTATTAGTTTTCCTTGAGAACAAGCAATGCATGAATCACATGGTAAAAGAATCTTCTGGTTCTTTAAGGGATGTCTATGTGAATTTTGAATGATTTTTCGCATCATTATTACCCCTGAGAAGCCAAATCAATCATGCCAAAATACAAAAGTATTTGGGTCATTGAACTTCTGGTTCATCACAACATGTGATTCAATGACATTTATAATAATTTGGTACAGTTCTGAGGAAATAGCAGGAAATTTCTCCAAGAAACTCTTTCGATTTGAAATAACAGATGTGATACAAAGATATTCCATATCACCTTCGCTAATGGTCTCAACATGATATCCATTTCAACGGATATCTTTAAAAATTTAGAAATTTCTTCTAAATTTACTAGAGTATAAAACATCATTTATATGAAATCTTGTCTCATTTGGAAACGTGATGTTGGCTTTTCCAAAGTCTTTAATCATATTTGCAACACCAGATATAATGTTGAAATTTGCTTTATATAATTTCATAGTCAAGAAATATTTTTTATCTTAAAGGATTGTGTGTGTAGTGGCACTATCTACTAGACCTATATCTCCATTATCCATCTAGAATCTATCAATTTTTTGTTATAATTAATATATTAAAAATAGAGAAATAAAGAAATTGAATTGCACTAAAACAACATAATTCAATAGAAATATTACAATAAGTTAAACAAAACAACATACTATAATGAAAAATGTTAATTTGGCATACACATTCTCGTTTCTTACTAAGTGGTCGATCTTTCCGCTGAGATCTAAAAAAAATGAGATAGCTAAATGCGTAATATCCATAGGATCATTAGTAAAATTCTCAGGACCATTAGTAAAATTTGTTTCTATTTCTTTTCCTTTTTCCTTTAGTGAGACTTGGTAAAGATCTACAAAATGTCTAGGCCTATGATAGGTACGCGACCAATGCCCTTTTTAACCACAATGATAATAAGATTCTTCAAGATTTTGGGCCAATTTTCCTTTTCCCTTTCCTTGTTTTGCCTCCATATTATTATTGTTGCACTTTAGGTGTTGTGGTGTCTCTTTTGGGACAATTAGGAGAATTATTCTCGTGACCACCTCAGTATGAGTTATTATGTCAATTGCGACCGTGACCACGATTATGACCAATTCCACGCCTATACTCATGTCCCTATCTATGTGATGTAGTAGCATTTGCTTCAGAAAATGCAGTTTTATTCTCTTTAAGGAATGGTACAGAGCTAATGTCGTGACCTGTGACCCGGCCTATGCGGATTACGAGGATGCGACCGTTGTTCTTCGACCTAAGGGCCAGCGGGTGGATCAGAAACGACAGTGCCAAACAGCGGTGCAGCCTTGAATGTATTTTGTGAAAAAATGTGTAAATTTTTTTCTTTTTTCTTTCTTTCTTTTCGCACATCCGCCCGAAACTGCCGCTCTTCAAAATGATACAATTAACAGACATACAGAGCTTACTAAATTTTTAAAAGTTAAATATATTACATGGTCATTGTCCTTAGGGACTTAATTACATAATTGTCCAAAATAGAATGCTACAAAAGATTGACCAACTATTGGTCCTGTCATTCTTAAAAATTGCTAATTTAAGGACGGAGCTTCCAATGCCCTTCCTTAGTACGGGTAAGGCCCCCAACCATCTTCGTTACCTGAAAGAGTCATGGGTAACAAATCCATGTGAGCTTTATGAAAAGCTCGTGAATAATTCCAGTACCTTGTCATGAGTTTTCAACTGGTAGCGGGTTAGGTATAAGAGAGTTCATAAAATAGTCACTACCAATTGTTCGTACACTTCAGATACAGAATACAAGGATCTTAAAATAGATAGCATGAAGCATTCAAGAAATTCAGGCTAGGCACTTATTTCATCAAATATGGGATACAAGAATCTTCAAAACATTAAACCCAAAGCATTCAAGGCATTCGAGTAAAATAGTTATTTGATGATACAAAATACGAAGATTTCGTTTTATTATGATTGAAAATGTAAATCCTTTTGATCATGAAATCAGAACATATAATTCACATTTAGAAAAATATGGGATAAACCTTTTACCATTTTTGAACGTAACATCTTTTCACATTTATTTTAGTGGAATCTGTTTCGAACCAGACTCTCAGCTTAACAGATTAGTAGAGATATCTCACGCTTGGGGAATAAACCTTCTACCAGGCATTGACAGGATTTTGAGTCCCATAGGGTCTCAATAGTTGTAGTACTTATGCACCATTATCTTGCGTTACCAGTTCGTAAACAGAAAGCATTTAAAACATTCCTTTTCAAAGAGATGCTTTTCAAGAGAATTTAAAATAGAACTTTCAGAAACACTTTAACAGAGCTTTCAAAATACTTGGAACATAAAATTTAGGAACAATGAGACATAACTTTCATAATACTTGAACACATCATTCAAGAATATTTAAAACATGGCTAGAATGAAAAATATTTACTTTTAGAGAGCCATTTAATACGAATTTTAAAATTAAAATAGACATGTTGTGGTACAAAATTACAAACAGTTAACAATTAAACAAGCTCACTTGCATGTCAAGATAGTATTTAAAAATGGAAGCAATAACACATTTGAATCATGAGTTATATAAATACAAGAATTTTGAACTTAAAACACTTTATGTATCATAGGGTTAAAACCTCCACTTCAAAGTATAGGATTACTCACCTTGATTCTCGGGGTTGGCGCTACTGGTGTGCCTTTTTCTTTCCCTTGTAGTTCCTAAGAACAATTTATAAAGAATCTAATTAATTTCACATTTAACTTAAATCACCACCTATTTGGTGTTCTTAATTTATTCTTAGACCGGGTGAATCCTAATTTCCTAGGATATGTCTTATTTCCTTTAAAATAAACTATTCATAGTCAAATCGGACTCTTAGGTGTAATTTAATAAATTTGTATTTTTACGTGTCTTATTTTTCAATACTTAATTTGGTAATATGGACCTCATCATTGGGTCCAGAACATCGAAGAAAATCAATTTAGACCCTCTTAGACTTCCATTTGGCTTCGAACATCATTAAGGGTAAAATAAAAATTTTACATTTTACGTATCTTAATTTTTAGGATCTCGTCTCATAAAACGGACCCCTCCATTAGGTCCAGAACATTGTAAAAAGTTAAAATACACTACCCTTTTATTTTATTTGGGTAATGTAACATTTTAACATAATTAAATTAATTAATATTATATATATTTTGTCATTATAATAACACAAGTGCCACGGTGGCACAGTGGCACACGCGTGGCCACTTAGGTTCTTTAGTGCATGAGGTTTCTGTTTCGAGCTGTAACTCCCCTTTATTTTTCTAATTTTTGGTTTACCAAACGGCAGATAGTGAGCAGAATAGGGATAGGATATCGCGTTCCTGTCTGGGTTATCAAATCAAAGCCCTAACTGCGTAGCCAAACAGACCCATATTTGTTTTAATTTAAAAATTAAGCCTTAAACGACACCATCCTTACTTACCCGTATGTGTAGCTGGGCGGGTTCCGACCCAAACCCGAAACCCAAACCAAATCTGACCCGTTGCTATTCATCATCTTCCCCATCTCTCTCGTCATTGTTGCCCTAATTCACAGAATTTTCAATTCTTATTTCATGAGAATTCAGGTGGCCACTTTTTCTGCAGTTTGTTCCTATGGATTCCTGGGACTCCAAAAAAGATTTTGGTGTTGGTCTTGGGGTTCGAATTGGGCTATACAATTCAATTGGATTTTGACACTCGTGACTGTAACAAGCTCAGTTTGAGCTTGTTTCTCCACCAAAATCGATGAGGTTTGTTCTACTGTGATGGTCTCATCATGGGGTTTAAATCCTCGTTCTAAAAAATCAGGTTTTGGTGTGGATTTGTGAAGGTTGTTTTCAAAATCTAAACTTGCAAGTTGAGGTTTAGGGGTTCTTTTTTAGGATTTTTGGTCACGAGACGAGGTTTTTTTGACCCTTGTAGTTCCTAAATCATGTCCCAAATGATGGAAATTGATTTTCTTTAAGTTGATTCAGACCCACCTTCTTGGTGGTTATCAATGGCGGATTTCAATTTTTTTTGGGGTATTCTGACTTGGTTTTTATCATTTTATTTACGTATAACCCACACACACACACACACACACATATATATATATGTATCATTTCATACACATGCAAACAAGTTATGGCCTCCTATAATGAGTTTCTACGTGGAAATTTTAGAGAGAGAAAACTTAGGTTTTTAGGGTTTTTGGTGTTATACCTTCAAGTAGTGGTCTCCTTCCTCTATGTTTGGTTTTGAGTCCTCAAGGCTTCTTGTGCCTTGATCAGAGCTTGCTCTTTCTTCTTCTCCCTTTCTTCTTCTTCTTCTTCTTCTCTCTTTCTAGTCGCACGCACACGCATGCACACACCTCTGATTTGTCTCTATCCCACGCAATGTCACACACACACACACACACACATATATATATATATATATATTTGATGAGGTGTTGCATGAAGTTTGATTGGATGTGAGAGTGGTGCAATGGGGTTTTATATAGGTTATATATATATATATATCTTGTGAAATATATAACATAAAAGTGTTGTAGCCAAGTTGATTAATATTTTTGGCATAAGTTCCTTCCCACTTTTTGGTCTTGGGATCAAGACTTTGGGCCATCACTTTTGGCCTATTTTTCTTCCTTTTTTTTATGCCTTGTTTGGCATTTTGTATTTTATCCCATTTTTCTTTTCGCATTATTTTTATTTTTCTTCTTATATATTTGTATTTTTATTTATTTCTTTCATGTGTCGATTTCATAAATCGAAGTCTTATTATTTTGTAACTTTTATTTTCTTGATCTAGTTTTTCTTAACTATTATATTGTTTCTTAAAGTCTCTAATATTTCATTAGCGACTTCATTATCAATAACCGGGTCGAGGTGTTATAGCTAATGTGACGTAACTGGTGATTTTTTTTTTTATCTCAAGATCATTATGTTGTTAAGCAAGGAGAATACATGAGATCAATTTAGAGTATTTAGTAAACTTACGCTCTCGTTATTGTTGCTGCAGGACTATATTCATGAAATGTAGAGAATGTCTTTTTCAGCATATCTATATCTATAATATTTTCTCCACATAATCTCAATTGCGAAGTAATTTTGAATAATGAAGAATTGTATTTACTAACTGATTTAAAATCTTGCAACCTCAAGTGCAACCAATCATATCGATCCTTTGGGAGAATGATAGTTTGCTGGTAGTCATACCTTTCCTTCAGATTCCTCAAAAAGGTCGATGGATCTTTTACTGTGAGATATTCTACTTTCAAGCCTTTATAAATATGATGACGTAGGAATGTCAGTGTTTGTGTGCGATCCTTCAGGGATGCGGTATTTTTTTCTTTGATAGTGTCTCCAGGACTATTAGCTTCAAGGTGAAGTTCAGCATCAAAGATCCAAGATGAATAATTTTTTCCAAAAATATTCAATGCAATAAACTCAAGTTTGGTGAGATTTGACATTATATAAAAACATATGCAGATTGGATTAGAACAGAACCATTACAAATACAATACGTATCATATAAGAATAGAATAGACACAGATCAGATTAGAACATACTCATATCAAATCTTAGAACAAACACATACTAGATTAGAACATATATAGATATAGATCATATCAGATTAGAAAAATAATGCAGATTAGATCATAATAGATATAACATATCAAATACAAGGCATATCAAAACTTGAAACATCAAATTAGATTGGAATAGATATAACAGATTAGATCAGAAGGGATACAACAGATCAAATACATGTCGAATTAGAACAGATACAACAGATCAGATTGGAATAGATATAACAAATTAGATTAGAATAGATATAAAAGATCAGATACAGATCATACCAGAACATATACAAGATATCAGATTGGATCGAAATAGAAACAATAGAACAAATACAGATCAAATTAAGATACAGCAGATCAGATTGAAACAGATATAACATATTATATCAAAATAAATATAGTAGTTTTGATATAGATCAGATTGGGACTGATACCACATATCAGTTATAGTTTAAATCAAAATAGATACAACGAGTCAGATCAGAACAAATATAACAGATTAGATCAAAATATATATAATAGATCAAATATAGATTATATCATAACAGATATAACAGATAAGATCAGAATAGATATAATAGATTAGATCAAAATGGATATAATAGATTAGATCAAAATGGATACGATAGATTAGATTGGAACATATATAACAAATTAGATCAAAATAGATACAACAAATTGGATACAAATTAGATAAAAAAAAGATACAACAGATCATATTGAAACAAATATAAAAAATTAGATCTAAATAGATATAGCATATTAGAATAGATAACAACATATTAGATCAACATAGATCAAAGATGATTATAAGTTATAAAACAAAGTTGTGTTAATAAAATACTAGTTTTTCATAGATGAAATAATATTTGATGCTTGGAAAAATGTATAGAAGATTGCATGAAATATGCTATATAACATAATGAACCCAGTTACCCATAATAGAATGCATATCTAGATGTATTACTATCACTAGGTTGTTCTAAATAAGATGGAGAGCTCATTATAACATAACAAATTTTTCCTAAAAGACCACAACAAAATGTTGGGAACTAGGACGAATAAAACCCTTACCCTGCAAATTAGTCAACTGCTCTTTCAACTCTCTCAACTCAGTTGGAGCCATGCGGTAAGGTGGAATGGAAATAGGCACAGTGCCTGGGATAAGCTCTATCATGAACTCTATCTCTCGTCTCAGCGGTAGACTAATCAAGTCATTCGGGAAGACATCTGGAAACTCATCCACTACGGGTGGTAACACACTCTCTATAATCTCACTCCCATCTGCTACCAAACTAGCCAACATGTAACTATGACCTCCACAACTCCTCGAGTCATACAAGGGTGGAACTAAGAAATCCCCACGATCTCTGGTGAAATAAAAGCTATCTCCCTTAGGAGTACACACTGCCACTTTCCCCTTATAGCAATCTATACTTGCTCGGAAAGCAAACAACCAATCCATCCCCAAAATAATATCAAAACCAAACATGTCAAGTAGAATAAAGTCAAAATAAAGGATGCGATCAGCTATCTCTATCAAGCAATCTCTACAGATCCTCGTCAATATCACACTACCCCCAATTGGGGTGTCAACATGTAATGGTGGATTTAGCCGATCTATGTCCAACCCCAATGTTATGGCAAGCATGGTAGATATGAATGGATGAGATGCACCTGAGTCTATCAGTACACTGGCCTATGAACTAAACACAAGGAATGTACCTCGAACCACTGAAGGTCCAAAAGTAGAGGCCTCTGGTATCGCTACTTCATAAACACGGCCCTAAGTAGTCTGGCCCTGCCTACCTCCCCCTTTCTGTCCCTGCTGTCCTCCTCCCCTCTATGCGGGAGCTCTAACACTCAGTGCGGAGGGTGCAGACTGGAAATATGGTGCTGGGGGTCTATGGCCTAGCTGTAGCGGTAGCAGAGGCATCTAAGTATGCTGATAATAATGTGGCCTCGGCGTGCTCTGTGACGTCTACCCCTAAGGACAGTTGGCCCTAGTATGGCCCGTCTAGTGGCAGGTGTAACAAAGTCGTGGAGCTCCCCACCCCTGACCCTGTGCCTAAGGTGGAAGTGACATCTGACTCGGTCTAGCCCCATATCCCTGACTGGGATCTCTCTGTAGGCAATCGGCCATTCTATGGCCAGGCTGTCTACACCGGTAACATGTAATAGGTCCCTATGATACCCCCCCTCGAGGAGCAATAAACATAACAGGCTGGGGGCGCTAAGAACTGAACAAGCCTCTAGGATGTCGATGGGAAAGATGCACTGGTCCGAGACCTCTTCAATGGTTTCCCACCAGTGTGAGTCAAGGTAGGCACAGTAGGCTAGGCAAACGTAGACACCTGTGCTGTGGCTGTCCTACCCTGGGTCCGAGATTCCCTAATCCCTCTAATGTCAGCCAGCGCCCTCTTCACTCTTGTGGCCCTAGTCACCGCCTCCTCATAAGTGTCAATAATGTGTCCGGCCAATCTGTCCTTAATAGAGGTCTTCAACCCCTTGACAAAATGAAAGACCCTCAGACGCTCATCTCCAATAATGTGTGGGGAAAATCTCCCCAATGCAGTAAATCGGGACTCATACTAAGTCACTATCATATCCCTCCAGAGTAGTGCTTCAAACTCCTCCATAAACCCGATCCTGGCAGTCTCTGGAAAATAATGGTCATTGAACATGGCCACAAAAGCATCCCATCCCATCCCATCCCTCACCGAACCTATCTATCCGGTCCACAGCTACTCTTCACCACTGATCAGCCAACTCAGTAAACTGGAAGGTGGCACATCAGATCCTCAAATACGGCTCAGTGATCCCTTGTGAGTCTAGGATCTTGGTGATCTGATTCAGCCACTCCTCTACAGCCAATGGGTCAGGCTGCCCAGCGAATGTAGGAGGTCTCATCCTCTAGAACACCTTCATCACGAAGGTATCCCTGGTCTCGCCACCCGTAGTCCGAGTTTCCTACAAGGCTCGAAAACACTCCCGTATAATGGCCGCCATATCTCTGGCACCAATGGTCTGCTCTACCTCCTCTACTGGAGTAGGCACTAGAGTAGGTGCGGGAGCAGGAGTAGGGGCCTCCTCAGCTGTACTATGGGCTGGAGCACTAGCTCGAGGTCTACCATGCCGAGGTGGTGCAGCGGCCCTAGGCCTACCTCGCCTAGGCGGTCCAGCTCTCACAGGAGTTCTCCTTGGTGGCATAAGTCTACAAGTCCAGGAAAAAAAATTAATACCCCCTTTTTACATCTAGACATAGGCATAAAAAAATATCTCAGTCATGTTCTTATCGACAACTTACACTTCACAGGTAGTACGTATAACATGTCATAATGTGCACTTAATCAATTCTTACACATTACACATATCATGCATCTCGCTGTATCAAATCACCTAATCATGCATCATAATATAATATCAATTAACACATAATCACAACAAGTCATGCTTCAAGTGTAGATAATTGCATAACACACAAGATCCTATCGCATACCCCTGACAGTTCACACTAAGTCTCACTCTTTCCTCTAGGGTCTCATGGTGTTCAACAACATCTTATCATCACTAGGTATCCCCAAAGGTTTTCAAATTATGTATCGTGTTCCCATTGTGTTTAACAACACCCTACAGTCTCTAGGTATTTGAACCTAGGCTCTGATACCACGTTGTCACGCCCCGAATTTTCACAAACCCAAGGAGTGAGTGAAATAAACAAAAAAGAGAATTAATAAAAATAAAAAGAATTAATTAAAGACAATTACATGCATTTCAATCACTAACCCAATTCATGTTCTGATACTAATCCATGGAGCCTTGCTCGTTGTTTCATAACATACAAATAAACATGCATAGTTTAAGGCTCATGCCCTTGTACAACATCAAAATATGCCCCAAGGGCCAAAAATCCTCCATAATCCACATCTCCTATGTTCTCCAAGACTTCCTCAAGTCTCAAGTATCAGGATCATCATCTGTAATATGATATCCCATGAATGGGTCAGCTCAACAGTTGGTATAACATAATGCTAATGCAAGAAACAAGGTTAAGGCGTGGCATGTGCAAAGTGTACATTTATAATCTAGATACTTTCCAGTTCATTAATACTATGCAATGAAAATATGCATGATACACCCATGCACTCTATGCCACACCCATGTCTCATTTACAGACCATGTCCGATGGATCTGGGTACCAACACTCGTTCACGGACCTCCCCCGTTGGATCTGGGTACCAATGCAATGGCTAATTTTGGATTTTTCATTACAGGATCTATACCTTCATAATGCATAGCACCACGTGCTTAACTCACACTATGCTTCCAAAGGATTCATCATATGCCAATATGCTTTAATTTTGCCATACAATAATATAATCTCAATGAAGCATGCTTTAATTAATGTATCATACTCGAAGCAACAATAACATTTAAATCACAAAACTTGTTCCACATGAATACATGTCTCATACAGTCAATTTAAACACATGATCACAGTTCATGTTCATCACTTTACTAAATTCTCAAAGAATGCAAGAAACACACCAGCACGTAAACAACCAACTCTAGGTTATCAAGCAAACATATTCCAAATAATTCTCTAACAACAGTTAAGCATATAAATCATTCAATTTACTCTTAAAATATTCCTAAACTTAATCCTATTTCTTACTTAGCAAAACATTATACCTAGAAGGATTTTTCTCAACCCTTGGGAGTCGTTTCCGTTGTGTAGCTGAACCAAACAATGAGAATGTAGAAGGTCAAACCTCCTTCTCCTTTCCTTTTAGTGTTTCTAAAAATCATGAAATATAACTCAATCTATTGCTACTTGAATTATGCTATTAATCAAATTTTATACTTTTATTTTATGAGTTTCTATTTCACTAAAATAAACTCTGCCATTGAATTCGGAATGTCGAAGAAAGTCGGTTTAAGCTTTCGCGGAACTCAATTTAGACATCTGGACTAAAAAGGGCAAAACGATCATTTTACACTTTTTTGGGTCCTTACTTCTCGAGACCTCTTTTCATAAATCGTACTCCTCGGTTGAGTTCGGAATACTCAAAATAATAAAAATTCACTATTCGTTTACTTTAATTAGAGTTCGTTTGGCTGTTTTTTAACTCAATGGTATTTTCGTAATTTTCCTTTATTTTTAATTAATTAATTAAATTAATATTTTATTCTGGGGTTAAATCATAATAACTATAAAAATTTTGGGTCACTTTTTAATTTCTAAAATTCATGGGCCAAATCAGAATTTCTGATTTTTGCTTATTCTAATTTGGTTTACCCAAACAGTGGATAGGACACCAATTCAGGGATAAGCTATCCCAATTCAATTTCAATCTCAATTTTAATTTCTTATACTTGTTGCCAAACGGCCCTAATTCTTACTTATGTTACAACCAAAATGACACCGCCTCAGGGTATCCACTACGTGCGGGTGGGTTGGATCTAACCTGACCCGAACTGATCCGAACCCGAAGCCCTGAACAGTTCTTCTTCTCCCCTATTATCCAGTAGGGTTCCGGTGGATCTCCAGCGTCTTTTCTGGCGTCTTCTAATTGATTTTCTCCCCCTTTTAATTGGGATTTTCTTCAGTTTCTCATGGAGATCACATATTCAAATTTAATTTCAATTTGGTTCATTAAATCTACACAAATTTGAGGAAGACCGTAGCTCCGGTCAACTACGTTTTTGAATTTTCGTACTTATTCTTTTACTGTTTTTCTTCATTTCTTTCCCTGAATCCTTCTTGCACTTAATATGAATGTTTTGTTTTCATTTAAACAAAGTTTTAAACATAAAATTTCTGAAAACCGATTATCGTCTCTAACCTACAACTAGTGATTTCTCTCTTATTTCCTACTCTTTTTCATTCATTTTTTTTGCAAATAATTCCTTATCTCATGCTGATTCAAACACTATCAATAAAACCTAGCATCATACTCTTCAAATTTAAAAACAGAAACTAATGGACTCACCTATTTTCTGATCATTCTCTGGCTGTATGCCCCCCTTCTTCTCCTTGGTTCAACTTTTGGATCTCTCTAGGGTTCTCTCAGTTCCCCCGTAATGCTTACAGCCTGTCCATCTCTCCTTTCCTTCTGATTTTCTACCTAACGCACACATCCATATACACACACATCACACCACTGCCCAGGTCACTTCCTCTCTTGGTTTCTCCCCCTTTTCTCTCCCTTCTCATCCTTTTCTGACCTCTCTTCTTCTTTCTTTCTTTCCTCTCTGATTTGCATTAAATGCTTGCTTGCATTTTGGTTTATGTATATATATATTATATTACACACACACACACACACCAAACACACTGACTTACACACACACACAGAGCACCCACCGACACACGCATACACACAAATCCACACACCACTACATGCTTTATTTTTTTCCTTTCTTCTCTTTCAATTTATTTTTCTTATACTATATATATGAATACTTGTATACATGTATATTATACATTATACTATATATATATATATATCTACACATGTATAATACACATTTTTATACATACACATATATTAATATATATACGTAAATGCTAGTTTTTAATTACGTATGCATACACTCATTTAAGTTAAACTATGCGTATATGGAATCGTACACATGCATGGAAATGTATGCATGCATGCATTACGAGACTCAGTACTAGGTTGCTCAGGTGTCACCCGGCATTGACTGTATAAAATAACTCGTTCGCATTCCAAAATCGTTCAGCACATGTGATATAATAATATAGAGCTTTACCAGCTCGTGTTACAACTAGTATTACACTACTCGGCGCGGTCTACCTCGGTTTACGCGCCACATTTATAAAATGAAAAATCTATTTTAAATTTTCAAGTCTCTACAATTTTTGTCTTCTCATTATAGTCTTTACTATTTTATTTGATTTAATAATTATCATTACCCTATTATTATCCTGGTATAATTATACACTAGTGTCCCCTAAAGCTCGTTATGCAATACTAATCACCAAGTGATTAGGTCAGTGTGTTACATGAAACATATCGCTTAAGTCAAAATCCATGCTTCTCTTAGATGATGTCGATGTTCTAAGGAGTCCATCTCCATCGCCCTCTAGAACTCCTTTGAAGAGAAAAGAACTGCCTGTTCTAAATCAGGTCCGTTTTATCATGCATCTTTACTAGCAAAACCCTCGTCATTTTATATCTTAATGACACAAGAACAATGTATATAAATACATGACCAATCACAAGATGTAAGTGTAAGCTTACTAACCCACGAAACACCTCCATTTTCTATTCAAAGCCACAAGAACATTGTATGCATTCACAGCTAAGCAAGCATTCACAAATGCCACAGTATCATAAACTGGCAGTATAAAGTCTATCAATAATTATAATGAAATATCATAGATAAGTCAAAGAAAATAATTTCAAGTAATCCCACCCACAGCAAAAGGGGATAAAATCTTATTCATCTCATTTCATTCTCTCAATAATCTCAATCCCATGAGTATTCACCTAATTTGGGTCCCGGTAAGTTTGAGTGTTTTACGGGTTACTAACTCGATGGAGACAAATGACCACCCATGTGGGTTTACGGCTCGCAAGCTAAAGGGAGACACCATCCGTATCATAAATAGAACCCTGAGCAAAGCGCAATCTCACCACGCTCAATAACACATAAAAAATGTGACTAATTCTCATCCCAAGTCTTTTCCTCATATGTATTCTTTTCCATAATTTCAATATCTCAATCCACACCACAAACGGTGCTCATCAATGTCAATATCCTCTCAAATCTCACACCGTTCAGGTATAGTCAACAATGTGCATATTAGCATCATTTATATCAATAATGTGCATATCAGCGTCATTCATATCCACAACAATACTAACAATGATAAGAGAGGATATATGATTTAACGAATGGATACAAGAGTAACAGTAGTCATATATATCCCTAACAGAAATAGAAATTATGATAAATATCAACACGACAATCACACGTATCCAATACCATCATACAAATATCCAACATCGTAACATTCAATATAACAATCACATCATACTGATAATGTAGTGGTAATGTATCAAATGATACAGATAAACATATCATGTGAATAATATAGCAAGTATACACATCAACACATCAAGACATTGTTCTAGTCCCAATCCTCACTCCACTACAAAGAAACACTACTTGTGTCTTTCATAATGTTTGTCAATTGTCTTACATATTTCCTATTCTATTTCTCGGACCACCCTGGCCCAAAACACTAAGGTATCGTATCAAGTCTTACAGTTCTCTATGGCCAATTACTCTTTAACCTACACCTCGAGTGCCCGTTTACACAAACGGATATAAAAAATATGTTCTTGGGTGTTAAAAAGCCTAAAGAAATCCTATGGTATTGTTTCTAAGTCACTTGACTATCTTTTAAATCCATAGGGATACTTTTGTAATTTACCAAAAAAATTACGCGTCCACCGAGACATCGTCTCTCAAAATCGACCTTCAAATTGGATCCAGAAGGTCTAGCAATCCTAAAGATGTCCTCTTTATATTTTATCAATGCTTTTAAGTATTTGTTCCATGTCTAGAGGCATTTTAGTAATTTTACATTTTCATTTGGGACTACCCCAAGTCCATATTTCATTGTTCTACTATCATATTTTAGTTACTGGCATTAAAAAATATTGAAAATGCTTCTTCTAGATTTTAATTCGGCTTTCAATTGCTTAATATAGGTCTAGGGGCATAATCATCATTTTCTCATTTTATATGGGACCATCACTAGGGTCTCAATTTGTTCAATCTGATCATATATTTGAATCTCGGGTATCCAACAATTGTGGAATAGCCCCTTATGAATTTTAATTAGCTTTTAATTTGCTTAAATTATCATTAGGGATATTTTCATAGTTTTTCATATTTATGTGGGACCACTCCGGGTCTTTGAATGTCCAAACTGACTCTACCATTGAGTCCGGAATGCCCAGAAACCTTAAGAGTGACCCTTCTTTCATTTTAATTGGCTTTGTTTTCAGTTTTATGAACAAGTGGGCTTTTCTGTAATTTCTTTAAAATTAGTTAACTGATTTGTAATTAACTAAAATAAGTCAATCCCTTTTTAATTTCTTAAACCTGTAACCAAATAGACTGAATTTGATTTTATCCCCAATTTCCAAAATAGGGTTATCCCTATTGTAATTTCAATTTTGAGAATTAGGTTTCACCTATTCTTGTAACCAAACAGACCCTTAGACCCAAGCTCACTAGGCCAAACCCCTGTAACCTGACCCAATTGACCCGTTGACTAGTCAACAATCAATCGTTAACTGTTGACCAGTCAGCATTGGAACAGTAGCAGGCGGCGACTTCGCCGATCGTATTCTCCGGCCAACCCACCGGAAACTAGAAAATTTTCTAGTTTTCCCCCTTCTTTTTTCCTGCTGTTTCTTGCACCATTTTCCTTCCTTTTTCATTTTTGAATGTATTTAACAACTTTTTAAACAATTTTTACCAATATTAGGGATCAATAGTGTTCAAAACAAGAATCTCAATTTTTTCGGCGACTTGAACTTCACATTATTTCACGCAATTTGTATCCACTGTTTCTCTTGAATTTTTTCTCCAAAATCATCCCCAAGGTTCCTAGAATCCATTCTAGTCCTATTCATGGTTCAAAACCCCTAAACATCTCGCATCCAAGAAAACCCAAATCGGGTTTTTTTTTCTTCTCACCATACAGTAGTTTCATGCACATATACACACATATTAATAAACCTCCAAGCACACAAGGTTCTAACCATCCATAACCAAAATTTAAAGAGTGATAAAAGTCCCTAACTGTTGTTGCTGTAGTCTAGAGAGAGAAACCCAATGAGAGAGAAACCTTCACCAAGCTTTCATGGCTGCCGCCCCCTTTGCTTCTCTTTCCTTTCTCCTTCTATTTTCCCTCATTCTTCTATTCTTCTTCCTTTCTTTTCTTTACCTCTGGTTCGGTTTCTCATGGTGTGTCAAACACACACACACACACAGAGTCCACACACACAGTTGGTATTCTGTGCACACACTCACCTAACACACAGCACACTCTCAGTCTCTTCTTCTCACTCACAGTGCACACACACACAATACACAACACACACATACACACATACATATCATTCTCACACTACGTCTAACACACACGCACACTTTTTTTCCATAGAAGGGAGAGTGAGAAAAGAAAGGCAGAGAAAGAGAAAACTGATGAGAGTGAGGGGGGGGGAATGGTTGTTGGTTCGGTTGATAGGAAAGGGGGGCACCGTTTGTGGTGTGGATTAAGATATTGGAATTGTGAAAAAGAACACATATGAGAAAAAGACTTAGGATGAGAATGAATCACGTATTTTGTGTGCTATTGAGCGTGGTGAGATTGCGCTTTGCGCAAAGTTCTATTTATGATAAGGATGGTGTTTCCCCCTCGACTTACGAGCGATAAACCTGTGCGGGTGGTCGTTTTCTCTATTAGGTTAGTAGCCCGTAAAAGTCCCTCCCTAATCTAGATTTTTTCAGATCTTAATTTGGTCATATGTCGCATTAATTATGCTAAATATAGTTTCTAGGGACATAAATGTTATTTTTGTATTTGTTTAGGAGTAAAATTGTCATTTTGACAATTTTGGGGCACTTTTGTAATTTACTATAAATTTTGGGCTTTAGTGCAATTTTCATAATTTTTTATTTTAATATAATTATTTTTCTAAATTATAAGGGTATTTTTGAATTTATTTTTATATTAATTGGGCCCTAATATAATTTAATTAAACCATTGGGGCTAAAATAAATTTCAGAAAACTAAATATTATTTTCCTATTTTAGAGTGGCATTTTTGAATTTTAAGAATTTTTGGTTTGGCCACCGTATAATTTCCAAAACTGATGGGGGTCATTTTTTCGAAAGTTAATTAATTCTTGTTCCAAAATTCACTAACGCTTGGTTTATCAAATCGGGAATAAGGATGACCATATTCCCTCTATCCGCATTTTGATTTCTTATACTCATTACTAAACAACCCTAATTGAATTTTAAAAATCCTTTTTAACTAATCCCAAAATGATGCAATTTTAATAAACCCTAATAGCGCATAGACCGGGTGCCAACCCGAACCCGAATTTGACCCTGACCTGCATAGTGTTATCTCCCTCATTTTTTCGACGACACATTGGTCGTCTTCTCCAACGACGATCGCCGAAATTTGGAAAATTTTCAACTTCTTTTTTCTTGCAGTTTTAAGGCCCCCATTTTTTATTCTAAATCAATTAAGATGCATTTTGGAATCATTTTGGTCCCTTAAATCCGCCGAAGGTGGCCGGAATCATAAATGCCTGATTTTTCGGTGAGTAACACAGTCACTGTTTTCTCTTTAATTTCTCAACCAAACTTTGTGATTTTTAGATTATTGTGATCCTAGTGAGTTTCTCTTCATGTTTAGGGCCTTAAAACTAGGTCAAATGACCATTTCTTTAGGTTGACTGATGATCCATACTGCCTGCAACTATCTAGTACAAGTTCATTTCTAAGCCGATTGACTCCATTGATTTTGTGTTGTATTCCATTTTCCATGTAGATTAGGCTACTATTCATAAAATAGGGCTTTCTTCAAGTTCGGTTCTAGGTAGGTTTTCAAGCTTCATTAATGGCGGTTCACCTTGAACCAGCCATTTTCAGGGGCCTATAGCTTCATTTAAATAGTCTAACAAGTCTATAATTCATACAAAAACTAAAATAAATTAAAAAGAATTCAAGTTCTTACCTGTTTGGCGATTTTTCTAATTTTTTTTTGAATTTCTCTCTTATTTTTCTCTCTGTTCAACCAGCTTTTGCAGCTTCTTCTTGCACGAAAATCTTTTCCTTTCTCTAACAATTTTAGTAGATAAGGAGCTTGGTCTGAATGGTTGTTTATAACTTGATTTCCACTCTTTAAGTTTTTAATGCACTTCCCATCAATGAAGGGGCTTCATGGTGGTTGTACTAAGGCAGTAGCCATGGAGGGGCTCTAGAGGTGGGTGGTTGCATAATGTTACCTCTCTTCTCCCCCCCCCCCTTTTCCTCTAATTTCTTTTTAAATTTTAAATTTCATCTTTATATATATATATATATACACATACACACACATATATAGATTCATATACACAGACACACACACACACACACAAATGTGTGTATTAGCTTTCACCATCATCTGCAAGTCACATTGGGCAAAAATAATTTTTATTTATTTTTCTATATATATATTTATATGTATATATATATATACACATTTATTTGACTTCTAGTACCATATATAGGTCATATAATGCTTAAAATAATTTAATATATTTTTATCAACATTTTATGTATTTATCTTGTTTTTTTTTCTATTTTTCTCATAATTAATAAATAATTATTTTATTTATTAATGTATAATGTTTGGTGTAATATTTTTCCCACATCAGGTTAGTGATGTATTGATACTTCACCAACTATATTCATTAACCTAGGTTAAGTCAAGTTAACCTATGGTCAAGTCAACTTTTAACCGTGGTTGAGATTATGTCTTGATATAGTACTCAAGGATCTTTGAAAAGTCTCTTTAATTGATAACATTTCATTACATTGTCCTAATTTTCCAATTTACTATGGGTGGGTGTTACATGGAGTGCTGGTGTCTCAGCAGTAGAGTGAGTGACACTGGACAATAGTGGTTTTGTTATATGGTGTGGTGGTGAAGGAGTGAGGATTTAGGAGAGAAAGGGTAGCATTCGAGGTTTCAATAATTAAGAGTGACATAAAAGAATAAAGGAGAAGTGGAGATTTCATGGATGATATAACAACAGTCTTTGGTGTTTTGATGAGATATGAAGAGAGCATTAAGGCTCAGTAGAGATAGAGAGAGCACCACACCACAAATGGTGGTGGCATTAGAGAGAGATGGAACAGTTGTGGTGTGTAGGAGAAGAGAAAAGGGTTAGGGATAGATTGGATTTGTAGAAGACCTATAAGGAAAATGAAAAAGGACATTTGAGAGAGGGCTTTGAGAATCTAAAGGAATTATAGGGATATGTAATCATTTTTTTAGAAAGGCAGTCCTAATAATTTGTTTCTACATATGGACCCACCACTTGGGCACTCACATTCTCCAAACAAAGTCTGTCACCTGCATCAAGCCCTATATGGCCTAAAGCAAGCTCCTAGAGTTTGGTTTGCCAAATTCAGCAACACTATCTTTTAACTTGGTGAAACTCCTATGCTTAGCCTTATTCATTTGGCGTAAACCTCGAGGAATTATTCTTCTCTTGTTGTATATTGATAACATGATCTTTACTGGGGATGACTTTGATGGGATTTATGAGCTCAAACACTTTCTCAAACAACAATTTGAGATGATAGATCTTGGCATTCTTAATTAATTTCTTGCCCTTGAGATTTCTTCCCCTTCTGATGGATACTTTGATTTGATCTCACATGTCAATTTGACAAATAGTAAGATCACTGATATTCCAACTTAACCCAATGCTCGTCTCACTTTTTATGAGGGAGAACTTTTTCGAGATCTCATATTGTATCGACAACTAGTTGGTAGCCACATCTACCTTATTGTCACACTCCCTGATATTTAATATGTTGTTTACCAAGTGAGTTAGTTTATGATAGCTCCTCACTCCATTTATTTTTTTTGCACTACTCTGCATCCTTCACTATCTTAAAATGACACTCTTTCGTGGTCTATACTTTTCCTTACAGTCTTTTCTTAAACTTCGTGCTTGTAGTGATATAGATTAGGTAGGAGACTTATAGATCGCCGATCTACTATTGGTTACAGTTTTTTCCTTGGCACTTCTCTCATCTTTTGGTATAGTAAGAAATAAATTTTTGTTGCCCAATTTAGCATTGAGGCTGAGTATCATATCTTGATTGACACTTTTTCGGAACTCATATGATTACATTGGTTGTTACAGGATATGAGTGTCTCTTCCTCCTCCGCCTCTCTTATCTATTGTGACAATAAGAGTGTAATTCAAATTGCTTATAATGATGTATTTCATGAATGGACAAAACATGCAGAGACTGATTGCCATTTTTGTTTGACATCATCTTCTTTAAGAGTCACTTCAACTCTACTCCATTTCTTTCTCATAACCTGCTTGTAGATATCTTCACCAAATCTCATACTTCAGGACGATCATGTGATCTCATCTCCAATCTCAAGTTGATCTCTTGTACTCTACCTTAAGTTTGAGGGGCCGCTAAAAAATATTGTATCTTGATATGGTTAATATAGATTGTATCTAGACATATAACTAACATACATTGTATCTAGAGATAGAATTAACATACATTGTATCCAAACATAGAATCTTCACTAACCCCCTCTTTCCATACTTGGATAGGAATTTTTTACCAAACCCACGTGATTTTGGTTTGGATTAACTCTACTCATGCCTTTTTTCAATTTTTACCCAAACATATGCTGTTTTTTAAATCGCATCTTGAAGATGCGATTTCAATAACAATTTTTCAACAGAATCGCATTTTTAAGATTCGAGTTTAGAATCGCATCTTTAAGATGCGAGTTTAGAATCGCATCTTCAAGTTGCGAGTTTGAAATCGCATCTCAATGCAATTTCAAACCAATAAAGATTTGGGTGACTCCCAAATCCTTGTTGGTTTGAACAAGGATTCCCAAATCCCTGTTAGTTTGAGATTGCACGTTGAAGATGAAATTTTAAACTCGCATCTTGAAAATGCAATTGTAGAGACCTGGAAAACTAAGTGTAAATTTTTCGTTTTGCCGGTAAAGCACTATTCATGCACCATTTGCTGGTAGGATACTATACATGCATATTTAGATATAAGTCATATTTAGAAGCATATTTTGAGTATGTCATAGAAGAGAAATATGCTTATAATATCAAAATACACCTCTTATAAAAATTTGAGCCTATTCAGAGATAGTTTCAAAACTTGGACCAAAAGGGCATCCCGGGTGGATCCGACCAAACTCGGCAACAGGCGAAAATTTAATTTTTTGAAAATTTTCATTTAAAATGATTTTAAGAACTTTGGTTAAAACAAAATATCGAATTGAGGCGTTTCAAGACGGATTGTAGTGTAATAGGGTCTCGGATTCATTAAAGGCAAAAGGGTCATTTTGCAACTTTGCCCCTCCACTATAAATACAGCCTTTTAGTGTATTTTTTTTTTTTTTTTTCATATTTTGGTTTGAGGTTCAGATTAGAAGTCGTGCATGGGAGAAAAGTGAAGAAAAGTCCTAGGTTCTTCAAGCTTTAAGCCACCAAAACACACTCCTAGGCCAAGATTCTTGCAAGGCTTTCTTCTAGGAAGTCGTTCCTCTCATCAAGACCTATATTCTCACCGATCAGTTCGGCTACATAGTGAACACAACTCCCTTGGTTTGAGAAAAATCATTTTAGGTATGATATTTTGCTAAGTAAGGAATAAGATTAAGTTTAGGAGTGATTTACATGTTAATTAAATGATTCATATGGTTATTTAATGTTAGAAAATCACTTAGGATATAGTTGCTTTAAAAAACCTAGAGTCGTTTATGTACTTGTGTGTTCTTTGTTATTCTTTAGGAATTTGGCAAAGTGATAAACATGAACCATGACTATAGGTATAATCCATTATATTCTAGCTTATGTTCATGTAGACAAAATCTTGTAGTTGGAAAGTTATGATTTATTCAAGGTGTTGGTACTTTATGTATTTTTGTAATCCTTGAGAATTTGTCAAAGTGATAAACATGTAACTTGTTTGTATGTTTGATTCATTGTATTCTAGCTTATGTTCATGTAGAGAAATTCTTGTGATTTGAGAGTTATGATTTATTCCATGTGTTAGTGCTGTATGTATTTTATGATCTTTGAGAAATTGTTAAGGTTGTGAATATGTAATGTGTTATATGTGAAATTGATGGGATTGCATGTTAGGTTCATGTAGGCGAAGTTTTATGATATAAAAGTTATAGTTGTTTAAAGTACATTGCATTGTTTAAGGCATATACCATGTGTTTGATGGAATGCTTCATTGAGATTGCATTATTACATGGTGAAATCAAAGCATATTGGCATATGGTGAATCCTTTGAAAACATAGTGTGGGTTGAGCACTTGGTGCTATGCATTATGAGGGTGTAGATCCTGTGGTGAAAAACCCAAAATTAACCATTGCATTGGTACTCTGACCCAACGGGAGCGATCCATGAATGAGACATGAGTGTGGCATAGAGTTTGCTTGGGTGTGTCATGCATATTGTTAATGCATTGTATTGATGAATTGAAAGGCATGTAGATTATAACTGTACACTTGTACATGCCACGCCTTAATCTTGTTCCTTGCATTAGCATTATGTCATACCAGCAGTTGAGCTGACCCCTCATGGGATATCATATTATAGATTAGGCTCCCGGTACTTGAAGACTTGATGAAGTCTTGAAGGATGGAGGGGAGGTGGACCATAGAGGATATTTGGCCATTGGGGCATATTTGTGTGCATAAGGGCATAGACCCTAAAACATGTATATTCTATTGTGAAAAACTTGTGTATTATGAACACTACGGGTAAGGCCCTATAATTGTAATAAATATGAAGTTAGTGACCTTTAAGTTCAAGTTCAAGTTCATGTGCATGTATGATGGATTGTATAATTAAATGATGTATATTTAATTTTCATGTGACTGTGGCCATCGAGTGAGATGGAATGTGCAAGCTCTTAATTATATGAAGTGTTATGAATATTATGTGGAAAAAATACTTAGAAAATAAAGGAAGTTATGTAAAAATTTTTGTAAAATTAAGGAGAAAATTAAGTGTGTAAAACACTATTTAAATAAGTGAGAAAAGTGCCCAAAATGGGAGGTTAAAAATCTTGAATAAGTGGGCTAAAAATTAGAAAAAGTAGCCTTCAAAACTTGAAAAAAGAAGAAGCAGGGAAATAGAGAAATTCAGTCGCACCCATGAACAGTAAAAATACAGAAAATGGAAAAACTGCTCTCTGTTGCTACAGTGAACGAGCAAGGATAGCCCCCAGCCGCCCAGTCGCACGCCCGTGTGCGCGCTGTGCCATGCCACGCCCTGCGCATACTGCCTTGCTGCTGTGCAGCTGCTGTCCAAGGCCTGTCATGTCATGGCTCGACCTACTTTTCAAAGCCATTTCACGGCCATTTGATCCTATATTTGACACCAACTATTGGGCCCTTTTTGGCTAATTTTGGCCATCATACCAAGCCATGTTGGGCATTTTTTTTAGGACACATTTTAGTCACATTTCAAGGCCATGTCTGGCCACTTCCTTAGATCAATTTTGGTAGACCTTTTGACCTATTCTTGACCCATGCCTCAGGGTATTTGGGGCCCATTTGGGCCATTATTCCAAGACATCTTTAAAGATGTTTTGAGGCTGTTTTGGAAGCTATTTTTGAACATGACCTAAACTATTTTAAATATTAATTGGGAGATATGTTTGAGTGACACTAGGAGACCATTTTTGGTTAAGTTAAATAGCAAGTCTTCATTTCTAATTGTGAAGAAACATAGAGAATGAATATATAATTAATTGAATTCACTTTAATGACCTTTCATTTATTTTTCTTATTTCGTTTCACTCACTCTCCTGGTTTGTAGAAATTCGGGGCGTGACAATGATTCTGTTACAAATTTGACATTGAAATTACATCTTCAATATCAGATTTTAAAAGCTACATGAATTTAAAAATATTTGAAGCAGGGCATAGGTAGGATTAATTCAAACCAAAATCACATGGGTTGGGTAAAAAAATTCCTTAAGATTGACCTTCATTTTGATTACACTTGACAGGCCTATAATTTTTCTCACTTTTTTTTTCCGTTATCTAGATTGAAGAAGTGAGAAGAAAAAATTTTAAATTAATACTGACATTAAAAAAATATTATTTAAAATTGTTACTTTAGGACAGAAATTATCTTCAAACCTCCAATTTTCATATTTTAGACATATTGGAAGATGATGGAAAGTGCAGGTGCTTGATTTTGGGGGAGGGGGTGGAATCTTCCACGTGTAAAATCGAGTAGACGTTGATCAGTAATTCAGGTGTGGTGGCAGAAGCTGGGTGGTCCTCACTACCTGATAACTCAATATTTCATTGTCTTTTGCCGAATTTTTGACCCGACCCACGTGGTTTTAAAAATTATTTCTCGGACCCAGGCATGTTTCAACTTATTTCCCGGACCCATGTCCTTTTGAAAAGCGTCTAAATCTTAGACGCTTTTGTAAATTTTTTTTGGCCAAAAGCGTATAAGAATCCTACGCCTTTAAAAGGCGTCTTAAACTTATACGCCTTTATTTAATCCTAATTAAAAGCGTATAAGATTAAGACGCCTTTCAAAGGCGTCTAAATCTTATACGCTTTTAAAGTGATACACTCCTTTTAAAACTCTTAGATCAGGTGTACTTTTAAAAGATAAATTTTTTTTATATATATATATATATAGATAAATACGAATATAAATACAAATAAAATATAGATATATACACTCCTTTTAAAATATATACAGATAAAATATATGTACATATATATATATATACATAAATACATAAATATATACATGAATATATTTATAAATATATACACTCCTTTTAAATATATATACATAAGTAGTAATTAGATAAATATAAGTGTCTATAAATATATATGTACATAATATATATATATATATATATATATAAATATGTATGCACACACGAATAAATTCATATTTATATAAAATAAAATTAATTTATAATATTTTAAAAATTTATTATATAGTTCGAGATCAATCTCGATCAATCATAAACCATAGTTTCCTAACGTGACTGTACGTCTACTTACAACCCACTTATAATATTTATCCTGCATTTGGTTGTCAGGAAAATTATGATATGCTGTTTGAAAGTTGACATAAATTTTATTTTTTATTTTTTATAAATTAACATATTATACATGTTAATTTATGATTGATCGAGATTGATCTCGAACTATATAATAAATTTTTAAAATATTATAAATTAATTTTATTTTATATAAATATGAATTTATTCGTGTGCATACATATTTATAAATATATATGTACATATATATTTATAGACACTCATATTTATCTAACTACTATTTATGTATATATATTTAAAAGGATTGTATATATTTATGTATATATTTAAAAGGAGTGTATATATTTATAAATATATTTATGTATATATATGTACATATATATTTATGGACACTCGTATTGATATTCGTATTTATCTATATATATATATATATAAAATTTATCTTTTAAAAGTACACCTGATTCAAGAGTTTTAAAAGGAGTGTATCACTTTAAAAGCGTATAAGATTTAGACGCCTTTGAAAGGCGTCTTAATCTTATACGCTTTTAATTAGGATTAAATAAAGGCGTATAAGTTTAAGACGCCTTTCAAAGGCGTAGGATTCTTATACGCTTTTGACCAAAAAAAATTTACAAAAGCGTCTAAGATTTAGACGCTTTTCAAAAGGACATGGGTCCGAAAAATAAGTTGAAACATGCCTGAGTCCGAAAAATAATTTTTAAAACCACGTGGGTCGGGTCAAAAATTCGTCTTTTGCCACCCTTCATGAATAGCGAGAATGGCAAGTTCACCTATCAACGGTGGTCTGCACGTGACTTGAATATTGTGCAACCATTAATGGCCACGTGTACAAAACAGTTGAGGTTTCCCTTCTTATACCGGCAACACAGAGAATCGCCATCCTTTGTAGCTGCTGCTGTTTCGTCTCTCTCTCTCCCCCTCCTTAATTTCTCTCTCTACGTTTCCATGGAAGCAGTCTATTTGAAGTTCATGATTTATACTATTTTTTTTATTTGAATTTATTAATCAATTGCAATCATTTGGTTACTTACGAAAATAAAACACCCCCGCCCCTCACACCCACACTGTGATAAGCATAAAAAAACAGTCGGACAATGTTGCAGCAGAATCTTAACTCCCCCCTCTCCTCCTATCCATTCCTCTCAATCCCGCTTAGTTCTTTCTAAAAGGTATGGTCCCTTCCTTTCATTTTTGCGCACTTTGTATCTGTATCTGTATATATAATATATTTACATACAGTGCTTTCTCCCTATTTGATTTTACTGATTCATATTTATTCTGTTTTCCTTTTCATTGATGTAATTGCTATTTAAAACCCTAAATTTCGCACTTTTGTTCTTCCAAAAAATCCGTATGAATTGGTGTTTCTGTAAATTTTTTGTCCAATTCCCTTCTCAATCTACACATCTCTGATGGCGCCACTAGACTTATTAGATCGGGTATTTTGGTTTTGGATTAGAGTATGCAATGCCATTATCTTTAATGTTGATCTCTATCCGTGCCATTGTTTACATTTTAAGGCTTATTGGTTCTTCCCTCGTTTATGTGTTTGGGATTTTGTTTCTGATTACGCAGGCAATTATTTTAATGGTTGCTTATTATGTTAACCTTTCATATCCATAATCCAATTATCACTTCCATATTAATTGTTAGTTTGAAACTCATTGTGAGTTCAATAGGGTTGCTATTTTTTGACGCCCTGTGTATTTGTTGTTTTTCTTAATTTATAATTATGGCAAATGGTATAGAAGAATCTGGACAAAAGGAAAAAACAAAACTAGTGAATCTTCAAAGAATTTAATGGCATTAATGAACTTGTAAAATTATTAATATAGAAAATGCAATTGAATCAGTATTAAACAGCTGCCAATTTCCAGTTATAATCTATTCAAAGTGGCTTTTGGCATGGCAACTTGTTTATGTCAGCGGGTGACCTCATTTATGTGCTGTTGATGTTAGATTACTGAAGAATTATCTCTTGAAACTTTGTTAGGTTTTCAAGTACCCTTAGAGTGGTTGGATTTTTATGGAGAATGGGTGAGTGATTGCACTTGTTGCAAATTTTAAGTTAAGGTATAAAATCACCATAAAAATAAACCCCAAGATGCTTTATATCAAGTTATCAACCATGTGGTGTTAGCTGCACGGTTCGATTTTGTCATTCATCCTAAACTCAGTTAAAGTAAACTATGCTGAATCTTGTATGCATGCGTTATACATTACATTTATCTTACATATTTGTCTGCAAAGAAGATGGAAGGGTTAAGAATTTGGAATCCTACATCAATTTGGGGGTGTGGTGCAATTGTGAGATTTTAGTGTTTCTTTTATTTTCTTAAATCTTCCTGGAAACTAAACGGGGAAGGTGGATTTTTTATTAGGATGCTGAATTTGCACATCAAAAGGCATTGCCATAACCCCAATGGGGGTGGCCAAGTGGGAGTTGGCCACAAGATAGATGGGAGTACTCCCCACTGGTCTTGGGTTCAATATTCCATAGGCTCAAAAACTTCCCTTGGAGCCACCCCAGGGCCTTACACCAAATGCCCGCTTTACCTGGCGCGTGTAGTGGGGGTATGCACCCTCTTGTGGGACTAGTCGGTCAACCTAGCGCTCTGCGCAAGGATTGGATACCCACAGTTATCCAAAAAAAAGGCATTGCCATTTATCATAAAACCCATGCATACATTTGATGGGATACATACATGCAATTCTTGAAAAGGAAAATGTGTGATACAGAGCTTGATTTGCCCACCGTCTCTTTTCTGTCTTCTTGGATATAGATATTACTATCACCTAGATGTTGCAAATCATTGTGTGCCTGGTTCTGGTACAAATTCATGTGCCATTTTTTTTCACTATAAAACAAACGGGTGAAATTCTTAGATGCCCTTGCCTCTTTTTTTTGGTTTTTTTTTTGGTGTGAAGGTATCTTGAGTGTGATTTTAGTAAAACTAGGAATACAAACGGGGATATAGTAAAAATTGAAAATCAAGAGGTTCACTTGTGCATTAGAAAGGAGAAATTGGAGATAATATTACTCATAAACCAAAGTAGCATGGGTTTAAGTAGAGAAGTGTGTGGCATATTTAGCGATCGATGTATATCTCTAAAATTGAATGGTAATTTTTTGGAACAATTATCAGACCAATAATGCTATAAGAAATAGAATGTTGGGCAGTTAAGAAACATGTTGACAAACTAAGTGTAGTTGAAATGAGAATATTGAGATGGATGTGTGATAAGATAAGAGCAAATAAAATTAAAAATGGATACATTTATGAAATGGTAGGATTGTCACCTATAGGAGATAAAATGAGAGAAAACCAGTTGAGATGGTACGGACATGTACAACAAAGATCATTAAATGCACTATTGGGCGACTAAAATTAACTTTGGTTTATATAACAAAAAAACAATATGATAATGTGTGGTCTAATTGAGAAAATAGTCTTAAATAGAGCAGAATGGTAAGACAGGATTCATGTAATTAGTCACAAATAATTGGGATAAGGCTTTGTTCAATTGAGTTGAGTATTTTAGTGTAAAGCTATTATCCGATATTGGATGTGGGGTGCCAGTGGACAGAGAACTGACTATTAAAACATTTACAAAGGTCCTAAAACCAGCAACAAAGGCATTTGAGCCTCTCAGAGTCATTCCTTTTTTGGAGGTGAAGGAAGATATAAACATGAAACAATTCTTGCAATTGTGAGTCTATTGTAGCTGTAAATACATCAACTCGAAAATGATGCTCCCTTGTAATATGCTCTCTTTGATGACAAAACCGGCCCCGACCTGCAGTATATTGAGCATTCATATCAGGGTATCTATCCCATGTTTTTTAGCAAATGATTTAACCTTATCAAACAAAGGCTCCCACCCATCATCTCTTAACTTTTGAATTAAAATTTTTGTGGTTAATACCAAATGCAATCCATTCAATATATCTTGGGATTTACATTGCAAGGCTTGACAAAGTTCATCGGTGATTTCCATAATCTCTATCATAAGATGTGAAATGAATATAAATTCAACAGATGTAATCATATCATAAGTTGCATTTGCATCTCCATGTTGAAAGTAATTGGTTCCTTTAGTAATAATGTCTTTTAAGACAGAACAAGTTGTATCAAACATATTTATTAAGCTGCGAAGAGAACTCAAGTGAGAACCCCATGAGTATCGCCAACTCGTTTTATTGTGCCAATTTGATTCCATCCTTTCACAGTCTCAAGCTCATTGAGGGCAAGTTGTTTTGCAATTTCGTTTGCTTGAGCAACTCTTAATTGATCATGATGTTTGCAGGAAGAACCAACAACGTTGATAATGAGTGTCAAATTAGAGAAAAATTGATGAATGGGAATAATCTCTCGAGATGCTATAATCAATGCTAATTGGAGCCGGTGAGCAAAGCAATGAATCAAGGATCAAAATATCATTTTGATGTATAGTTTCGGTCTGTCCGGAAACGGAGAAAAATTTGAAACATAACTTAAAATTTATTTATTTATACAAATAAGCCTATTTATTGAATATTTGTGGATGTTTAAGGCATATACATCATATTCATGATAAATGACACTAATTTAAATTGAAAAACTAAAGACTAACTACTTGTTTTTTCATTGTACAATGTGAAATACAATTTTTCTTGACTTTTTTATCATGTAGATGACAATAATGGCATAAGAAGATCTTTGAAGGGACATAGATTCACAAATTGAGACGAATGAAACAATTTTTTATATTTTTCATGCTTTTGGATTGTACAAAATCCTTTCATAAATGTTTTTTTTTTTTTGTGGTAGAGTTCATTAGTGATCTCTCATGGATAAATGAACATGTCTTGTAATGATATTTCATGTCTATAAAAAAATCAAATAATTATCATCAAGGATCAAAATTCGTTTCATAGTGTTGTTTCAGTCACCCAAAAAATGGAAACATTTCGAAAACGTTTTGGAAACATAGTGGAAACGATAAAAAAAATTAAAATGTGTAGAGAATCTTTAGAAACATAAAGTAAAATATATGAATGTGCAAAAATAAATAGTATAATTAATTAATTGTAAATGTTTTAGGGAACATGTCCATTCACACAAATTACTAGGGTGAAATTGAAAAAAAAAACATAAATGCAAATTAGTTATTAATACCAAATAACTCTTTATTAATTAAAAAATAGTATAAAAAATTAGAGCTAATTTTTTTATATAATATGAAATTATTATATATTTTAAAATATATCTCCTTTTGTTTTTTGCCCCTTCTCAGGCCGTTAATGAAATTCTTAGTTTTCCTATAAAAAAAAATTATATATTTTAAAATATATAAAATTATTATAATTAAATAAAATACCACAACATAATAAATATATATTATGTAATATCCACGAATTAAATAATTTGACACAAATTACATATAAAATAAAAAGTAAAACAAATAGCGATTTAAACCTATTACAATTAATAACTTAGTATTAAAATAGTTATTTCTCTACATTTTATTTCCCCTACTACTTTTCTATTATTTTAGGAAAAATAATAGAAATATCTTCTTGTAATTTTGATCCTTGAAAAATAAATGGATATTATCTTTTACTAACTTCTAAAATTATTGTTTATACAAAAGAAATATTTATTCTGATTCGGTATGTTTCTAACAGTTTCGGTATGTTTCCATGAAAACATGTGAATTTCGATATTCCACTAGTGTTTCGTTTCGGTTCCCTGAGAAACGGAAACATTTCGGCCGTTTCGATGGAAAAGAAACGAAATTTTGATCCTTGCAATGAATATAATATGCATATGGATATTTCCTAGAAATTAAAGCTTGTAATCCATTCCATTCTCCACACATATTGCTAGCTCTATCATATCCTTGACCTTGAATATTTTGTATATTCAAATTATGGCGAGAAAGCGCATCAAGTATCTCTTTTTCCAAAGTTAATGCTGAAGTATCTACAACATGAACGAGATCAAAGAAACACTCCCATATAAAGCCCTCCTTATCAACAAATCTTAGAACAATTGCCATTTGTTCTCTTTTTGATTCATCCCTTGCTTCATCAACAATAATGCAGAATTTTGCATCACCAACTTCTTCACGAATTACCTTTCGTATTTTGCTTGAGAAAACATGTAGAATCTCTTTTTGAATCTCATTTGATATATAAGATGCATTTTGAGGAGCATTTCTTGATACAACTCCATCTACCTCCTCATTGTAAGAGGCCAACGTCTTTAACAATTCAAGAAAGTTACCTATATTTTTTGAATTCTCACTCTCATCATGACCTCTAAAAGCACAAGCTTGAAAAGTAAGCCATTTTACTGCATCTATTGAGGCCTTCACTTTTTTTTTTGATAAGTAAGATTGTATATATAAAGGTTGTCCAAGAAGGACAACAAGGGCAAAAATCCTAAAAGAGGACAACAGACTTACATCTGTCTAAGAGATCCCAAAAAATCTACAAAAGAAAGGACATTTACAGGGAAGGCCTTTTTAACCCAAAAAAATAACAAACGTAAAAAGGCATCTTTAAAATAAGGAGCTGAGAGCTCACGGCCTTAAAAAACACGGTTATTTCTTTCTCTCCAAATGCACCACAATAAACAGATTGGAGCCAATCTCCGAACTCGCCTAGTCTCTGTAGGAAGCTTACACCCAGCCCAATCCAACAGAAGGTCTTTGACGAAGCCTGACATAACCCAAGAAAAGCCAAACAAGTCAAAAATAAGATTCTAGCAGCTCCAAGAGATATGGCAGTGGATGAGGACATGATTCATCCTTTCCTCATCATTCTTGCAAAGATAGCATCTGCTAGCCAACGAAAAACCTCTCTTCTTCAAATTATCAGCAGTTGAGATAGCTTTCCAAGAAGCTTCCCAAACAAAAAAGGAAGCTTTAGGGGGGGCTTTAGAGTGCCAGGTAATTTTCCAGGGAAAAACAGGAATATCAGAGCCGCACATGCTTGTATAGAAGGAGCTAACAGAAAAAGACTTCTTATCCGGCGTCCAAACCCTCTTATCCTCCATGCCACCCCTAACCCGGATCTTGTTGATGTGACCAAGGAAAGAGCTCACCTCTTCAAGTTCCCAATCATGAACATCCCTCCTGAAACGAGGAGTCCAAATAAACTGATTCCCAATTTTCTCTATGTACTCATTGGCCCAAGCCGCCTTGTTGCAAGCTAAACTGTAAACCATGGAAAATTTCACCTTCAGCGCCTCATTACCATTCCAAACATCGTCCCAAAATTTCACTCTAGAGCCGGTCCCGATAACAAAACTACATCTGTCTTGAAAGCTCCTCCATTCCCCCTTAATGTAACCCCAAAGACAGCAACCCTTAGGGCCCTCCACCTCACCTGAACACCAGCCCCCATTTTCACTCCTGTACTTGGATACAATGATCTCCCTCCAAAGCATCCTATCATTTTCACCAAAATTCCAAAGCCATTTACCAAGAAGGGCTTTATTGAAGATTCTCAAGTCCTTCACCCCTAACCCGCCCAAAGATACTGGCTTTTTGATTTTCTCCCAAGCAACAAGATGAAGCTTCCTTCGGTCGCCCTCTTGTCCCCATAAGAAGTCTTGTTGAAGCTTCTCTAATCTTCTGCGAACTGTCTTTAGAACTGGGAAAAGGGACATGAAATAAGTGGGGAGGTTCCCCAAAGAGCTTTTAAGCAGAGTGAGCCGGCCTCCCTTAGAAAGGAGTTGGCCTTTCTAACCCGCAAGCTTGCTCTGAAACCTTTTAACCACCGGATCCCAGACCCTGATAGATCTCAGATTCAATCCATCATTTCATCAACTGATTAATTCATCAATATAAATGCACTATAGTAAAAAAAATATAATAATTTCTTCTAAGAGATGGATATTAAAAAAAAATTACAGGAAAAAGAATCATAAGAAAAAAATGAAGGGTACAAAGAAGGAAGTTTACCTTTATTAAGAAAAAAAGAACCATGAATAATGAACCTTTGCCATATTGAGAGAGAACCATAACAATATTACTTTGCCTTCAAAAACACAAACAATAAATAAAAATAAGATATAGGAACTCTTCAATTTTTTAATCAAACAGAAAAAAAACATACTAAATTATTTTGAAATTAAAATTGAATAATTATAATAACTATTATGAAACTAACATCCCTAAATTTAAACAACATAAATAATTAAATGAACCATAAAATAAAAATATATAATATACATTATAAATTTGTAAAATATATGCCTATATCTTAATATATATGTATGTATAAATGTGTATATATACAATATATATCTATATATTAGTGCGTAATTTATAAATGTGTAAAGCTGTGTATATTAATCAGTATATATGTGTAATGTCGTGTGTATATATATATATATATATATATATATATATTGAATAGAATTATAGAGAGACAAATAGACTTACAGCCCACTAGTAGACAAAGATGAATCTGAATTGGAAAGACATTCACTGGGATTGTAATTCATGAGGCCTCCTTTTCCCTTTTTTCCCAATTGTTTAAAAGCCCTAGTAAGAGCCACACGACCTGTGAACTAATAAAATAGGAAAGGTTATTATCTTTTCTTGAAATAAGATTTTTTATTTATAACTTGAGCCCCACTTATCATTTATATGGGGGGCCTTTATGAAAGTAGCAAAACTTTTTTTTTTTTTTTTTTGGGGGGGGGGGGGGGGCAATCTTTATAGAATTTGAAAACGTTTGGAA
Source organism: Nyssa sinensis (assembly GCA_008638375.1). Taxonomy (NCBI): domain Eukaryota; kingdom Viridiplantae; phylum Streptophyta; class Magnoliopsida; order Cornales; family Nyssaceae; genus Nyssa; species Nyssa sinensis. The sequence goes on from CM018049.1 coordinate 12,410,648, forward strand.
TTCCTCACTAGCAATCAGATTTTTTTAGTTTTCTTTGGGGGGGCCATGGCCACTATCTGCCCTCCCTTAAATCCGCCGATGTTTATTAGAGAATATGCTGGCAGCCCTGGCTGGTTGATATGATTCATATGAATGTTCTAAGAAGCACGGATATGAACATGGGACACAAATACGACACGACACAGGACACACAGACATGTTATTTCTCAAAAAAGTAGGACACAGACACGTTGAACATATATAATTTTTTTATATTTTTTATATGACTATATAATAAAAACTTAATATTATTTCAATTAAAATTTGCATAAAACACACAAATTTAAAAATTATGATTAAAATAACAAAGCCATTAAATACAAATTAAAGAACTTCTTCATTTAATCATCAACATCCATGATTCAAGTGTCTGTCCGACATGGACACGTGAGCCAAACTAGAGTGTGATGCTTCATAGTGAATGTTCCAACCCATGTTCAGATTTTTCTTTTATTTATTGCCCAAAAAAAAAAAAAAGAACACACACAAACATGAACTTTATTTTTCCTATTTTCTCTGTTCATGCAACTATGGGTTGAAAAGGACTAACCCAGTGCACAAGGCTCCCACCACTACGAGGTTTGGGGAGTGTTAGATGTATCTAGTCTTACTACTGCAAGCGGATAGACTGTTCAAGAAATTATGGATGCTTAATTTAATTTTATTTATTTTGCCTTGAAACTTGACGGACGTAGCTTGACTAGCATATTTAGTTAGCTTAGTATCCTGATTTTAACATAACTTGGCTATATTGCTCCATTTTCTCTGCATCTTGACAAATCATCTTGAGTTTGTTGAGTTTTGTAGTTCTTATGCACTTGCAAAAACATGGAGCTTTCAAATGGAAACTTTGATATAAAGATACATGTCTCATTTTCTAGGTTGACTTACGTGCACCTATAGGTTATGGTTTGTGGCAAACACACACTCTTGAATTTCTTTATGTATTAAGTTTTACTTTTGACTTAACTATAAAGTTTTTATTATTATTATTATTATTATTATTATTATTCTTGTTATAATTATTATTATTAATTTTTTTACTACTACCATGTAGGCTGGGATTAGCAAAAGTAAAAGGATAAACTTTCCTGTTGCTCAGAGTGGAGTTTTAAGTGTTTGATTTTCCTTGGTGCACAGGTATGGATGTTTTGATATCTGAAAAAGATCATGTTGCAGTGTTTAGGTGGAGTAAAGCATATGCTTTCTGTTGTTGTGAATTGTTGTGATGCCGATTTATATAAGCAACCTAGGGGGCTGGAAAATCCTGAAGTTCTTGCAAGGGAGACAGTATGTATGTTTCCTATCTTTGTTAAATTTTCTGGAACCTTTAATTGAATTGGTAAAAGAGGCACTAGCATTTTTATCTTTCTGTTCTTCTTGTCGATAGCATTGTGCTTGACTGCTGCCTTTTATTTTGAACTTTTAATTGTTCTTATCTATATATATATATATATATATATATATATATATTTGAGCTAGTTTAGTAAAAAAGAACTTCGAGAAAGGATAGCAGTTATATTGCTGAGATATAAAAATTGATCAGGAAGATAGTTGTATGTCTTATTACGTTTTGCCTATTAGATTAGACAGACATTTCATTACAACCATGATCGATTTTCACAGTCATTCCCTCGAGACCTGTATCATTATTTTTGAATCATCATAGGGTAGAGAAACATATGACTTATATACCTTCCCTGATTGTTTGACCTTTTCTTATATGGCTTTTTAATTCCTGCTTTGTGCTAATCTAACACGCTTTAAAAGACCCAGTTACCCAATACTAATTAAGAGTCTTGTTCTTTCTTTATTCAAATGCAGTTAGTGTAAGTGAAATAGAAGCGTTGTATGAATTATTTAAGAAAATCAGCAGTGCTGTGATTGATGACGGGCTTATCAACAAGGTAACAGATCATTGTTGTATTTATACTTTGGACTATGATAATGTTCACTCTTTTAGGGTGGTAATAGCTCTTTTTCCTTCCTATCAATGTGGATTCAAGGATTCCCTTGTAGTATAAGTTCCTTTCATGGAAGATATGAGTTTGATGTATTAAGGGTTGTAGTGTATACTTCACATGTAAATGGGGTGCCCCTGCTTTTGGCGTTTTTTAATGAAACTGTACTTTTCAATAAAATAAATTCCTTTCTCTTCATATTTGGTGCAGTTTTTTCTTCTGTCCAATCTTTCTTTGGTGTTTTCATTGGTTGTTTGCTAATTATAATATTACAGGAAGAATTTCAACTGGCTTTATTTAAGACAAACAAAAAGGAGAGCTTGTTTGCAGACCGGGTACTTTTTCTATATGTCAAACCTTACAATTGATTGGTTTATTGAATGTCTGCCTTCAGTTCCCATATAATTACAAGGCATTTTACCCAACTATGTAGTTCAGTTACACAAGTCTGAATAATTTGGAAATTGGCTGTATTAGCACCTCATTTACCTCATTATGTCTTTAGACTTTAAACTATGACACAACTAAAAATTTAACTCTTAAGATCTATAATGTGCATTCACAAGCTTTTGGTGTGGATTCTGAGTGTTGGTTGGACAGTTTGATTTTGTTTGATTGACATTCACACTTTAGTCACCTTGTAACTTTATTGGTCCCCCCCTCCCACCGAGAGAGAGAGAGAGAGAGAGATAGAGAAACCTTTGGTATCAATTTAAAAAAATCTCTCATTCTACCTAATGTACATCTTCAAATTTTGTAGGTGTTCGACTTGTTTGATACAAAGCATAATGGTATACTAGATTTTGAAGAGTTTGCACGTTCTCTTTCTGTTTTTCACCCCAATGCACCAATTGATGATAAGATCGAGTGTAAGTTGCTGCTGCTGCTTCATTTTTCTTCTTTTATTGTCGTCTTTTTTTAAAAAAAAAATGGAAAAAAAAATCTCAATGTGTTGCATGCTTCCTTCAAGTATGGACTATGGAGTGAAAGAGAGAACTGTAATGCTGTTCTCTAGTCTTAGTTCTTTTTTTTTTTTGTTGTCAATTGCATGGTGAGGCTGATGCTGGTTTATGCTAGCATGAGTAAACTTTTTTCTCTTGCAGTTTCATTCCAACTGTATGATCTCAAGCAACAAGGATTCATAGAGAGACAGGAGGTAATGCTTTCTTATCCTTTTTTTTTCTTCTCTTTTGGTACAACAAATAAATCAATATTTTTTAAGATATGCTGAATTCCAATGCAAAACCTTAATCTTTGTATTGATTTGTGTTAAATTAGAAATTTTATTCTATTTATTAGCCATAAGTTCCATCTTTGAATTAAGTTCTGGCTGCTGTATTGGCTAGCTTTCATGGAATGTTTCATCCTTTGGATAATAGTAATTTAGAACGTCTTTGTAGCTGTGCTGTACTAAATAGGGTATCTGACATTAGATTTGGAAAATATGAATTTGATTATTTCTTGTTTTATTTGCTATTTAAGGGCTAAATTTTGGTGAGACATTTTTTCCCATGTATTAGATATTTTTCCCATAAAAATATGTGGTGATGATTAAAGGGGCAGTCCCAATGCATGAGGCTCCTGCCACTGGGGGTCTGGGGAGGATTAAGTTACCCAATTATTATATTTTAGGATATCTTTATGCCTTTGATTTTGCTGTTTCCACTTGACGCCTTTAAATTTTCTGTTTCCAGTTCTAAAATGTGTTCCTTTTTCAAAATTCTGGAACTGGTATATAGATGAATTAGGAAATTATCATTTTGCCTCAGCAAGTATGATCTACAATGCCAACAATTTTAGTACCTCATAATTAAAAAAAAAAAGAATTAAAAAAAACTTCTAGTACCTTGTGACTGTAATTCTTCAAGCTTGCTTTGGAAGTTATTTGAACCATATTTTTATCATGTATAGGTAAAGCAAATGGTAGTGGCCACACTTGCTGAATCTGGTATGAATCTTTCGGATGATGTAATAGAAAGTATCATTGACAAGGTGCTTCCTTAATCTGATTGATTATTTTCATATGCCAGCGTCTTCATGATATCATTGCTAGATGCTGACCATTTTGTTTGCAATCATTTGGCCCTACATTTTTTGCCTCTTTTTTCTTTTACATGTGAAAATTACCTTGTACACACGCAGGGAGGCTAGTTTAGGTTTCATGTTTTGTTTTGTTTTTTGTTGTTTTGAGTTTTTTGAGCTAGCTTCTTTTATCTATTATATTACCATGGAATAAAATATTTCATTATATCATGACATTTTTTTTTTTCAATTTGCGATATGATATATTGATGTGAATAAAAAATTCACATGTTGTCGTTATATTGCAAAAAAAATTATCAGAAGGTATAGATCATAATTTTTCCACAAACAATTCTACTTATACTGCGTATATCGCAGTTTATATCACAATTATCTCCCTAGCATATTTGCATGTGATGTTTATGTACAATATTATTTCATGGTAGAAATCTCATCACACCAGCTTTGTTCCATTGTAAAAAGTGAATACTTCTATTATTTTTACCAATAAACGATTTTTAAAATTTTCATATTAGTAATCTACTTATCAAAATTTTCTTTTCATATTATTAATCATTATAACTGAAAAATATACAGGTATCTATCACAAGAATTTGTTATCAATATTAATTTATGATTAATAGAGAAGAAAATTAGGCAATTTGTTATTATCTTTAGATTATGCATAATGGTATAGTTTTTCAGTAAAAGGTTCATCACTTCTGAAAGGAAGCGCGCAGACCTTTTTTTTTTTTTTACTAATGCCTTTGGACTCGAGAAATTGTTTGAAATGATTTTCTTTATACTCTGAGCATTATCAGTTCGAAAAGCTACCAATTTGGCATTGAATTGATTAGAAATTTCAGCATAAAAGAATTGAAAAGTATTAAATAATTGAGAACGATTTTTAAGCACATACACCCATGTCAAACGAATATGATCATCAATAAAAGTAACAAAATATCGAGACCCACCACTGGTTTAAACCAGTGGTGCGAGATGGTCCCCAAATATTAGAATGAACTAGTGCAAAAGATTGGAAGCAAGGGGGGTCAACACATAGAGGAAATGAAACTCTATAATGCTTACTAAGTTCACATTTCTCACAATTAAAACTAGAAAAATCAGATAAAGTAGGAACTAAGTGACGAAGATTTGCAGAAGACGGGTGTCCAAGGCGACAGTGCCATTAGTAAGGAGAAACAACAGAATTTAGAGCAGAAGAAGTCGACTGACTAGATGACTGAAAGTAATAGAGTCCATTCTTCTCATATCCCCTGCCAATCATCCTTTTTGTCTTTGATCCTGAAATTCGCAATAAGAGGAATAGAAGGTCACTGATCAGTTGAAGGACTGGGTAAGTTTATGAATAGACAACAAATTGAAAGGAAATTGGGGTACGTATAAAACAGATGAAAAAGTGAGATCAGAAGTGCAAACACTACCAATTCCTTGAACACAAGCTTTAGTCCCATCAGCAATAGTGACAAAGGAGTGAGAAGAATGACGAAAAATATTAGAAAGAAGAGACAAGTTACCTGTCATATGATCAGACGCCCCAGAATCAAGAATCTAAGAAGTACTGGAAGAAGAATGGAGACATGTGTTACTTGAAGAGACCAAATTGGCTGTGGATGTAGAAGAGGCATTGGCACGCTGAAGAATACAATTATACTTTTTATTGTCCTTGGTGTCTAATTTATTAGCCATGATAGGACAAACAAATTGTTAGAGAAAAGATTTGGGAAGCAAGAGAAGTTGGCCGAGACTGGTTGGGCTGAGGGAGTCGAGAAGCTGGGCCGAAGAGGTCGAGAGGTGACGAAGGAGCCAAGAGGTTCTGCCGAGAAGGGCCGAGGGAGACGCGAGGCACCAAGAAGGAGAGGACCGAGAAAGAGAAGCTATGGTTTATAAAACCTGCTTTGATACCATGTCGAAAGTATTTTAGAGAATAAAAAAGATATATTCTTCTCTCTAGGAGGTCAATATTTATAATCACAACTTTCAAGTAAATAAGAAAATTATCCTAAATTAATTCTTACAATTAATACAATCAATCAATCAATTCAATCAATCAATACAATCAATCTAATGCCTAAATTAAGCTACATATTAAGTCAATATTTACAACAGTTTTCAACAATTCCATTATAGCTAAAAGCATGAAAACATATGCATATATTTATATATGGCATTAATGAGACAAGTCACAAAATCAAATGGAATGTACAATGCATTCATGAAACACCAGACCTTCAACCTAGGTTAGAATCCCTACCTTAAGGCTTGAGAAAAGTGGATTTGTGTTGTAGAGAGAGAGAGATTCCAAACCCTATCCTTAACCCTTGCTCCCACACTCTAAGAAAAGGAATACACTGTTTATTTCACTAAATCAAGCTAAATCCATAAGAAAATTGAAGAACTAGAAGAAGAAATGGAAAGCCCCAAATTTTACCTCTTATCTTTTATGTTCCTTGTTATTATTATCATGCAAAAATTAATATTACCCATTATTTACTCATTATCATATAGCCTAAATTTACGAAACGTTATATGTGATCTATGTCTAGGATATTGCACATTTGTTGGTAGTAATCTTGTTACTTAGTACAGTAAGAAACAAAATGTGGTAATGTGCTCTAATGCTAAGGCTGAGTACCATATGCTATGGCCCATACTGTGTGTGAGATGTGGTTTCGGCCCTTTTCATGATATGGGTGTTGATGTACCTACTCCTAGGGCTGTAAACGGATCGGATTCGGACTGGATCAGATTCGATCCGAATCCGATCCGTTTAATAAGAAATCCGATACGATCCAATCCGTTAATCCAACGGATCAGATGAATGTTAATCCGTATACGAATCCGTTAATAACCGAATATCCTGATCCGTTAATCCGGTCCGATCCATTTAAAATTATAATATATATATATATATTAAAATTAATAAAATTAATATATATATATATAAACGGATCAGATCAACCTATATCATATCCGGTACGTTTGTATTTGGGATAATCGGATTCGGATCGGGTCACGGATCACAGATCACTATTTCTAAAACCATATCGGGACTTAACAGATCGGATCTCAGATCGGATCGGATCGAGATCCGATCCATTGACAGCTCTACCTACTCCTATGCGGATATATTGTGATAACCATACAACCATCTTTATTGCTAGCAACCAAGTGTTTTATGATCGGAGCAAACACATCGAAGGTGATTATCATTTTATTTGGGATCTCCTAATACACAAACAAATAGTCACTCCTTACATCCAATATAGAGATTAGCTTGGTAAATGGTAATATTTTTACCAATGTCCATCTCTAGTTGTTTATGTTACAAGCCGGGCATATTTGATCTCTATGCTTTAGCTTGAGGGGGAGTGTTAGAGTTCTTCTTTGTACCGTTTACTATTTTATCTATTTCATTAGTATTGCAAGAGTGTTCTAATAGTGACAATATTGTAGTCTTTCAATATATGTTTTTCATAATAGATGGTAGTGTGTAGGAAAATGATTATTCTACACTTACCAGAACCTACGTTCTTCTATCTCTTTCTTCTTACTCTCTCAAAATCTAAATATTTATAGATTGTGCATTTCAACTTTAGTAATTAAATATTACGACAATACCTTCTCTAACCTCCTCTTTTCCTTTTCATGTACTTCTCCCTACATCATATTTCTAAGATAAATAATATAGAGATATTGTGCTACTGATAAAAAAATATTAGAGATATTGTGCTTTTTGGTTTTAATCATTTGATCTGCCCTCTCTTTGGAAGAAAAATGGATACTGTGGTACTCTGTGATTGTCTGATGTGAAGGAAGTTTTTTTAACAGTTTTGGTATGTTTTAACCATTTTATTATTTGTTCCGATTGAAACATCTTCATTTCAATAGAAACATTAAGTTCCGGTGTTTTACACGTCTTGTTGCAGTTCACTGGGAAATGGAAACATTTTGGCCATTTCTAGAAAATAAAAGAAATTTTTTTTGATAATTGGTTTTTCCAATGTCTTCCCTTTTATAAGAGATGTTCCTGTAATAGAAAAATCTGGAGCTATCCTGATAAGTGGTCTCATTATATCCTTATCCTCTCTAGCAGAAGTTTCTTGTAGATACTTTTGCATAATCATCTGCAATGCTATCTTACTTATCAAAAAATAAAAAAAATAAAAAAAAAAAGCTATCTTATAACCAGCTACAACTAGATTATTATTACAGTTTACAAAGTTCAACCCTGCATGGGTAGTTGACTTGTCCGATGCTTATCCAATGCACATGGTTTGCATATGATTGTGTGCATTTGTATGAATTAAAAAAAAATAATAGTTAAGGAAGTTCATGCTGTTTATTAAATAGATGCTTGGGAATATAATGCAAATATGTTGATCATCTGTGCCCTTGTGTCATCAACCTGGTAACTCAGTTGACACATAATAATACTCAATGAGGAGTACATTATTAAAAATTTGTGCTTTTGAACACCTCTCTCTTTCAGCAATCAGTAGATATATCACTGTACTGGTTCTCTTTCAGACCTTTGAGGAAGCTGACACTAAACATGATGGGAAGATTGACAAAGAAGAGTGGCGGAGCCTTGTTCTGAGACATCCTTCTCTTTTGAAGAATATGACCCTTCAGTACCTCAAGTAAGTTCTTATTATCACTTCGTGTGTCTTTCAACAGGAATATTTGTTGATCACAAATTTAGCTCTGTTGAATGTCTGCCAAACAAGATTGCACTTCAGAGGCATGCATGAACTTCTATCATTATATGCCCCATGTATCAACATTTATTTGATTAGATTGAAGTTGTTGCATCAAGGCTGATTTCCCAAATTGATGATGTACTAAGGCCTTGTTTGGACGACCGGATAAGAAGGTAGGATTGGATAGGATATAAAATTCCGTGGGATATTGAATATTCCAATCCAATGTTTAGAATTGATCCGGATAAAAGGTCTGGATATATTGTTATATTCCAATCCTGTGTTTGGGTGCTTATCGGATATAAGGTTCGGATATAACTATTTTTTATTTTCTTATATATTGTTTTTCTTAAGGTCTTCAAAAATTATTTTTCTGAAAGCTATTTAATTTTTTCCCCCAAATATATGCATACAAAATATCTAAAATTAAAATTGTATTCACAAATCAATTGCAAAATCTAATAGCCATAATCCTAATATTTTAGAATGTGACTAGCGCAAACATCATTCACAATATAGCAGTCTCTTGCTTTTGGGGTGACTAAAAAAAAATCATGATCCGTATTGCTAACAATCATCCAAATCAATAATTATAGACATTCATATATATATATATGTATGTATATAATAGTAGCAATATATATATATATATGTGGAAATCCCGAATGATTTGAAGAAGATTTAGAGGAGATTGAGGCCATAATAAAATCTGATCTTTAAGCTGATTTTTTGGGTTGACCTTTATGTTTCCATATTTTGATTCTCTTTGTACATATTAAATAGGACCATGTATGTAAAGAATAATACAACTTTTCTAGAATGAATATATTTTAATTTCTATTCTCTTTCTCTTCATGGTATTCTCTTTCTCTTCATGGTATCAGAGCATGGGATTCTGAAAGCCCTAGCAAAATATGGCCGCCAACCATGAGTCTACCCAGTCGGTAACTCAGGAAGGAGAATCAGAGACAATCTCCTCCATGAGTTCGACTGTCGGAATTGAAAATTCCTCATTCAATCTTACCGTAGAAAAGTTGAATGTTAAGAATTATCGAGAATGGACCCAATCCATCAAGCTGGTCATCGATGGCAGAGGGAAACTAGGTTTCCTTACAGGCGAGATCAAACAGCCACCTTCCAGTGATGCTGCAAGCCTTCCAGAAATGGTGTTCTGAGAACTCCTTCGTAACCTCCTGCTTGATCAACTCCATGCGACCAACAATCGGCAAGACGTACATTTTTCTGCCGACGGCGAAGGACGTGTGGGAGGCTGTTCGCGAAACCTATTCTGACGCCGAGAATGCCTCTCAAATCTTCGAGATCAAAACTCGTTTGTGGCAGATGAAACAAGGAAACAGAGAAGTGATGGAATACTACATAGAGATGCTAAGCTTATGGCAGGAATTGGACCTCAGCAGTGAACAATCGTGGGAGTGCACAGGGTGACAGTGTGCGATTCAAGAAGAGAATGGAGAACGAGAGAGTGTACGAGTTTCTGGCTGGGCGCAACAGAGAGCTTGACGACGTGAGGAGTCGAGTCTTGGGTTGCCGGCCATTACTGTCCATCCGAGAAGTCTTCTTTGAGGTTCGGCATGAAGAAAGTAGAAGGAAGGTGATGTTAAAGGAGAAGCCAGTGACCGGGATTGAATCCGTCGACGCCTCTGCGCTTGTAACCCGAGGGTCTCTCACAGGATCTGGCCCAAGGAAAAACGCAGCACATGGGTTTGAAGCAGCGGCTGGGCTTGAAGCCTTTGTTACATCTCGTGGGCCTCATATTGGATCCGGCCCAAAACCAAATAAAAGGCCCTTTTGTGATTATTGCAAAAAATCGGGCCATTCCAAAGATACTTGTTGGGCCTTACATGGCAAGCCTGTTGACTGGAAGCCCAGACAATCCAACAAATCTCACGGGTACTAGGCCTCTACTGAACAGCAGACAGCGATAGGCGCTCCAGTCCAACACGCTCAGTCGACCTTTAGTGGGGGTTTTAACCCCGAGCAACTTGAGAAACTATATGCCCTTTTTTTGACCTTTCAAGCCTCGGGTCAGTCCTCTACTTCACTACCGTCAAGTTCCTTAGCCCACAAAGGTACTTTTTTGACTGCTCTTAGTACCACTTTGCGCCTTACTCCCTAGATTATTGATTCTGGTGCATCCGACCATATGACTGATTCCCATCATTTATTTTCCACATATTCACCTTGTGCTGGTAACTTGAAAGTAAAAATTGCAGATGGTACTTTATCCCCAGTAGCTGGCAAAGGGAGTATCCGTATCTCTGAATTTATTACTTTGGAGTCTGTCCTTCATGTTCCTAATCTCTCTTGCAATTTGTTGTCCATTAGTTGGCTAACCAAACAATCTCATTGCTCAGCTACATTTTTGTCTTCTCATTATGTTTTTCAGGATCTATCATCGGGGAAGACGATTGGCAGTGCTAAGGAATGCGAGGGACTCTATTACTTTGATGATGCTCACCTGAATAAACAGTGTCGTCCTCCTATTTGTAGTTCTGCATTCAGTCCTAGGGATAATGACATTTTGTTATGGCATAAACGAATGGGCCATCCTAGTTTTCAATATTTAAAACATTTGTTTCCATCACTTTGTTCGAATAAAACTCCCTTGGATTTACAATGTGAAGTCTGTGAACTTGCAAAACATCATCGATCTACTTTTCCCACGTCTACTTATAAACCATCACTACCTTTTACCCTGATTCACAGTGACCTATGGGGGCCTTCACGAATTCCCAATAAGACCCACAAAAAATGGTTTGTTACCTTTATTGATGACCACTCTCGTCTCTGTTGGGTGTTTTTACTAAATGATAAATCTGAGGTTAGTTCTGTATTCATGAATTTCTACAATATGGTTTACACCCAATTTCACACAAAAATCCAAATTCTTCGTACTGATAATGGCACTGAGTACTTCAACTATTCTTTGGGTCCCTATTTTCAAGACAAATGTATTATTCACCAAAGTTCTTGCGTTCACACCCCTCAACAAAATGGGGTTGCTGAACGGAAAAATCGACACATTCTTGAGGTAGCCTGTGCCCTTCTGTTCACCTCTCACATGAAAAATAATTTTTGGGGTGATGCCATTCTGACTGCTGTATTCCTCATCAATCGAATGCCTAGTCGGGTTCTCTCATTTTCCACCCCTCTCCAAAAATTCCACGAAACCTTTCCTGATTCTCGGATTAGTTCATCTCTCCCACTTCGTATTTTCGGGTCCACGGTATTTGTCCACATTCACGCCTCCCAACAGCAATAAGTTGGGTCCTAGGGCCCTCAAGTGGCTACTCTCCCACTCAGAAGGGTTACAAATCTTATGACCCTCTCTCACAGAAATTATATGTTAGTATGGATGTCACCTTTTTTGAGCATACTCCCTACTACTCGGTTCAGGGGGAGTCCTTGAGTGAAGCTCGATCCTCAGACACAGACTTCGATGTTGCCATCTTTGAATCTACCCCATGCAATGCACCCTTTCCTTCTTTGTCCAACACAGAGGGAATCTTGATTTCAGGGGGAGATGTGGAAAAACAAACAGACAGGGAGACACTTGTTTACTCAAGGAGACCTAAATCAAAGCCGGATAAGAATCTCGCATCCGAAGCACCAAAAGAGTCAGAACCAGTGATAGCTCCGACTACTCATGAGCCAAAACTCAATCTTGATCAGCCTGATCAGGTAAGAAATCTTAATGACTTACCCAGTGCTCTTAGAAAACAACCTCGTACATGTACTCTCCATCCTATTTCAAAATTTGTATCATACAATGCTCTTTCTGCCAAGTGTCGTGCTTTTACGTCTAACCTTGACAGAATCCAGATTCCTAAGAATATTCAAGAAGCCTTAGAGATTCCAGAATGGGGAGAAGCAGTGATGGAAGAAATAAGGGCATTGGAAAAAAATGGAACTTGGGAGGTGATGACTTTGCCAAAAGGAAAAAAACCAGTGGGCTGTAAGTGGGTATTCACGGTGAAGTACAAGGCAGATGGAACAGTAGACCGGTACAAAGCCCGCCTAGTTGCAAAAGGGTTCACTCAGACATACGGTATTGACTATATTGAGACATTCGCACCAGTTGCAAAGCTAAATACTATACGGGTTCTCTTGTCCTTGGCAGCAAACCTGGACTGGCCACTCCATCAGTTTGACATCAAGAATGCTTTTCTGAACTGGTGAGCTAGAGGAAGAAGTGTTCATGACATTACCACCAAGATTTTACAAGGGAGAAGAAACCAGAGAATGTAAATTGAAGAAATTCCTGTATAGACTCAAATAATCATCGAGAGCGTGGTTTGATAGATTTGCAAAGGTGATGAAGAATCAAGGATACCAATAGGGACAGTCAGATCACACTATGTTCTTCAAACAATCCGATGATGGAAGAAGGACCATCCTGATCGTGTATGTCGACGACATCATTCTCACTGGAGATAACACAGGAGAGGTGGAAAGATTGAAGAAGGTCTTAGCCATAGAATTTGAGGTAAAAAACCTAGGTCAAATGCGATACTTTCTAGGAATGGAAATTGCTAGATCAAGAAAAGGAATTAGTGTCTCCCAGAGAAAGTATGTTCTTGACCTTTTGACTGAGACTGGTATGCTTGGTTGCAAACCAAGCGATACTCCGATCGAAGCAGGAAAAAGAATGGGAGAAGTTGGAAAACCTATGGAATAGAGAAAGATATAGGTAAATTGATTTACCTATCTCACACTAAACCTGACATTGCTTTTGTTGTTACTGTGGTCAGTCAGCACATGCATTCACCAAAGGAGAGTCTCCTAGAGGCGGTATATAAGATTCTCAGATATCTGAAAGGTTCACCAGGGCGAGGTCTATTCTTTAAGAAAGGAGACAGTAAGAAGATAGAAATCTATACAGATGCAGATTGGGCAGGATCAGTAGAAGACAGAAGGTCTACTAGCGGCTACTGTACCTACATTTGGGGAAATCTAGTAACATGGAGGAAGTAAGAAGCAAAGTGTGGTAGCAAGAAGTAGTGCCGAGGTTGAATTCAGAGCTAGTTGCACAAGGAATGTGTGAAGGATTATGGTTACAAAAGCTTTTGGAGGAACTACATGTCATAGTAGAGCTTCCCATCAAACTCTATTGCGACAACAAAGATGCTATCAACATTTCCTAGAACCCTATTCAACATGACAGGACTAAACACATAGAAGTTGACACGCACTTCATAAAAGAGAAAATTGAAAAAGGGACAATCTACATGACCTATATCCCTACAAGAGAACAATTAGTAGATATATTCACTAAGGGGTTACAGAGAACTAGTTTTGAAGAGTTTATCTGCAAGTTGGACATGATCAACATCTATGATCCAACTTGAGGGGGTGTGGAAATCCCGAATGATTTGAAGAAGATTTAGAGGAGATTGAGGCCATAATAAAATCTGATCTTTAGGCTGATTTTTTGGGTTGACCTTTATGTTTCCATATTTTGATTCTCTTTGTACATATTAAATAGGATCATGTATGTAAAGAGTAATACTACTTTTCTGGAATGAATATATTTTAATTTCCATTCTCTTTCTCTTCAATATATATATATATATATAACAATCCATTTATTGACATGAAAAATACATTAAAAAATCTGGAACATATAAAAAATTAAACAATGGAAAAAAAATTTGGTTTTTTAACTTGACTCTTCGACTCTCTATATTGCGGCGTTGCAAATTTTTTTTTTGATGATGTGGCATTGTGTTTTTATTCCAATGGGATGGGATAACTCAAATACCACCACTCTCTTGGTATAAGTTGTATCTCACCCGGAAGTGATATAAATGGTTCACGGGATATAGATATCCAATTCAATTGAAAACACTAAACATAGGATAGGATAATATTTATCCTATCCAACCCTCTTATCCCGCCGTCCAAACGTGGCCTAAGGGATTAAATTGTACATGGATAATGGGCAGATGATTCATTGTTTTCTTTATATTTTATAAGCAGTTAGCCCTTCTAAATCGTTTAGTGAGTAGTTCTAGATTTATAACCCACCTTCCAGGATTGGCAGGATGAGAGTAGCGCCTTATTAGCTCTTTAGCTGCTTGTTGATCATCCTTGTACAAATATAATGCTTCTTATGTTAAATGGTTTGATTCTACCCTGAATAGACAGTTGGAGTTGGTGTAATGACTAGCAAGTCACTCTGCCTAACAGTCGGGCATTTTGAGTAGTTGTGTCACCTTATTTTGATACCCAGGCTCCACATCCACCCGCTGCCACCCCAACCCCCCCGGGGGGGTATTTTAAGTTGGGCTCCATCCAAGATAAATAGGAAGTGACTTCTGAGGGTCTATGAAACATGCACACAAACACGGGGTACTGATGCTGATATGACAAATTTGAAAAGAAAAATAGGATACGAATATGTCGAGTATGAACATAGGGCACAGATGTGCAAAAATTAAGACTGGGATATGTTTACGTGGCAATATATGTGTATGTATGAATATATAAAATTAAAGAACCGCTTTTTAAATGAATCTATCAAATATTTTAAGTTCCTTATTTATAATATTATAATTCACATGAGAAAAAAAAGAAGGGATTGTTGCATGAATATAGATTTAAACCAAATTTAACTTGATTTACTCTCATTATATCTCAATTCTTCTTCCCTACAAAATAATTCTAGTGCTTAAAACCTTTGTTATATTTCTCCTTATATTGATATGCTATACTAGAAATGTTGCATCTTAATGTTCAAGACATGTTAGACGTATCTCAAAATATTAGAGAAGTATTGAATGTGATTGGAATTAAATTTTTTAAATTATAATACATTTAGGAAGTATCTGACACGTCATATGACTAGCTTATAGAAGTATCCATTCTTCATAGCTGAGGGTTTAACTTCGACTTGCAGTTCCATACTATTTTTGTTCAAATGTATTAGGTGGCCTGCAAAGTCTTGTGTGATGGCATATCTCATCGATTATGATGGGCTATGTTAGACAATAGCTTCACATGCTCATCAGTAGTAAATTAGTTTTCATGTGTTGTTAATGCATTTAGATTTTATTTCTTGAAACAGATTAGGTTAGAAATGCTGTAAATTTTGAATAGGCATTATCAATCATTATTATTTTAATAGATTGATTCTCAAAAAAATGAAGAAGGTATAAATTAATAAACAGAGAAATTTACGTGTCATTATATACAGCTATAGATGTACTGTTAATTATGAGGAAGCTTTGATTCGCATGTCCTAGCAGCTAAATCTGTTTCATTTTCCATGGACAGAGACATCACCACCACATTCCCGAGTTTTGTATTTCACTCTCAAGTTGATGATACCTGAGTTTTGAACCTACATCAAGTCTATTAGTCTCGAGTGGTACGAGTGATTTGTTCCTTTCTGTAGACAATCTGGCGATTCAATGTGTGAAGGTTTACAACGAGCTCTCATTTCCAATTAGACCCAAGGAAGATCAATGTTGACTTTCATGTTTTCATTTTCAGCGACTAGGACTTTTTTCTTTTTTTGTGGATATACGAGGCTTTTAGTTTAAAAAAACTCTTTTCTTTTGTTGTTTGCTTCTGTTCCATTGGGGCCAAAAAAGAGAGAGGGAGAGAGGGGGGTTGAAAGCATCTCCATTAGTGCTTGTCAGGGAATCTGGTTAATCCAACTGCAGAGGCAGGGGCAGAGGGCAGTTCCGCATCAAATTTGTTTTTGAGCTTCTGCAAGGTAGAATAATTGCCAATCACAATTGCATGGTACTGCTTGCTGCTTTGGTTCTCCCTTCTTTACTAACTGTTTCTGTTGCTTTATTTATTTTTTCATATGCATAGGGCGTATTGGCCATACGTTTTTTTATCCTTTGTATGCTTACTCTTTTATTCCTTTTCTTTTTTCTTTTTTAAATTATTATTTATTTATTTTTATAATTTTGTTATTATTCTAATTTAGTGGAATTTTTTTTTTTTTTTGGGTTTGTTTATTTGTATTCCCACAAAGCAATAGTTGACTCTCTATTCTAATGATTAATGATTTTGAGACTTCAAAGATTATTCGTTAACAAAAATATTAATTATTATGTTTTACCATGATTTTATTAACAAATTATTTTTCCCACAACTATATATTTTTTAGCATTAAAATAGGACATGTATACAAATTTGTAAGGTGGTTGATTTTTTTCCCACTAAAATATGTTATATCTAATTTAAATCAATGTTCCTAATCTCTTTTTTTATAAGTGAAACTTTAATGATAAGTAATGTTTTATAGTACATGTGATTGTGCATATATTTTCTACATATATTCATATGGGTGTGAGGTTGATGTGAGTATATGTGCATTATATGTATACAATTATATGTGTCGCCAAACATTACTCATAATATATATGCACAAATATGTGTATATTTCTATAAGTAATAGAATTATTATTTACGGAAAAAAGTAATGGAATATTAATTAGGAAAAAAAACTGAAAAACCCCTAAAAAACATTTTTCATTCTAAAAACTTTATGATACAGTTTTTCTATTTAAAAATCCAAAAAAAAAAAAGAAACAGAAACTTTTTAATACAAAACAATCAAATTGTTAACCTTGATCTTAACATAGGTAAAAAACATTGTTGATTAGATTAAAATAATTTTTAATATATATTTTAAAAAATATTAAATAGTTGGTAAAAAAAATTCTTCAATAAAAAAAGCATAATAATTTTTATTTATCGAGAAGGTCTAAAAAGTAAAAATTTCACTTTATAAAATGTTTTACCTTTTTTTGGATTAAAGAAGTTAATTTATATATTTTTTAGTATTTTTTTTTTAAAAACGTATCTTGAAGGCTATTTAGTATAATCAGTTATATTTTTTAATGGTGTTAAAGAAGAAAGTTAACAATTGGACTTTTTTGTATTAAAAATTTAGTTTTTAGATCTTTTAGATTGAAAAAATATATATTGAACTTTTTGGATTAAAAAAATTATTTTAGGCACTTTATAGTATTTTTCCCTATTAATTATTTACCATGGGATGAAATTGGTTTCTTAAAATAATCACTAATTAATAAGATTATTAACTTATTATGTATTATTTTATTACAGAGTTAATTGCATTTAGTAATTCATAATTAATCTCGGTAACTAACTATATTTAAAACAGATTCTTCAAGTATTTAAATATTATTTAATATTTAATGAATGAAAATGGAAAAGAGATCATCCCAATTCCGGCAGTAACATCATTTTGAATCTTGATATTTTTTCCATCACAATTATTGTGAAAGATTTAGTCTTATCTTTGTGAAAATGCAAGTATAGTAGCAAACGGACACCGCCTAAAATAGGGTGCATTATACAATCCCCATGATAATTTTGAAACAACAACTAAAAAAAATAATAATAAAAAATAGGAAAGATCCTCCAAAATTTTCTTTCAAACCCAAGAGGAACCTGACCCTATAACTTGTGTGGTTGTAAGTAATACTTTTCCAAGTCTATGGTAATTATTTAATAATTAGTATTTTGAAAAAAATATTTTATTTTTTATTTATTGAAATAATATATATATATATATATATATATATCGTCTACTGTTATTATATAAGTAGTATTCACGGAAAGCTTTCTTGCAATGTCCTTTATCCTTAGGAAAAAGCCTATTCCCTCCAAAAAAAGAAAAAAAGAAAAGAAAAAAAAAGTATAATATTTTAATATTTATTTATATATTTGGAGTGCAGTTGTACATTGGGGAGCTCCAATAGCATCGTTTCCCTTTTTTATAGTAATTTTAAAATTTCAAGGCATGAGTAGGATTGAAATTTAAGTTGACATGGCACAAAACAATAGGGAGTTAATAAATTTAGGTTGAGTATAAATAGATTTATATTATAACCGATTAGTACATTTAACACAATTAATAAATAGTTAGTATTTTGAATTTTAGTCATGTCAATCTACTTAACACAACTTAAACTTCTTTGCTCACTTTAAAGTTAAAGGTTCAAGTGATTATGGTCCCATCAATGTTGATAAACTAAGTGTAGCTAAAATGATTATTTTTAGATTAATGTGTGGTAAGATAAGAAAATATAAAATAAAAAATGAACATATTCATAAAATGGTTGGAGTAATGGTATGGTTATATACAACAAAAATCACTAAATGCACCAATAAGGAAAAGTCACATTCATATCAACAGGTCTGGCTAAAAGGCGAGGCGAAAAAAATCTATTTATCCTCGACTCAAGTATTTTTACTTGAATTTTTCCACTATAGAGACTTCATTGCAGGTGGAGACTAAATATTTACAAAGCGAAGACCGTAGCCCTTTTCTCAAAGTAAAGACCTTAGTCTTCTTATCTCAGCAAAATCCCATTTGCCTCACACACGGATAACGCTTATCCACAAATCTCACCACAATGAGATGTAATAAGAAAGACTACCAATAATACTCTTTTGAAGAGTGGATTAGGTGAAGTGAAAACTCTCGTTCTATAGATTGATTAATGATAAGCTCTGAACATTTAATGTGAAGAGAATTTTTAGATCTAGATTTGAAAGTTATTAGTTCTAAAGTCAATAACTAAGATTGGAAATTTATGTGCGAGAGTTGTTAACAATGAATGCTATATAAAACCTCTATTTATAGGCATTTGAAAGATATAGCCGTTAAATTTCAAATACTAGTCGTTGCCCCTTTTAGATTTGTTCAAAATTTGAATTTGTGTTTGCCAGATCGATAAAATCAGTCAACTGGTTTCAACAATCAGTTGATTGGTTTGAGAATTAGTTGACTGATAGGTCGTCTGATTATGATCGAGTAAGCATTTTGCCTATCTTGACCAAAATTTCGATTTTCAAATAACTTTGTTTTTCAAGGCTTAAGGTACATTAATGAAATTCTTTGAAAAATTATTTTGTGATTGATTTTAATTTATTTTTTAAATATTAAATATATTAAGTTCATGATCAATCAATCATTTTAAGCTTTTCAACTTCGACTTAACTTGATTTTTCAAATATTAAGGTATGTCAATATTTTTTTTGAAAAATTATTTTGTAATTGATTTTAGTTGATTAATTAAATACTTAAAGCATTATATTTGATCAATCAATCATAGTTCACTAATAAATCCGTAATAATAAAAATTAAAGTCTTCACTTGACTTCACTTGATTCATTGGGCTCGAGTGTATCCACTTGCATGAGTTTGACATGATGCTTGAACTTTGAAGTGAATTTCTTCATTTGCTTGAACCTTTCAAGTATTGGTCATCTCGTTCTTGATATAGTTGACCAATTTGCATTATTACTTCATCTGTTATATTATCCACTTGATTTATAACCTGTTTCAAGCTTAAACAAAAACTTATAGGTTGTATAGTTAGATCACATTCAAGTATATGTTATAAGCCTAAAATCAAGGGAACAATTATACGATTAAATTTGCAAGCATAAAGTCATTCATGAATTTTATGTTTACTTATTCATGAAAGACTTCCTAAAATATGCATCCATATGAATTTTATATTGTTATTAGAAGGACACATGTTGAATATCATGACCTTATATTAGTTGCTCATTTTTTCATTGATAAGAGCCTATGAATGTCATGACTTAGAACTACTTTGTGCATTTGTTTGAATATGCATGAATCTAACAAGTTCATTTTATGCATATGCTTATTAGAGCTTTTCATACTAAACCTTATGCACAACTTATATATTTATATATGTATATGTGTATGTATATGAGTGGTGTAGCAAAGAGTGCTGACTTGCGACTCAAGTTTTAGGCCTTTTAGATCTAAGTTGATATCTTTCCTAAAAGATCTGGGTTGGGAAGAGCTGGCTAAGGAAGAGCTGTCTATTGACTGGATAGATCTAGTCGGAGTTGGTAAAGGTAGTCTAGATCTTCGTTCATCAAAGCTAATCCTAACTGTTCCATCGATCTATATATTGACCTTCATAAGTTATTATCTAACCGATTCTTAACTCATGTTTAAGGTCCTTGGATAGCATAGTTATATACACGAATGTTCAAAGACATATTTGAATCTAATTAGTATTATGCAATTGAACAACTTAGCATATTTATGTGATTTAACATTTTGGAGCATGTATACCTATCTTGATTTATAGCAATTATGTAGGACCCAAAAATTACTTTGATACCAAATGTAGGATTTAAAATAAGTCTGATACCAATTATTGAATCTAAATCATTCACCAATTATAGAACACAAAGAAGCAAACAAATAAAAGAAGAGAAATTTAATAACAAAAATTTCAACAAATCTATTATTGTCTTGAACAATCAAAACTATTATTTATTAAATAATATGTCATCAAAAGAATTTCTCACGGCCATCACTCTGCCCTCTAATTCTCTTGGCCACCACTCTATTATTTTTGTGGTACACAACTCCATATGACAGAGACCCACATATTTATAATTATACTGACTCTAAATCCTATACTAATTAGGATATCTAATCCCATAAAAACTAGTATATCTTATTTAATTATAATGAGAAAACTAAATCTCATTAGAATATTAGTCCAACTACAATTAGGACTCTCTAAAAAGACTCCATATATTATTAGGACTCAATAAACCAAATTAAGAAACTTCCTAAAATTTATGTGCTTGGTTTAATTGGCTAACAATGCCTCCTTTAAACCAAGCTCGCCAAAGTAGCTTCACCAACACCTTCATGAGCAAGAATCTTTAAAGTAATTTCTGTCGCTGTAAGAAACTTTTGCGACAGCAATATAGAACAATCACCTGTCTTCATTTTCACACGCGGATGTGGTCGAATCTTGTACTTGGCATACAACTTCTCAGCTTGTTCAGCATGATCAAAGAACAAATTCATGCTCATCTATTCAAAATCAAAATCAGTAAAACAATTATCCGTGTCAATAATTTCATCATCATAATGATGCAAAGCCTGCCAATATTTTAGAATACCAAAATCTTCTTTTTGAACAAAATCTGCACCAATAAAATTATTAAGATCCAAACCAATATTGTAGTATGACAAGAATTTATCAACGCCGATGAAATCATAAATTTCAGACAACTTAGGCTTCTCAATTCTCAAGAAATCTTGAAACTCTAAAAATTCCGTCTTCACAAAATCAACATGGCCTCGAATAATAAAATTCTCAATACCAACAAAATCAACAAACTTTGAATTGGAATGTTATTCAATCTCACTATGTTTTGGTTCCAAAGTTCTTGGCAAATCAAACAAAGTAGCAAGGGCAAAATTTTTAAAATCTTCAACTGTATCAATACCACAACATGAAAAATTTTTTTCTTTCTCAACAATTAAATTCTCAATTGGGTAAGCCAAAGTCAAACTTTTAACCATACACTTATTTTCATCTTCTTCAACTTCCAAATATTTCTTTCCTCACAACTAATATTTTCTTCCTCAGAAATATTGACGAAGTAGTCAATATTATATGAATCTAAATTCAACACATTATATGAATCATCCTAAATTGGAATGAATTCTGAAAACAATTTTGAACCATCAATCTCTTTATTTTCGTCAAACTTATCTCTTTCAAAATCAACCACCCAATATATGTCTATGGGAGGTTCATAACTGTTCTGCAGTTTATTTTTATATGCTGAAATAAGATAAAACTAAAACTTATATGGTGGTGGATAATTTTGTGTGCAAACAAAATTATTCCAATGTGCCCAATGTATTGTCTTCCTTATTATCTGATAGAACCATTTAAATTTCTTCTCATAAAGTTCCTTTGATAAACGCTTCAATGCAATATCCAATACATTAAATACATTACAAGCATTAAGATAGAGTGTAACATGATATAACCATTCATTAATATTCTGACAACATACTCTTAAAATCTCAAACTTTTGTCCTTTAACCAAAACTTTCTCCATAATTTCAAATCAACAATTTATTTAAATCACGTACCTGAGTTTGTCCAAAAATTGATTTCGACGTCCCTCTTTTTTTTTCCTTCAATCTAGTCAAGTTGGCCTTCCTATCAATTAAACCAGATTTTTTTTTTGCTTCACAAGTATTTGTACTACCGCAAGATCTTTTTTTTCTAATCCAAACAACCATCGAATTTCAATCAAACAACTCTTCAACAAACCACTTAAGATCGCAATCTTAAGTGAAATGAGAACTACTGTTCTTTGCAATAATCCAAGAATGAGACCAAACTTTAATTTTTTCGCAGCTTCCCAAATCGAACTTGGCTATGATAAGTTACCCCAAGATCGTAACTGGCTCTTCCAATAATCCCAAGATCATAATTGGCTCTGATAAGTTACCCCAAGATCATAATTGGCTCTAATAAGTTATCCCAAGATCGCAACTGGCTCTGATACCAAATGTAGGACCCAAAAATTACTCTGATACCAAATATAGGACCCAAAAATTACTCTGATACCAAATGTAGGATTTAAAATAACTCTGATACCAATTATGGAATCTAAATCATTCAACAATTATAGAACAAAAAGAAGCAAACAAATAAAAGAAGAGAAGTTTAATAACAAAAATTTCGACAAATCTATTATTGCCTTGAACAATCAAAACTATTATTTATTAAATAATATGTCATCAAAAGAATTTCTCACGGCCATCACCTGGCCCTTAATTCTCTTGGCCACCACTCTATTATTTTTGTGGTACACAACTCCATATGACAGATCTACATATTTATAATTACACTGACTCTAAATCCTATACTAATTAGGATATCTAATTCCATACAAACTAATATATCTTATTTAATTATAATGAGAAAACTAACTCTCATTAGAATATTAGTCCAACTACAATTAGGACTACCTAAAAAGACTCCAAATATTATTAGGACCCAATAAACTAAATTAAGAAACTTCCTAAAATTTATGTGCTTGGTTTAATTGACCAACAATTTAAGATTTACTTATTGAAGTAATGAACTATATCAAGATTTGCTCTTAGCACTTATAATTTTCTTTTAACTTTAATTGAGAAATTTTACACATTCTATACTTTTGCTCAAATGTTGAGCACATTACCCAACTTGAATTTTCCCACAAAGAAAGTAGCAATCAATTTCAATGTGTTTTGTTCATTCATGAAACATAGGATTGGCGACAATATGAAATGCAACTTGATTATCACAAAACATTGTCATTGGTTAAGAGTGTGAAATACCAAGGTTACGAAGTAGAAAGTGAAGTCATTGTAGTTCATAGGCCAAGTTGGCCATAATATGATATTCAACTTCTTTCGCATACTAATAAGTAAATCATATTATTTTTAAAACTCCAAAGAAATATCAATTAACTATTCATTTTTCACAAACAAATAATAAATAATTTAACTCCAAAAGCCCAAATGATAATAAAACCCATAAAATAAAAATACTACATATTTCAAAGCTATTCAACCAAAAGAAGTTCTAACCACAGATAACTGAAACTAAACTGATCTCCACTTGTTATCCATTGCGCCACTTTTTGTACTGATGATATCACAATTGATCTTTATTCATCTGTGAGGAAATTATTGGGCTAAGTTCAAAGAGCCCAATAAGAAAACATGGCATAATATACACTGAAATAGGTCAAACGAATAGCATGAATAATTTAGAAAATAGTTGTTGATAAATCGAAGGATTTCACAAAATTTCATATCACTTGAAAGCATTTAAATATCCACAATAAGAAGACTAATATCATTTTTTGGGTCACAAATCCTTAACAAATAGTGTGGTAACAAATAATATTTTCAAATTTGTATAAGCATTTATCTTGATTGGCAGAACTATCACATATGGTGCTTAATTATAGTGGGACTTGCAAACATCACCAGTACTAGAAGTCAATAGTATTATACCTAACGCAATGTGGAACATGAAGGAGAATCAAACACGTTGAATTCCTTATATAATAAGTAACACATGGGATTCCTTACCCAAAGAGAACAAATCTCAAATTTCTAAACAGAAATATATTATTGATAATTTGAATAATAAAGACTGAATTACATCATATATATAGGCTAAGACTACTACTAATCTGAATAGGAATCTACTAATTCCTTATACTAGTCCTATTACAATTAGGAAACTATAATAATTATGAAAAAGAGGAAAAAACATAAATTAATAAAAATTAGGGGCTTTTTAGAAAACTAGAAGGCTTATCATACTAGGAAACTATAGCCGCAAACAAAAGTTATTTCAGACTTTCCTAAACAAAGTAATTGTGAAAATAAAAATTATTATAAATGGTAAAAAAGTTAAATTAGAGGCCTAAACGAAGTCGTTTGGCCTTGTAGCAATTTCGGTCATGGCAAAGCGATGAGTATTGTCCATCTTGCCATTTTGGGTTAAGATAGGGTATCTGTTTCCAAAAACGTGACTGGCCAACTCTGCGTCTACTAGTAGTTTTTGTTAGAATGGGACTTGGAACGTTCCCATTGTGCTTCAAAAGCCTTCGCCACTCGTTCTTCATCAATCCCCTCCTCTTGAAAAGAACTTAACCTCGAGTTACAATCGGGATAGAGAGGGTCTTTTGTATGGTACTCGTAGATGTCAACAACATTGAAAGCCCATGAAATTCTCATTGTTTTTGGCAAATCAACAACATAAGCATTGTCATAGACCTTATGCACAATTTTGTATTGACCATATTTCTTTGGCTTCAATTTGATATAGCTGCTAACTGGAAATCTCTCTCTGCATAAAAAGACCATAAAAAAATCTCCTTCCTTGAACACCTTGGCACGTTGATGCTTATCTGCAGCTCGTTTGTATTTGGCATTGGTCTCTTCCAATTTTTATTTCACCTCAGCATGTACTACTTGGGCCTATTCTGCTATATTTTCTACTACAACACTCACATCAGTGGCCCTTAGGCAATCGAACAAAGTCTACAGTATGTTTTGGCTAAATGATGTAGACAACTGCAAAAGGTGTTCTTCTTGTGTCACTATGAACAACACTGTTATAGGCAAACTCAGCTTGCGGCGAGGCATGATCCCACTGCTTAGGCCTATCTCCACAAATACTGTGAACTAGGTTACCCAATGTTCTATTTGTCACATCTGTTTGGGGATGAGCTGTAGTACTGCACTTCAAGGAAGTGTCAAACATTCTCCACAAGTAATCCAAAACTGATTAAGGAACTTTGTGTCACGATCTGAAGTGATGGACTGTGGAACTCCATGAAGTCTCACAATCTCTCGAAAGAACAGTTGTGCAATGTGTGAAGCATCGGATGCTTAAGAAGTGCGTCATCTTAAAAAAACTTTTCAACAACTACAAAAATAGAATCTAACCATCGTTGTGTTCGAGGTAATCCTAACACAAAATCCATAGATAAGTCTTCCCAAACAGAATTATGAACAAGTAAAGGAGTATAAAGACCAGTGTTTTGTGACTGTCCTTTAGAGACTTGACATGTAACACCCCGACTCAGATAAAATAGAATAATGCCATTTACGTCCTAAGGATTAAATAATAATACCGAGATCAGACCCAGCCAATAAGCATAGTACCAAAAAGTAAACCGAGACCAACTCAGACCAAGAACAATAGACCTCAAATATACTCGAATTATCATGATGATTAGTATACAGTAATAGGGTACACATACCAAGGTAAATAGTAGAATCCATGATCTTAGGAAATTACGAGATTAGGAAAAAGCCCAAGTACAAATAGACCGAGCCAATGAACATAATACCAAAATAGACCCGAGCTATCATAGTAAAGCTATGTACAGTAATAGGCACGTAGTTTGAGACAAACAGTGAGGTTCACAACTTGAGTAATATACGATATTTGAATACACGATAAGTAAGTATAAGCAATCCCGAGTACCCTAGGGAACACCGTACGGGGAAACGAACCGTACGGAGGATCATGTACGCATAAGCATACAAGCACAAATGTACATGCATAAGCTCATGTATACAATACATATATATATATAGGTGTACATGAATATACAAGTGTATATATATATATATATATGCTTAATTATGTATATATATGAGTATGTATATATATGAGTATATATATATATATATAAATACTACCCTATTCATTCTTAAAGTGGGACTTACGTTGACAGCTCCTATCGTCTATGGACTTCCGAGGAGGTACAGAGTCAGTCTAGGAGGGGAAGATAACTAAGCAATATAGATAGATAGGGAAAAAAGAGTAAACAGAGCATAATTTAAAGAATTATAACTGATATGAATGGGATCATTCATTGCCAACTTCACCATGCTGTTGATTACTACAGTGTTCAAGAATAAACGTAGTTTATTTCAACAGAAACGGATCCTATAGTAAGCTCTAATACCATAAGGGAATTGGACAAGCTAGTGGGGCGGAAGCAACAGAGAAAAAGGCGTATAACCATCCATAAGGGGAATGGAAAGTAATGGATAAAATATAAGATTGAAAACTGAATTGTATAAATAAAAATAACTTACAATTAACTTTAAAGGCTAGAGCCTGCTTTACTGAAGAAGAAAATAAAACTGAGTACATAATCGAATTTAAAGACACTTTACAAATGGTTACTCTCATTGCGAATTCTCTCAAGTTTTCTAAAGGTGTCCAAAACTGAGGTGGTGCTACCTTTTCACAGAAGAGAGAGGTGCCTCGGATGCTGCTTTACTGACTGGATTCGCGGCGGGAATTCTAGGAGTGAAAATGCTTTAACTGAGGTAAAAGCTGACTGGTACTGTTTGCTTTAAGTAATGCGGTTACTGTTTACATCTTTTACTGTTGCTGAATAGTATTATGTCGGTCACGGGTTTACTGTTGTCATTATTACTGATTGCTTTAGATCTCAAAGTCACTGTCTAAAGCATATGGATCTTGACTGAATTCATCATCTACTGGATTATGAGGAGGACAACAGGAGGAGGGACTGTTGGGGGAAATTCTTCATTTATGAAGGAGATAAACTTGTCATAATTAAGTTTATCCCACCATTTTACTGAGAATTCTCTAATAACTTTATTTTGATTAACTGCATAATTCCACTTAGTGATCCATGAAATTTTATATTTGCTGGCCATTAAGAGAATTATGGGGAACTGTTCTGTATGTTGGTTTGTCTTATAAACTAAAGTAAAATACTGCATTACCATATTGAAAGGGGATGGAAGAACTTCTGGAACAAGTCCAAATTTACTCCACTATTCACCAAACCATGTGGGTATTTGGCTTTTGAAATTTTGATCAAACATAAGGAACCATGAGTGGTTATTGGCCTCATTTTGATTGTAAAGAGCTCTAGTGAAGGCTTGACTGTAGTCATAATAAGAATACTGGATAGGAGAATTGGGAAGGGATTATAGCTGAGAAGGATGAGATCCCCAAGCTTTTTTAGAAATGAAGTGAACTATGATGAACTTTTGGTATAAGATTTGACTGGGATCTTGTTTACTAGGGATATCTTCAAATCTAACTGATCCAGAATGGAGAAGGATGGCTTGGTACCATTTGACTGATTTAGAGGGATGGTTGGGAATGAAGTGCCAACTAGGAGGGAAATAACTTGTAGCTAAAGCCCATGGATCTTGGATTTTACTTTTGTGAGGTTCAATGAAAAATATATTAACTGTATAGGGCTTTTTGAAGTATGGGGAAAAAGGAGTTCTGACTGGAGGTTTTACTGGGACAATCATTTGTTCTTTTGAGGGATCAAAGGAGTGTGATTTCGTAAGGATTGGGAGGGACCCTGACAAGGGCAAAACTATAATTAGGTAGGCTAAGGAGGCCATGACTGGGTCTGGGAAGACTGAAATTTGGGTGAAGATGACTGCTGAGAATAGAGAAACGGCTGCCCTAGGAAGAGGGTGCAAGGGCACGTAGGAGCAAAGAGCTGGGAGTAACTAGGGTTACTATGGGTGGTTTCCCTATGAAGGAAGTTGACTGTTGCTGCTTGTCTTTCTTCCCGCTCATTTTTGGGCTGCAAACATTCACGAGTAAGAAAATCAGGGAGATTGTTATCCTCACCGGGTATGTATTGAATGTCAAAATAAAAAACAGAAAGGATGGCTTGCCAGCGGGCAAAATTTTTTTTAGAAGTAATGTTTTTAACATCTTTGTCTAAAACATGCTTGGCACTTTTACAATCAATTTTGACTAAAAAGTTTTGGTTTAATAAATCACTTTGAAAATTACTGATGTATAAAACAAGAGATAAAATTTTCTTTTTAATAGTA
The DNA here is from genome assembly GCA_008638375.1 of Nyssa sinensis. Lineage (NCBI taxonomy): Eukaryota > Viridiplantae > Streptophyta > Magnoliopsida > Cornales > Nyssaceae > Nyssa > Nyssa sinensis. Next base: position 12,439,645 of record CM018049.1, read on the forward strand.
CTATAATTTAACTGAGTAGGATTTCAGATTTCAGATTCCAGATTCCAGATTCCAGAATGATAACAAATAATATGTTCAGGGGAATCAGGAGTTAACTTTTGACTAAGAATGCCACCATAACCAATATAGGAAGCATCAGGTTTGAACTATTTTGGAAGTAGAAGGAGAAGGAATACCAAGACAAGGAAGAGTCTTGACATATTGTTTAACTTGTTGGACTACGGCTGTATAAGCAGGTGTCCATGGAGAAGGATTACTACAAAGACGATCAAATAAAAGTTTACATTAGGAGCGTAGGTTAGGATAAAAATTAGAAATATAATTAAGTGATCCTAAAAAGTGTTGTAACTAAGTTTTATCGAGGATTTGGTCGAGGAATTTATTAGCAAATTGAATTGACCGTTGGATAGGTTTGGTTTGACCACAAGAGATATCAAAACCTAAGAATCTGATTGAAGTCTGGAATAACTTGAGTTTAGAGGTAGAAAGAACTAAACCATTGTGTTTGATAACATTCAGAAACGAATACAAGTGTTTCTAATGTTGATCAATGGATTTAGAATAAATGAGAACATCATCAATATAGACGATAATATGACTGGAGAAAGGATTGAAAATGTCGTTCATGACATTCTGGAATTCACTGGGAGCATTTTTTTAAGCTAAAGGGCATTACGTTCCATTCGTAATGTCCAAAGGGGGTTGTGAAGGCTGTTTTGTATCTATCTGACCATGGATCTGGATTTTCCAAAATCAGCTCTTCATGTCAAATTTGCTAAAAATAATTGCTTTATGTAGCCTATTAACTAAGTTTCTCTTGTTGGGAATAGGATATCGAATCCATTCTAAGACTTTGTTTAATGGCTTGTAATTGATGTACTAGGCGGGGAACTCCGCGTTTTATTTCTGCATTTTTGTTAACATAAAAAGCAGAGCATGACCATGGTGACTTGGAGGGTCGAATGATTTGTTTACTGAGTAATCCTTTGATTTCTTCCTAGAATAATTCCATTAAAGCTTGACTTATTTGTATAGGTCGGACTATTGTAGGGATATTATATTCACTGAATCTTTTAACATAAGGAAGACGGACTATGTGTTATTTTCTATGCCCAAAGGCTGTTGGTAACTCAGAACAAACTTCTTTTTTGAGTAATGTTTCAAACTGACTAATCTGAAGTTGAAGTGAAGGATTGAGTAACTGTTGTTTAACTTTTTAAACTGGATTTCTTCTAAGAGAAAGTTTATATGGGATTTTTTCTTAGAAAGTGGATTAACTGATCATCAGATGGATAGATCCTGTAGAGATTTGATTTCTCTGGACTGAGGATTTCTAATAAATGGAAACTTAACTATTTGACCTAAAGGTGTAGTAGTTATTCCTTCCCTGTCGGTAATGAAAGGATATAATAGACACATAAATTGATTTCCTAAGATTACTTTGTCAAACATGTTTTTAACTAAGACGAAAGGGGTTTTAAAACAAACATTACATCTGCATACCATTCAAAATCACTGAGTGTGGGACATATAAGATTACTTAACTGATCATGGATCCTAACAGTTACGTGACTAGGAGTTCCTATAAAATGTTTGGTGATTGTGTAAATGAGAGTGTTGATTCCGTCTGGTACACCTTGACCAATTGTTTCATCAAAGACAAGGTTACCATCAAGATCTCATTTTACTGCGTGAATTATGGATTCTATGGTTTCTTTAGTAAGGTGTTTTTCCCACCATGTGAGAATCTTACCTGTGAATCCAAGAACCAATAACTTCACTATATCACTTTGTGGACTATAATTCTTTTCATGATAGATGTTGGCAGTTATTGGCATGTGACTAAGCTTATTTAATATCTCTTGCTCTGAATGGCCATCTATATTTCATTCATAGAGGCGATCAGGGGCAACTGAGAATTGACTATGGAGTAGTCGTTCCTCATACAAGAGGTCTGGGGAAGTAGGGCGACTATAACTATTGTTGGTTATACTTGCTGGGTGGAATCGAGGTCGATTAAATTTATTAACTGAAAGACCTTGGAGTTGATCTTGTAACTGTAAAGCACCATTATCATCACTTGATGATCCAGAACTATTCGTAGATTCTGTTTTGGCTATTGTGACTATTGCTTTAGAAGAACTGGGCTTCTCGGGTTTAACTGGTATATTTAATTCTTGGAGCATTTTATTAACTTGTTCTAAAGCCGTTGTGTCCTTAGAAAGAGGTTTTGACAATTTTACTTCTGGTAACTTAATTAAAGGTTTTTTTAACTAGACAGAAGAGGAAGGTTGAGAAGAAGTAGACTATTTATCAACTAGTTTCTCAATTTTTTCTAACTGGTTTTTGATTGTAATCAAACATTGATTAGTGTAGTTGTTCTGTTCAACAAGCTTCCTAGATGTCTTATCATCGTTGGGAGGCTGTTTGAAAGGTGAAGCAACTACTTATGATCCTCAATGTTGCACTATGATGGTTCCGGTGGGAGGATGACTGGACTAAATTGTAGATTTGTCTTTTTTAAGCCATGTAACTTTGGTAAAGGTACTACACTTAGAGTGTTTTTTATAATGGTTTTCTACATAATTGAAAAATGGGATGTTTTCACACTGTTCCAGCATGATTTCTTTCCATTTTGTGTAAATATCTAACTTTTGTTCCTTAGTGTGGGTGGCTCTATATTGTTCTCGTTTGACCTGATTAGCCTCAGATTCAAAGTCTTCTCTTAAAGCTTTCATATCAATGATGGACTCTTTACTAAGTATATTGAGTTCATGATGTGTTTCTAAAGTCTCAAAGTCTATAGGACTAGGAGATGTAATTGATTCATCTTCAATGCCTAAGGCTTGTGACTGTGATGTATAGCAAGGGGTGTTGATTTGAGATTTTAACTTTAGACCTTGGAGATCTAAGTGTAGATCTTTACGTTGTCTGATAATTAACTTTTTAGATCTAGGGGTAGAGAGCTCAGATCTAGTTGGACTGAGAGTAGTACTCGGGTTTAGAGGTCTGAATCTTTGTTCGTCAAAACTAATTCTTACTGATCCATCTTGGAGTTGTTGAATGAGGTTGATGTGGTTTCTGTGTGTCTAAGTATAGGATGGTTTTCATTTTCAATGATCCATGAAGAGGGAAGAGTGACATCAGACCATTGTACTACCTTTGGAACCTGGATGTTGGCTCCCTTGGAATATGACTGAATAAGGATGGTTTTATCCTTAGGACTTTTATTTATTGCAAGTGCATTTAAATTGGTTTTAAAACACTTGTAATAAATGCGATAAATGAGAGCTAACTGACGTGTTCCTTCTAGCATATTGGTGCCAGAGGTCTGGATGTTGAGGGTTAAGGTCTTCAAGACATCTGGATCTTGAAAGATAACTGAGAAGTTTGGAAAACAATCAAAATGGACTGGTCCTTGGTGTAAGGGTAACTCCATTAAACCTAAGAGACTATCATGCCACTTAATATGTCGAGCATCTCTGAGGGCTAAAAGGATGGAAGCATTTAATCTTTGTCGAATGAGAGGATTTATGCCAACTTGAACTAATCCTATGTGAAGAAAGTGATAACCTTTCTTAATATGGTCACTGATTGTGGATTAGGTAAGTAATTGGCATTTGACTTGTTCTTTGTCAAGAACATAGGTTTGTTCCACGATCTTAACATTAAGATTACTAGAGAATACATGAGAACCTAACCAACAGGATACTTGGTAGATTTGACTAACAAGAACTTTGGGCATGTTCCAGTTTCTAAGTGGTTGACTTTCATGACTTACTTGGTAATCTTCACTGTTAACTATATCTGGGATAGAAGAAAGAAAAGAAAAAGAAGCAGAAGAATTGGATCTGAATAATCTATTCATTTTAGAAATAATTAATTAAATTAAAAATAATTTACGTTTCTCTTACTATCTAGGTGTACTGATGATTATCTTCTTCATTATTCTGGCACACATGTGCATTGGATAATTTGTGTTGTATTTACATAGAACTACCGTTAGCTGATTTTAGCATTTCACGGGTTTTTTCAAAGTACTTAGTAGGGATGAGTCCTTCTTGGATGCAGTTAAGATCTGCACCAAAGTCGATGAGAGCAATTGTCTCAATCTTAAACTCATCACAAACTATGATTTGTACTGGGCATTTCTACTTTTGAAAATTAATCTTCGTAATTTCTGTTAAGAAACTGGTTTGTTCTTCTTGACTGGAAAAAGGTAGTTCAGAAATAGTGATGTCATTGGTTGGTCCAATTTCATCATCTAGAGGTGGCGGGACTGGAATAAAAGGCAGAGGAAGCAAATGACTTTCAACCTTACTTTCTAAAGAAGCATGGCTGATTTGAAGAGTATGAACTATTTGTTGTAACTTGGTGATGTCCTTTTTGGTTTGATTAATTTCGTGTTGTAAATCTTGGATAGTAATTGGCTTAGATTGGCTAGTGAATCTATCAAAGATTTTGTTAAATTGAGCAGGAGGATGTGAAGGGATTACTGGAGATGGTTTGACAGTGTCTGTAGCTAATGCTTTTTACAACTGGTTTAAATATTGGGATTTACTTATAGGATCTTCTACGTTGTTGATTAACTCAAGTAGAAGTTCTTCTTGTTTACTTAACATATTAACTGTTTTACAACAACTGCGAGTGCAATTGTCTGTACATCCTATCTTTACCTGATGACTATCTGATTGATAGTATGAACTATGGTTAGAAGACTGGTCTAACTATTCAATTTCATTTTTACTGTCACTGGAATTATAAAAGGAGGAACTAGAGGGCTTACTATCTGTGTTTCTGAGATTTAAAATTTTAAATAACTCATGTTTGTAATCCTGGTTACCATGGAGGGCATTGATTAATTGTTTAACTTTGCAGTCTAACTGGAAGTGTCCTGGTTTTCCACACTTAAAGCAAACATTAGTAGAGGTTGCTTTGCGGGATGTATGTTTACTAGTAGAATTTTTCTTTCTGCGGTTGGTTTTGTAATATCTACATGTCTGCTTGTTACTGGGCTCACCTTGGTGGTGGCTTTTCCTATAGTTATGTCTGTGGCGGTGACTACCATGGGTGCGGTGATATTTAGAGTGACTTTCGTGGTGATGACTTCGTGATCGTCTTTTAGAGGGTGCAATCGGAGGTAGGCCGTACAGGACACAAAAATTTCCAAGTTATATAATAGTATACATATATATATATATACATATGATAATATATATATCCATGAGTTATATGTATAATACATATTTATATATATAGGCTTTAATATATATATATATATATATATATATAAATACCTACAGAATTATATATATATATATACATGCATGCAAGTAGCATGCAAAGGAGGGAGAGAGAAGGGTGTCGGCAGCACACTATGTGCTACCAAGTGTGTGAATGTGTGTAATATGTATATTATATAATATATATATATATATATATACACAAATATCTTATGTAAACTAAATCAAAAGAAATAAAAAGGAAGGAAACCAAAAATTAAATAGAAAAAGAAAGTCAAGAAATGCTGTAAAGAAGGAGGGGAGAGAGAGAAATGGTGGGCGTGCAAGTGGGTCAAATTTCCTATATAAATGTGAGGGGGATTTAGAGGAAATCAGAAAAGAAGAAAGGAAGTAGAGAAACTGTGAGCAATTAGAAGGATTCAGAAGGGAAGCAAATGAGGAAAAATAGAAGAAGAAAAGGGGAGATACTGCGGCTACCAAATCAGAAAAAGGTATGAAAATTAAATTCTATTTTTAAATTTTTAAGCATGAAAACTAGATTTGATAATAGGGTCTTGATAAGCATAGAATTAGAATCATTTTGTGAAAATAATGAGAAGAAACGGTTTAAGAAACAGAAAGATATATGCATTTATAGGTCTTATAGGGTACATGGTTTTGGTGATTTTGTGGGAACTTAACCATGAAGAACTAATCCTCTTTGGTGCAGAAAGTGATTAAAAGAAGAATTAGGAGAAAACAGTGAGAAAAAGGGTATGAAATAAGAAGAAAAATTATTGGCCGAAGATTCGGTTTCATTACTGGAGCCACTGATTTCCTCTTATTCGTGAAACTGGAAAGGGTTATGTGGAAAAAAAAATATAGAGTTGTGATCTTGGAAGAGAAAGGAAGAAAACCGCATTGGTTTTAGGTCAGAAAATGATCGGAGGAAGGTCACTGGCACCGGAGAAAACACCGGAGACCTGCTTGAGAATAAGGCATTGTTAGGGTTTTTGGGTTTGGGTCGGTTCGGGTTTGGGTCAGACCCGACCCGACCCGCCCGCACATGTGAAGGGTTCAAAGCTACGCCGTTTTGGTGTTAGGATTAAAATAGAATTGGGGTGTTTGGAAATATATTGAAGAAATTAAAATTGGGGTTTAAATAGGAATGGGGATAGCTTATTCTAGTTTAGTAGTTTATCCACTGTTTGGCTATTCCAAATTAGAATAGTAGTTTCTAAAATTCAGATTTGGCCCTTAAGTTTTAAAAATTAAAAAAGGGCCCTAGACTTATGATTATTATGAAATGACCCAAGGAATAAATTAATTAAATATTAATTTAATTAATTAGAAATAGGAGAAATTACTAAAATGCCCTTAAGTCAAATGTGAGTCAAACGGACTTCGATTAAAGTAAAAGAATAGTGAATTTTTATTATTTCGAGCATTTCGGACTCAACGGTGGAGTCCAATTTGTGAAAATAGGTCTCAAAAAGTAAAGACATGTGAAAGGGAAAAATGGTTAGCATTCCGAACTCAACGGTGGTGTTATAACATGAAATTTTTTTTTTATTATTATTTATTCTTGCAAATATTAATTATTGTTATTATTATTATTATTATTATTATTATTATTATTATTATTATTATTATTATGATAATGATAATATGAGTATGTGTATATATATATATATGTGTATATATATATATATAATTTAAATTTTTGTTGTGTATATGTGTGTGCATATGAGTGTGTATTTAAATGTGTATATATATATATGTAGAAAAGCTGAGGTGTGTGTGTGTACCCGGTGGTGTGTGTGTGTGTGAGTTTGAGTCTAATACACTCAAACAAGCATGGGTTGGGGTTGTGTGTGTGAGTGGAATTCAGGGAGTGGGAGATGCAGAATTGGCAGAGAGTAGTTGGTCTTGGGGAGAGAGAGAGAGAGAGAGAGAGAGAGAGAGAGAGAGAGATAGAGAGAGGAAGTGAAGAGAAAAAGAAGGATGCATTCTCGGGTGGAAAGAGAAGAAAAGAAAAGAAGCAGAAAGTGAGAGAGAGAAACGGAGTTCTGATGAAGAGAGTGGAGGCTTGGTTGGGCTCGGAGCAAGAAGGTGGAAGAGGGCACGGCTAGAGAGAGAAACGGCCGAAGGTTTTGGTAAGTGGGTTGCTCCTGTTTCGATTTTTTTTTAAAGCATTTCAATTGATTTAAATTGTAGAATCGTGTAGAGCATAACGTAGGGATTTGTTTGCAAAAAGAATGAGAAGAAATGGTTAAGGGGAGAAGGAGAACTTCCCTGTTGCAGGTCACGGTCATGGGGTGTTGGATTCGACATTTTATGTGTAAACCTTGGTTTAAAAAGGGGGAAAAACATGGGGTGAGGTGCAGAAAGTGAATGGGAGTGATTTGGGTTCAAAACAATGGGGGAAAGTGGGGGGAAAATGGGTGGCCGGAGAGTTGACCGAGGGTTTGACCCTCTATTTCGTGAAGATTAAAAAGGCTTTGAGGGAAATGGGGGTTGGGGATGTGATCTACGTGAAAAGGGGGAGAGGATGGCATTTTAAAAATGGGGAAAAGTCACCGGAAACCGGTCGCCGGCGCCGGAGAAGGCGCCGGAAACCCACTGTTGCCCTATCGGAAAATCGGGGAAGAAGGTGGGGTGACCGGGTCGGGTCCCGGGTCGGATCCGGGTCCGGTTCGGGCGGGTGCGGGTCGCCCCTGCCACGTGTCAGCCCATTGTTTTAAATTAAAATGGAATTTGAACCTTTTGGAATTTGAACCTTTTGAATTTGAACCTTAACCCTGAACTTTCAGAAATTACAAATCGACCCCCCAACTGTTAGAAATTACACTTTGACCCACCTGATTAAATTATTAATAAAATATTAATTAAATTAATTAATTAATTATTTAATTAAATTAATTTAATTAATTAAATATTCAAAAACATCCCGGAGTCCAAATGGGACAAGTCATTAGTGTATTTTGACTATCTCGACCATTCCGAGACCAATGGTGAGGTCCGTTTTACGAGACGGGGTCCCGAAAAATAAAAGACCCGTAGTAACCCTTAAAATTACCAAAATGCCCCTAACTTGAAACACTGTCAGACAAACTCCGAATTAGGTAAACAAATAGTGAAATTTTATTATCTCGAACATTCCGGACTCAACCGTGGAGTCCGATTTGTGAAAAGAGGTCACGAAATGTAAGGACACGTGTAAAGTGCAAAATGACTGTTTTGCCTTTTTCAACCCTGGTGTCCGAATTGAGTTCTACAAAAACCTAAACTTACTTTCTTCAACATCCTAGAACCAATGGTAGAGTTTAATTCAGCAGAATGGAAACTTATGAATTAAAGACATAAAATTTGATGAATAGCATAAATTCAAATAACAATAGACTGAGTTGTAATTTCTACTCTTAGGGACACTGACAGGACAGGAGGAGGCGATCTGATCTTCTGCATTTTCATCCGCCAGTTCAGTTACATATAGTGCACGATCTTCTAGGGTTGATACCAACCCATCAGGTATGGTGTTTTGCTAGTGTTAGAAATGAAGTTAAGTTAGGAATATTTGTGAATGACTGGAATGTTGTATGTGTTTATCTGTAATGTGTTTACCTGTTTATTTGGAATTGGTTGTTCACATGTTATGTGTTACTTGCAAGTTAATAAAGTGAAGAACATGAATCGTGATGTACGAACATATGAGATATGCATGTATATGAAACTGACTGGTGATTTGTTTCTTATTGTCCGAGCATGTTATATTATTGAGATCCATGTTCATTGAGATTGCATTGGCATATTGGCATATGATGAATTCTTTGAGAACATGGCGTGGGTAAGCACGTGGTGCTTTGCATTATGAGGGTGTAGATCCTGTGGTGAAAAACCCAAAATTGGCCATTGCATTGGTACTTCGAGCCATCGGGGAGTACCCGTAAACGAGACATGGGTGTGGCATAAAGTTGTGCATGGGTGTGTCATGCATACCATTCATATATATTACTGCGATGCTTGAATATCATTTAGAGATAAATGTACACTTTGCACATGCCACGCCTTAGCTTTATTTCTGGCATTAGCATTTCATCATACCAGCAGTTGTGCTGACCCATTCGTGGGCAACATTTTCAGATGAGGATCCTCCAGCCACTAGAGACTCGGTGATGCCCTGATAGGGTGAAGCCTGTGATGTATTTGTGATTCGTGAAACTTGTATTTTGTTGTGTAAGGGCTTAAGCCCGAATGACTGATGAACAATGTATTCGATGTTATTTGATGTATGGATGGTGATGGACGCATGTTTAGTGAATCTAATTACTTTTGTCCTTTTATTTATTTTACTTTCTGTCTCGTCAGTCGCGCCTCGGGTTCGGTCAGAATTCGGGGTGTGACAGGTGGAGTCCAATTTGTGAAAATAGGTCTCGAAAAAAAAAGACATGTAAAAGGGCAAAATGACCATTTTGCCTTTTTTAGTACAGATGTCCGAATTGAAGTCCGTGAAAGCCTAAGCCGACTTTGTTCGACGTTCTGGATTCAATAATAGAGTCTATTTTAGTAAAAGATATACCAATAGTAAAGATATAAAATTTGATGAATAGCATAGATTATGCAAATATAGGCTGAGACGTATTTACTGAATCATAGGAGCATCAAAAGGAAAGGAGAATGCAGTCTGACCTTCTAGAGAGATACATAAAGAGGTAAAGAATATCCGATCTCTACATGTGAGACTTCCAGCCATGTCAACAATTTTTTTCATATACTACCTATTGTATTCCATATATGCCAGAAGTTTATTGAATCCACATTTCGATATTGTTCTTTCTCGTGGAAAGTGTTTATTGATTGCCATATATCTTGATCATGATTTTGTACACTTGTGCATAAACTCTTTTGTACACTTATACCTAGGGCCGAGAGGGTCAGCCAGTTATGTTTGCGGCAGTCTTGTAACCTTAGCCCTCGAAAGCTATAGTTATGTTATGTTGCCAAGAACCAGTTATGATTCCACTATACTCTTCGTGGAAAATAGCATGATCATGATATATTATTAGTGTCGGATTTGTGCTCAGTCACAAACTCCATCTGTCGCTTACTACAACCTACGGGTCAAAGTTCCACGAGAACACCAGCTACGTTGCTATGTGAGGTATAGGATGTAGAGTCATATTGTATACAAAGCAGTATTATTCAGATACCTTGGTTTGGGCCTGAATACGAGCTTAGGGGGAATCCCGGGCCCCAGTTAGAGTGCATCCACTTTTGTTGATATCAATGTCATTTATTGACTATCATAGCTTGATCATATTATTTTATTATGAATAATCATGTGATTTCACAGCTTTTTATTGAGTGCATACGATTATACTTGAGACAGCTCATAACTGTAGCAGTATGATATTGTTAGTAAATAAGATTTTCATTAATTTATCATTTGGGTTTCTTACTATTTGATATTCATTGATGAGTTCTATATTTCTTGATTGACTATCAAATTTACATTATCCTAGTTCTTAATGGCTTATGCCTTTTATATTAACCTGTACATATGGCAGAGCAAATGAGAATTACTTACTGAGCTTCGTTAGCTCATTCCAAACTTTCTAAAATATTTTAGGAAAAGAAGCTATAGAAGAGCAGTAGCAGTCTGTTAGATAACAGTGGACATTTTTGAGATAAATGTAATGTATAATATTCAGTACAGTCTTATAACTCTCCAATATCATCCACATCTTGGGGATGTACAGTAGTTAAAGAATTTTATAGTCTGTATTTTGAGAACCAGATATATATATATATATATATTACATGCAACTTTTATTTTCAAGTCTTTCGCTGTTTATATTATGATAGTTGTTGCATGTTAGTAGCATTGATTGTGTAGCAGGTTGCAGATGAGATCCAGTTCAGCAAAAGTGTCGAGCCGGGGTCGCAGTTCAAAATCCACGTAGGGTGAGTTTCAGGTCGTGACGTGACAAGTATAACATTTTCGAACATAATTACCAACATCCCTCTTGACTTGTGGCCAAAAATACTGCTCCTCTACACTTGCTATTGTCTTATCTTTGCCTATGTGTCCACTCAATCCACTGCCATGTAGATCACGAATTAGCTTCTCTAGCAAGAATGTTTGAAGGATGCACAAAGAGTTGCCTTTGAATAATTAACCTTTATGCATATAGAAATCCGCAACAGTTTGAGACTCTTTGCACTTGGCCCAAATTTCCTTGAAATTTGTATCTTCTTCATACAATTCCTTTTGGAACTCAAATCCGACAACCTCTTGTGCCAATGTAACGAGAAGATTAGCCTTTCTACTTAATGCATTTGCAACTTTATTTAAGCTACCTGATTTATGTTTAATGACAAATGGGAACTTTTGAAGGAATGTGGACCATCTCATATGCATTTTATTCAAGTGTTTTTGGTTGTTCATGTACTTTAAAGCTTGGTGATCTGTGTAGAACATAAACCCTCGCTGCACAAGATAATGCTCTCAATGCTTCAAAACTCTAGCAACCATATAGAATTCGTGATTATAAGTACTCCACTTTTGACGGTCTCAATCAGCTTCTCACTAAAGAATGCCACTAGTCGTTTTTTTTGAGACAATATTGCCCCAACGCCAACTCCATTTGCATGACACTCTACTTCAAAAACCTTCTCAAAGCTAGGCAAGGCCAAAACTGGAGCAATGCACAACTTCTCTTTAATTAAACTTTTCACCCTAATTAAACTTCTACTTTTTCAAACATTTAATAATTGGAGCTGTAATTGCACTGAAATTATGGATGAATCTGTGGTAGAATGTCACTAGACTATAAAAACTCTACATATTGCCAACTGTTTTGGGCATTTTCCATTCACGAATTGCCTGCACTTTTTCTTCATCCACATGAATGCCATTTGCGCTAACCACGTAGCCCCAAAACAATAAACTGTTAGTAAAAAAACTACACTTTTAAAGGTTGATGTATAGCTTACTTTCCAACAGCATTGTTAGGATCTGCCGCAGATGATCAAGATGCTCATTTTCAGTTTTGCTATAAATAAGAATGTTATAAAAATAAACAACAAAAAAATTTCCAACAAAAGGCTTAAAGTCTAGTTCGTGACTCGCATAAAAGTGTTAGGTGCATTGGTTAAGCCGAAAGGCATCACCAACCACTCATACAAGCATTTTTAGTCTTGAAAGCAATTTTTCATTCATCACCCATGTCACGCCCCGGATTTCCACGAACCCGGGAGGCGACTGAATGAAAGAAAAGGAATAAATAAATGACAATGAATTAAATTTAAATTAAATCTCCATCATCATTCCTCAAGTTTTTCTCAACAATTTAAGTAAAGATTCGGCATTCAATATAACTCAAATCGTTCCTCAACATAGCTCAAGTATTCCTCTCAATTAATGCCCAAATACGTTAAATCATATTTAAAAACGGTTCTCAAAATGTTCTCAAAACCTTTCTCAAAGTGCCCTGTAATGGTCGCCCAAAAAGGGCTCAAAATACCCTAAGGTATAGTCCAAGAAATGGTCCAAATAAATGGCCAAACATGGCCTTGATTTATGCCTAAAAAGTCCCATAAATTGCCCCAACTTGGCTTGGTATAATGGCCTAAAATGGTCTAAAATAAACTCAAAAGTTTGGGTCAAAATTATGGTTTAATGGCCTCAAAATGCCCTTGGAAGATAGGCCAAAACATGGCCAAAACAATGGCTGCCCATGGGTTGGACAGCAGGTGGCAGCAAGCAAGACAACAGTGGGCGCGCGCGCATGGGCAGCAGTGGGCGCGCGCGTGAGCAGCAGCATGCGCGCGGCAGGGGCGCGGCGTGGGGGGTTGGGCGCACTGCGCACAGGCACGCGCGCGCGCGCGCGAGGGGTGCGCGGGCTGCGGCGGCTGGGGCTGGTTCCTGCACTGTTCACGACACTGTAGCACAGAGAGCAGTTTCTGATATTTTTCAAGTTACTGTTCATGGCTGCAACCAATTTTTCCCTTTTTGAATTTTTTCCCAAGTCCTTTAAGCCCTCTTTTCTTCCCATTTTTATCCCCCTTGTTCAAGGTTCCTAAACCCCCATTTTGACATTTTTTTTCACTCCTTTTAAAAAGTCATTTACACACCTATTTCCCACTTTGATTCTACCAAAAATTCGACATAGTCTCCTTTGTTTTTCCCAAGTATTTTCATCACCTAATAATCACAACATATATGGTATAATTGCATCAAAATCCATCAACTCTTAAACATGCATCCACTATTTTCTAACACTTCCATTTAATGCATATTTAACTCCCGAATATCAAGTAACCTCTAGTGTACATTTAAATCAAACATCATACACTCATTGAGTTCCAACTCATACATTTTTTAAAATGGCCCAAGGCCTAAGGTTTACAATTTACATAAGTTTAAATATAAAATACAACAAAGTGGGCTTATGCCCCTACATTCAAAACATGCCCCCAAAGGTCAAATCTTCTACAAAATCCATTTCCTTCCTTTTTCTTCAACACTCAAGGAAGTCTCAAGCAGCTGGTGCCTCATCTGAAATGTATTGCCCACGAATGGGTCAGCTCAACTGCTGGTATGATAACTCACTAATACTAGCAACAAATTTAGGACGTGGCGTGTGCAAGTATACAATTTCAAGATATAATTTCCCTTCCCGTTGTTTAATGCAATGCAACATGTTATGCATGACTTACACATGCAAACTCTATGTCATACCCATGTCAACTCTATGCCATGTCATGCCATGCCCATGTCTCGGTTTTACGGATCACATCCGATGGTCCATCGAGTACCACACCTGTTTCACGGGCCGCTCCCCGTCGGGTCAATCAAGCACCGATACATGTCTCGCTTCACGGTCCGGACCCCGTTGGCATGCGAGTACCAAATGGCCAATTTTGGGTTTTTCACCACAGGATCTACACCCTCATAATGCATAGCACTTCGTGCTCAACTCACACCATGTGTCCAAAGAATTTCACCATGCCAACATGCCATGATTTCATCATGCAAATTCAATGTGACAATTGATCAAACACATGGTGTACATTTTCAAGTCATACCTTTAAACCCCACATGATTCATAACTTTAAATTTCCACACCATGCTTCACATAACATAGATCATAACCACACAACTTAACATATTTTTCAAGCCACAATGTCACCATTTCACCAACCACAATGAATTTCACAAAGTCGCTAACATCACATAAAAGATTAATACATTACACAACTCATTCCCTTCCAAGATGTCAAGTAAATATCACATAAATACACATCAAATATAGCAATCAAATACAAAGACAAGATACATCATCCTCATGGCAACAAAACATCAAATAAACCAAAGAATACATAAAGCCCTAAATTTCCAACTCTAGGTATTTCAATTCAACACCACCTAGGTAACTTCCTAGCATTAATTAAACATCTATACAGCTCAATCAACATGTATCAAAGCCAAAAAAACTAAATCTATTCCTAGCTTAGCGAGAAACCATACCTAAAATCAGTTTTTCACAAACTGTAGAAGCTGTATTTTCTGGATAGCCAAACTATTCAGTGAGGATATATTACTCATGGAGACGAACAACTTTCCAGAAGAAAGTTCGACCAAAATCCCGCTCGAAATATGTGTTTCGGCAGCTTGAATTCTTGAATTTCTAGGGCTTTTCTCACTCTCTCTCTATAAGAACGTGAATTCTGTAATTGCAGACCCAATTTATGATAAAAATGGTCTAAGGGGGCTGTATTTATAGTGGTGGACAAAGGGGCTAAGGGCAAATGACCATTTTGCCCTTAATGAGCCCGAAACCTCGTTACTCTACAACCCATTCCTAAACGCTTCAATTCAAAATTTTGTTTTAACCAATGTTCATAAAATTATTTTAAATAAAAACTCTTAGAAGAAAATATTTTCATTTGAGGTCGTTTTAGACCCGTTCCACCAGGGCCACCCGAACGCCCTTTTTGTCCAATTTTGAAACGGTTTCCGTTTTAGCTAAAATTTGAACAGTAGCTACCTCACAATATTCTAAGCATATTTATATTCTATGAAACACTCCAAATATGCCTTTAAACATGTCAAATGGTGAACTGACGCATTTAGATGCTTTATTAGCAAAACCGGGCTTGACCGACAAAACCGTGTATGCCAAATATCCTACCGGCAAAACGAAAAATTTTCCCTCATTTTTTTCAGATCTCTACAACCCAACCTAATCTGAATCTGATTGTAGCAACTACGAAGATTAATCTTGAAAATAACTTTGAACCCTCAAGCATATCAAGTATGTCATCTAAGCGTGGAATAGAAAATCTATATTTGATGGTGATCTTGTTAATGGCCCGGAAATCTATGCACATGTGCCAACTACCATCCTTCTTTGGCACAAATAGGGCTGGGACTGCACAATGACTTATACTCTTTTGAATGAACCCCTTTTCTAGCAAGTCCTCTACCTTCTTTTTCACAATATCATTCTCCTTTGGACTCATTCTGTAATGGGCTAGATTTGGAAGGCTTGCACCAGGTACTAGATCAATGTGGTGCTGAATATCAAATAATTGGGCAGATCCTCAGAAACTAATTCACTGAATTCTTCCAACAATGGCTGCAATTTTTTTGGTACAACCATTATTGAATCTACCTTTGGATCCTCTATCACCAAAGCTTTAACCACTAAAGCATAAATCTCCTACGCCTTCTTAGCTTTAACCTCGAACTTGGCTTCAGATATGGATAAAACTAAGATAGACTGCCCCTATTCTTTAAAATTGTTAGTCTCAAAATCAAATTTTGAAGGGGTCATGAAAATTTTGTGTGCTCCCCATGTAAACATATAAACATTATCCCTTCACTTGTAAGTAATATCAAAATCATATAGCTATGGCCTACCCAACAACACACGACTAGCATCCATATCAACTACATCACAAATTACTTTATCATTGTAATGTTTACCAATGGAAATAGGAACACAACAAATTTCTATTACCTTTACCATTGGTCCCTTTTTAATCCATCCAATTGTGTAAGGAAAATGATGCTTTTTTGTAGGCAGCTTCATGTGATTCACCAACTTCTTAGCCATAAATTTCTCACAGCTTCCACTGTCAATAATTAAATTTTAGATCTTTCGATTAATAGTACAGCAAGATCGAAAGATGTTGTGGCGTTGGCTCGTGTCTTTATGCTTTGGTGCATACAACAATCGTTGCAACACACAGTTGACTCGTTCTCCATCTTCTTCTACGAATTCTGCTCCTTCGTAGAAATCATCTTCTTTGACAGGTTCATCTTCGTTTACCTTATCAACAACATCTTCGTTCTCAACATAGTTAATAGGCCGTTGATCTGGAGAGCTATTAGAGTGATGCCCAAGTTTACTACAACGATAGCACTTGCCAGGTGTAGGCTTGGCATAGGGATTTGTATTCATAGTGGGTACTGGCTTCTTCGGAGGACCTCTGCTGCTACTTCTCTCTGCATAACTTATGCCTTAGGTTGAACAGAAGACTGAATTACTAGTGTTTGAGTGCTTTTTCCTTTATCACTCGTTGCATATGAGGATTCAGGAAAATTCCTACGAAAGGGTACTGCACTAGAACTTTCAACTATTCTCTCATTTTCTAACAAATTTGCCTTCAGCGCCATGTTATAAGCCTCATCAACCGTCCATAAATCCTGTAATCCAATTTTATCACGAATTGAGGGTTTAAGTCAGCTCAAATATCATGTCACCTTCTGCCCTTCTATTTCAGCCAGATTATTGCGAATAGACCATCAATTAAATGCTGTTGTATAATCAAAAACTAATCGACTACCTTAGGTGCAATTCTGGTATGCTTGAAATAGGTACTGCTCATAATCTGGAGGGTGAAATCTTCCCATCATGTACTACTTTAATTTCTTCTAAACTCAAACTAGTTGCTTGCCTTGTCGCTATTGATTTTATTGCAATTGGTCCTACCAAACTGCTGCACTACCTTTCAGCTTAACCGTGACAAGTTTGACGATCTTGTTATTGGGAACCTCTATCATGTTTAAAAACCGGTCAGCCTAAAAAATGCAGTCAAGGAAATCTTCGATGTTAAGATTTCTATTAAAGGTAGCGATATCAATCTTTATATGATAATTCTCAAAATCTCGGTTCCGTCTGGGAGGCCTATGAACCTCGTAGTTCTCCTTATCATCTGAACTTGCTTGTGGGGACGCTGACCTGGTATAGTCCTATCTTTGAGATGGCCTAGGAAAAATCCTCTAGCGCGATTACTGTCGACTGGAGGGTCTCTAAGGGCATTAAATTTGAGCCGCATGAGGGTCTATTGTATAGCACCGAGTTGATCATTGATCTGTGCTAACTGTTGCCTATGGTCACAAATCGTCGCCTGTAAATTTTCCATCCCACAACGAACGTCAATGGGATTTGAGTTCTCGATTCCGTCGTTTGCTATTGAGCCAGGCAAATCTTCACTTTGATACCAATTAACGTAGTGCAGAACGTGAAGGAGAATCAAACACGTTGAACTTCTTATAGAACAAGTAAAATAGGGAACTCCTCACTTAAAAAGAACAAATCTCAAATTTCTAAACAAAAATATATTATTGATAATTTGAATAATAACAATTAAATTACATCATATATATAGGCTAAGACTACTACTAATCTGAATAGGAATCTTCTAATTCCTTATACTAGTCCTATTACAATTAGGAAACTATAATAATTGCAAAAAAGAGGAAAAATCCTAAATTAATAAAAATTTGGGCTTTTTAGAAAACTAGAAACCTTCTCATACTATGAAACTATAGCCGCAAGCAGACGTTAATTCAGATTTTCCTAAACAAAGTAATTGCAAAAATAAAAATTACTATAAATGGCAAAAAAATTAAATTGGAGGCCTAAACAAAGTCGTTTGGCCAGTGACAGCTTCGGTCATGGAAAAGCAATGAGTATTGTCTGTATCGCTATTTTAGGTCAAAATAGGGTCTCCGTTCCCAAAAATATGACTGACCAACTCTGCGAATACTAGTACTTTTTCTTAGAATGGGACTTGGAATGTTACCACTGTGATTCAAAAGCGTCCGCCACTTGTTCTACATCAATACCCCTATTAACATGGGCCAGACTTCGACAATATCCTGCTGGCACAAACAAACTTCTAACAATAATAAACTACTGTTGACACAAAATAATAAATTTTTTCTTGACCCAAGTAATGATAATAAAGCAAACCGAACATTTTAAAACATATTTTTGAACTAAAAACAATTTGAAATCATTTGTTGCATAAAATAATTTTCATAAAATAAGAGTAAGAAAACATTTATTTGGAATTTATTAAAACATTGGACATATCATGTATATTCCTTTACCTCGAAAGCAATGTCCTTAAATCACATAATTCACTTCAAAAGTTTCCTTTGCAAAGTTATTCTAAACCTAAAATAATCCACAATAACACATTTAATTAATTAGATCGATTCGCCTAATTTAACTTAACTATGCACCCCCTAGTTAGTATGGTGTCACGCGGACTTATTAGGCTTAAGTATTTTTAAAATACCTAAATGACGACCTTAGAGCGTTCCATAACTTTTCTCTAATTTTAAATATTAATTTTTATTTTTCTCGAACTTTATCAAAATTATCCGATTAAGCTTAACTCACAACATACGGTCAAACATAAACTAACATGGTTCTGCAATCAATCAAAGCTCTCATATTCAATCCAAGTACACTTCTAATAACTCAAATTTACTTATTAATAGCCACTATAATTTAAGTCACCTAATTACACATTTAAACAATTAAGAAACTAATACTTTAAAGTCAACTTTAATAAGATTTCAATTAATAGTGTTACTTTGAGCCTCACCTCCTATACCTATAGTTTCATAATATCAAATAAGATGTTTCTACAAAATTTCATGATTTTTGGGATTTGTTTACTATTTTTTTCTTAAATTAATAAGGTTTTATCAATTAAAAATTAATAATAATTAATATAATAAATTATTGGGTTTGGGACCTAGTCCACTAGGTTGGGATCATCGAGAAAAATAATTTAGATACTTGATTTAGCCCATTAGGCTTAAGGGTGCAGTAGACTCTTCCTACGCTCCAAACCCTAAGAGTGGGCTTGTGCAAAAGTGGTCATCTTCCCCAACTCAATACCCAAATTATGCAATTACAACAGTCCGCCATTTTTATTTTTCTTTCAAATTTTGAATTTCAATTTATCCCTCAATTCTTATCCAAACATGCAAGTTATATATGGATTTTGTGCGTTTTTTTCGAGATCTATCCAATTGTATACTTTAATTAGATCAAATATTTCAAAATTAAGAAAAAACTCAACCCAAAGCTTGTGCTTATAATGTTGTTTTCTAAAATTTTGATCGTTTATACCTCTTTCGAAACATCTTCTTATTAGACATATTTTATATCGAATTATACCTAATTTCATGGGTAATAAAACTATATTTCCAATTCGTTAAAAGTTTACCAAATTCATACTCAAAATCAAGTCCTAACTCGATTGTTTTATGATCTCTTTTATTATGAGAAATTATAATTTCAAAAATTAATAATTGATTCATAACTTTTCTTACTAAATCATCATAAAAAAAATAAGATCAATTCGATAAAACCATAAACATACCTCAATTGATACATTCTTCCAAAATTAAATTTCTTTAATCCTTTATAACATAATCTCTTTCTCATTCTCTCTTTAGGATTTGAGATACATAAAATCGAGGCTAGAGTTCCTTATGGTTATCTATTTATAATAAATTAAACTTTTCATTATTACAATGGTGTCCCATATTTATTAATATTATAAGTTAGCCCCAATCTGAATTATTTAATTTAGTTATATAACCTTATTGGTATTTTTATATTAAATGGTAATACTATCAACTTCCAATTTATTTTTCAATAAATTCATTAAATTAATTTCATCAGAATACACAAAATATTAGGACTTAAAAAAAATATGGGGTATTACACTTGCACCAAGCAGAGTACAGTAACCCATGATGGAACGACGAGTGGTAAGGAAACTAGCCCAATCAAAGTCACAATAACCAGATATCTTAAGGGAACTTGAAGAGGAAAGTAAAATTCCATGGCCTAGGGAACCTTTCAAATAACGATGAAGTCGAATAACAGTATCTATATGAATATGGCATGGTTGCTGCATAAATTGACTGAGAATGCACATGATATAGAATATCCGGTCTTGTAATAGTTAAATAAATTAGTTTCCCTATAAGACGACGATAGGAACTTGGGATTTGGCAATGGATCACCCTCTTCGAAAAGTAGTTTAAGATGTTGCTTCACAGGAAAAGGTGTCGAATGAGCACCAATGAGGCCCGTGTCATGAAAAATATAAAGTGTATATTTTCATTGGTGAAGAGAAAGACCTTTTGTTGAGCAAGCTACCACGATGCCAAGAAAATATTTTAAAGAGCCGAGATCCTTGATGTGGAATTTGGTTTCCAAAAAAACTTTACGATTAGCAATAGTAGAAAGACCGTTTCTTGTCACAAGAATATCATCTACATAAACAAGAAGAAAATGGGATGATGAGCCACAAATCTTTGTGAAAATGGAATAATTAGCCTTTGATTAGAGAAAACGAACATTATAAAGTGTAGAGGAGAACTTTGAAAACCAATTTCGAGAAGCTTGTTGTTAGCCTTAAAAGTTTTTCAACTAAGGGCATTTCAATAATTTTGATGATAACAAAGCATTGTTCATGTGGACTAATATTTTATTTAGTGACAATGCAAATAGGACATCTAGGTCAAAGAAGATTGTTGACCAAGAAATAACAAAGTCCATAAAAGAACTCCACTTAAAGCACAAGCCTCAAAGTCAAAACCCAATAAAGTGAAATGCTCTCATGATTATCCAAGCAAATGAACACACTTAAGCACAAAGAATCAAGACAAGTCAAGAGAAAATTATTATTTTCTTGTTTTGGGTTTTTAGTGAATTATGTTTAAATTGATCATTAAGCATAAGCTTTAAATATTTAAATAATCAAAGAACTAATCCTAAAATAATTTTTCGAAACAATACATTAATATACTTTAAGTTCTGAAAGATAAAAAAGTTTTGAAAAAGGGAACACTGATGAAAAATAAGAAAGAAGACATAAATTATCAAAACAATCGACTAGTTCCAAGAACTAGTTATGTAAAGACCCAAACAATTATTAAAGGACATTTCGGTAATTTTTTAGTATGAATAAAAGGTAGATGACTAATTAAAATGAGTTAAGTAATAACGAGGATGAATTATTATCTATTAATATGATATTGTAAGGCTAAGAAATAATTTTAAAAATTTATTCAGGACTAATGTGAGCCATAGAGCTACATAGTTGAATTCGGGACACAAATAAATATGAGAATTTTATTTTTAGAATTTTTGGAGTGATAGAGAACATATTTGGAATCTACGCGTCTAAATTAGCTACCATGTCAATTTAGGTGCGATTCTAATACTGCTTATTTTTAGACGCATGTGCACATGTACATAGCAGATTGGCTAAGTGATACTTCGTTTAACATGCAAGATTTTTCAATAAAGCTTAACACTATCGTATAGACAATGCCATGTGACACCTTACTATTGGATAATAAGGAATCAAATGTCAGAGGTGTTAATGTGTGTGCTAGTGCACCATTGTGTGTGTGGGAGTGAGGTGACATGGGGATAACACCCCAAAAATAGGCAAACTCTTTTTTTTTCACTTTTCCCTCTTGGGTTGACCTTTCCCACTTTTTAGACTATCTCTCTCCCCCTCTATCTTAAGTGTGTAAATGTATACATGTGGATACGTGTTTGTATGGTGATGGCAGGTTATATATATATGTGAGAGGTGTGTGGAAGGGAGCATATGTGTGTTCTTTTGTAAACAAAAGAATGAGAGAGGTGTTTTAGGGCGAGTTGTAGTACGCATGTGTGTGTGTGTGTCTTTGTACACATATGGGTGAATGAGAGGTGGATGTCTCACCATCCATTAAAGGAGTTAGAGAACTAAAACATAAAGGAAGGAAGAAAGATGACAGGGTGGCCACAACTTAAGGTTGAGTAGTTATGGACAACAACCAAGTTTTATCTTTCTAGGAGCACACACACACATTCTCTCTCTCTCTCTCTCTCTCTCTCTCTCTCTATGGTTATGGCTCAAGGTAGGGATCTTCATAGGTAGTGCGTTCTTTGTGGGACAAGTATAACTAAACATATAAAAAACTATATTTTTCATTTTGCTATTGTTATGCAACATTGAATTATACTACAGCTTATTACTTAGTGTATCAGTACATGTGGATTGTTATATGATGACTGTTGGAGAATTATACATGTTGGATCTTAATTAATCTAGTTGACTGATTGGCAATATCTTATTGACTAATTGATGAATTCAATTGACTAATTTTGTTGATCTGACAATCAAAAATTCAAATTTTGAACAGATAAAAAAGGAGGAACGACTTTATTTTGAAATGCAATGACCATATTCATTTGAGGGCTATATATAGAGGCTCTTTAAAGAATTTATTGTTATTTCTTTACTTGCTTACACTTCTACAACTCTATTTTTAACATTATATCTAAACATTGAAAACGTATATCTAAAAGTTCTACTCATCTAAAATAGTCTGAGGTTATACTTGATCAATCTTTTGATAGTAAGCATTTATTGCACCAATTTACTCTTGAAAAGAGTGCTTGTTGGTAAACAAACTTTGTATCTTCTCATTACAGTGAGATTTGCGAGTAGGTGCTATCCTTTTAAGGCAAAAGATGATATTTTGTTGGACAAAGAGTTGTGAGCTCTTATTATAAAGGTTTGTCTACCACCTACAAAAAGATCAAGATAACGGAAAAACTCAAGTGTGGATGCTTGAGTCGAAGACGTAGAAATTTTTTCAAATCTCACTAAAATCATTGTGCTTACTTTTTTTTCTCTCTCTATTCTTTTACATACTTGTGCATTTTTTGCATTTATTTTTTAAGTTTGTAAAAGTTTTAAATATTTAAAAAAAACCCAATTTACCCCCTCTAGGGTATATATTTGGGAAACAAGTGGTATCAGAGCATCGTCTCTTGCAAAATAGAGTTCACACTCTAAGAGAAAAAATATGGCAAATATTGTAGGAATTGTCTTTGTCGAAGGAAAATCGACTAATAGACCTCTGTTGTTTGCCAGCCAAAACTTCACTTATTGGATGGCTAGAATGGCGATCTATATTCAAGGTTTAGACTATGAAATATGGACGGTCATTATTGTAGACACCTTATTTTGTGACCTTTGATTGAATAGGGTTAAAACCTTAATTTCACGGCATTTCGAGGACATTTCGGTCATTTTTATGGCATATTTTGAGAAATCCCTTGATTAGGGGTAGTTTCACCATTTTTGATAAATTACTAAGATATTTTCCACCCAGGGCTATTTTGGTAATTTCTCGCACAATTTGGTCCTTAGGGGTAGTTTGGTCATTTTACACATTTTTTAAACCCCAAGGGCATTCTCATAATTTTGCTCATTTTTTAGTCCTCAGGGACAGTCTTGGTAATTCCTAGAGGTTTCCTATTTCATAGGGGTATCTATCATGCCACGGGTCCCAAAAACCTGAGGGTGACCTGTAAATCAAGGTCAAATTAAATAAACAATTCCGGTATATCTCAAACCACCTTGTGATTAACCTATTCTCACTTGAGTTTTCATAATTTAAATGTTCATTCACATTCTATACATATAACCCAACAAGGTTTTCATACATAAATTTCAAAAGGGTATTTATCATGTGATATCTCCTCCTAATCAAAAGAATACAAGTCCATTGTTTCAAAGTTTATCTTTGTACATACACACAATAAGTTCAAGTTCCATTAAGGCTTCCAGGCCTTCTCTTCAAAATAAGTAGAAATCAAAATGTCTTTTACATTCCCTAAAAATAAACAAAAGAACAGGAGAAGGTCATCCTTCAATCCCTGTCCTCAATTGACCGACTCCTTGTCGTTAACTGCATTTGGCAAGGGTCAATACAACAACCCTAGTAGAGCAACTAAACAAAGGGAAGAATAAATGGTGACAAGTGTAGACATGTGTTAAGTGTAATATCACCAAACATTTCAATTGAAAAAACATTCATAGTATAATCCAATAGAATAAGAACATCAATACAATAATAATAGCACATTTCAATTCTTACCATAAGAATGTAACACAAAAGGAGGTTTCGTAGATTATCATCACCTCACTCATCTCAATAGTCCTACTTTCTACCTCCACTTATTTTGTAATCCTTTAAGACTACCTAATGGCCCCCTAGTTGAACCTAAGTGCTTTCGGGCTACTAACTCGATGGAAACATACGACCACCCGCGTGGGGTTACGGTTCGTAATCGAAGGGAGACTCAATCCTTATCACAAAACCCCTGGTAACTATCTATGACTTCCCCTTTCTCAACTTGCAATTCTTCATTCATTTCTTCCCCTTTCTCAACCCTTCAACTATCTTACATTTCTATTTGTTCCCTTCAAATCATTTATTTGATCTTTCATTCAAATAAAGGGTATCCAAGGGAATAATATTGTTCATATTAAGGGGAAAGCATCACATACACAATACAACCAATAATTCCACAATGTAATATTACCGCAATCATTCAAACATTTTATCAAACACTTGGTAGACACACCAACATTTTACAAGTGCATAGATAACAATTTAATGACTTTTGAGCATTCAAGTAAAAGAATCTTAAGCCGGGACCATGCATCGATTACATATGTAATCATATTTAACAAGAATATATCAAGGGCTAAACATGTAATGTTCATCTACTAGTCCATCTAACAATTTACCTTATTTTCTGCAAAATTTTCATGCAAGATGGTCAATAGAAATGTTATGTAATGGATGCTTTTCTCCCCTAATATTCATCAGTCACCTAGGTTAGAAGTCTTATCTCAAAACAAGTGGATTTGTGTGTATAGAGATAGAGAGATTCTAATTTTAAGCCTCAATCCTTGCTCCCAAAACCTAAAATGATTTGCACCATTTATTTCACTCTACTAAGCTAGATATACTAGGAAATGCAAGAAATTTGAAAAGAAAATGGAAAAATACCAAATTTTACCTCTTGTTCTTGAAGAAATCTTTAAAACCCTAACTTTTCAATCGGTATAAATTCTTCTTATACTTGAATCCTTGTGGTATGATGTGTTCACAAGGCTTAGAAATCCATGAACACTCAAGAAATATTCAACCCTAAATTTTCTCTTGTCTAAAGAGAGTTTGGAGGAGAAGAGAAAATGAGATTTGTGTAAAATTTACTTTTAAGACCACAACTTTTTGTATCTTTTTATTGCGGTGAGATATGCGGGTAGTTACTACCCTTGTGAGGTAAAAGTGGATATTTTGCTAGAAAAATAATGCGGAGCTCTTGTTGTAAAGGTTTGATCACCACCTAGATAGTGGGAAAATTCAAGAAGGGATGCTTAAGTTATGAACGTAGGAAGTTTTCGAAACCGTGTAAATCATTGTATGTGTTTTCTCTCTCTACTTTTTACATACTTGTGCATATTTAACATTTAATCTTAAAGTTTGTAAAAGTAAACAACATTTACAAAATACCCTATTCACCCTCTCTCTAAGGTAAATATCTAAGCAATACCCTCAACTCAATGATTGAGCACATCAATGTCATTGAGAGTGATATGCACATCTTCAAGATCCGAGCTAACGCTCTCTATGAGTATAATGAACGCAAGTATGGAGAGACCAAGATGGATGTGCTCGAAGTGAAAGATTTTCTTGTGTAACATCCCTGACCTAACTAATGGATAATTAGTGTCGATTTAAGGATTTTAATGACATTAGTGTAAATTACACTAATGCCAATGACTAGTAACAAACAAAGTTTTAGTTAGATAATTAGACATCTAAAAATATAAAGTCTAATTGTCTAACCAATAATGACTACAAGTTTATTGTAATACAATTCTAAAGTAACAATTTAGGAACTTGGACTAATTAAAGCCAAGTTGGTGGCTAATTACAAGACTTGTAATCAAGTGTTAATAATATACTAATTACAAGACTTACAAAAAAAGTATGAATATATATATATATACACGTAAAATGTGTAATATGGAAAATGCAAGTTAAGAAGAAAAAAAAAAGGAAAACGGGCCAAGGTTTGAATGTTAGACCCTTACAAGTTTTATCAAAACTTTACTCACTGAGCTACCAACACATCATTATAACAATAGCTACTTAAAATAAATATATCATGTATTATGTATGTATAAAGTGTGCATGAAAAATGAGGTATCAATAAGGGAAGGCTTAGATGTGTGAGGTGGCATAAAATTAGGAACCCACCAATGGGTTTCATGTAGTAAGTCATCTCACAAGTATAAACACAAGTCTGGGCTTACATGTGGCTAATACAACCAACAGAGAGAGAGAGAGAGCAGAATGGAAGAGAAAGAGAGAGAATGAAAGAAAGGGAAGAAGGAAAGAACAACCAAAATAAGACTATGAGGCGCAATGTTGGACTTTTGCATGCACTGATTAAGACAAAGAAAACCAGAAGGAGAAGAGAATAACAGAAGAAATAGTAGAGAGAGAAAGAAAAGTGGAAAAGAGAGAAAGAGAAGAATATTCAAAGACCAAGCCTCCACAAGGTTAGAATCTATTCTCTCATTTTTCTGATCAGTTTCTGTATGTGCTTGAGAGTTGTTGTAATGAAGAAAATGAGTAGAAAATTCCTATAAACATTCCCATGCACAAAACGCCATTTATGGACCTTGGAAACAAGGTCCGAAATCAACTGGAATGAAACTTGATTTTATGAATAGGGTTCCAAACTAGACGCCATATGTTGCACAATCCAACTAGAATCAAGTGAAATGGCCTAGAAATGACTGTAAAAATCTGACTTGCAGGTCGCGAGTTCGAAATTGAACCCCCTAAAAACGAACACTAAATCAACTTTTAGGAATGGAGATCAGAATCCCTTCGAAAATATTGAACAACATTACTTAAACCAAGCAACTTGGTCAAGAATTGGCTATGGAAATACAAAGTTACAGGTTGCACCATAGTTGCGATTTTCTAGAAAAACATAGGACTACGGGGGAACAAGTTAATCAGAACCTAGTTGAAACACCTTTAGATGGAGTTAGAAGGGGATTGGAAATGAAATTGGATCAAAAGAGCTGAGAATTAAACTCTGTAAAAAACTAAGGTTAGGGATATAGTGTCATCGTCGAGATGAAGATGACATTGTAATAGACGGGTCCCCGGGTCGGACCCAGGTTGATCTAAGCACAAAAAAGGATCTAAATAAGTTGAATGATGTCTTTTTGGACATTTAAGTTGATGACGTGGTGGACTAGTCAGTTTTTAAAAGTTGAGGGCCAGTTCATTAAAGTGGTCACCAGAACGATCGGCTTTCAAGAATAAGAAGCAGTTTGCTTAAGGAACCTTTGAACCGGTCGATTTTCTAAAGAAAGCAAAGGGTTCAATGTCAAAACAACCAAACCAGTGGGTTTTGGCCAAATTAGGCTAAACCAGAACTTTCAATTATTGTATTTTGACCCCAAGATTTTTAAAGTACTTACGAACAGACCCTAGAAAATAATTAATTATTATTTTAATGCCTTTAAGGCTTGGGTAAAATTACTATTTTACCACTGGGCCTAAAAGTAGTGTAACAAAGGCCAGTTAAAATGCAAGAAGATGCATTTTTAACATTTTTGAGTATTTTAGACTCAATGGCAGAGTTTGTTTGGGGAAATTAGATGCCAAAATATATGAACATTTGAACTAAACTAATTTCAAATAAGCCCTGAAGACTTGGCAAAGCTACCAAATGAACTTCAATGATAGCGAGGGTACCCATCTTAAGTTTTTTCGATGTTCCAAATTCAATGGAGTTTGTTTCATCAAATAAGGTACCAAAAGTATAGATATGTAAAATTGGTAATTCCCATACTGCCCATAATAGATAAATAGGCTATCAAATAGACCAGAAAAGAATATAAAGGGGCATATCCAATATTGTTGAATGTTTCAGACCTAATGGTAAGGTCTAAATGAGCATCCGAGAACTCGGATCCCGCAAGAATATATAAAATTAAAAAATACCATTAAACATAAAATAAGCCTCAAGAAGGATAATTAAGATCCAGAAAAGGGTAAGTTAAGTATTTCTGACATTCAAGGCACAACGGTGATGTCCGTTTGAAAAAAGTAAAACTTAAAAACAAATTTTAAAATAACGAATAAGTTCCTAAATCGGATGAACTCGGGAAGTAAAAATGGAACCTATCCTAAGTTTTAAGGACCCTTTGGACTAAAAAATTATGTCCGTTTAGGAAAATGACATGTCGAATAATAAATGACATGAAAGGGTAAATGACAAAAATGCCCTTAAGGGCTCAAGTAAGCCATAAGATGAAAGAAGAAACATTAAAAACCCTAAATAGGATCCTAAGGGAATCCTACACAATAAGACTAAGTTCAAAAGGAACTAAGCATTAAGTAAGAGATACTTTAAGTTATGACAAGTACTAACAAAGTATCAATGTGTTTTGATCCATGACTTAGGATCACAAGCAAGGAAATGGAGAAGAGTTAATTGGTAAAGAAAGTCTGTAAGGATGTAATTGTGGACTCTAGAGCACAAGTGAATAACCATGTACCTTGGATTAGTGTCATTTCTATCTAAAGCATTTCAAATAACTACTTTATTTCTCAAATGCACTTTTGTTATAAACTCTGTATTTCTGATCCAAAATGAGACAATAATTTTGACGATAACAACATTATCTATGTGGACTAATATTTTATATATTGATAGTGAAAATAGGTCATCCAGGTCAAAGAAGATTGTTAATCAAGAAATGACAAAGTCCATTAAGAAAAAGAGCTCCACTCAAAGCACAAGCTTCAAATTCAAAATCCAAGCAAGTGAAATGCTCTCATGATGATCTAAGAAAATGGACACACTCAAGCCCAAGGAATCAATACAAGTTAAGAGAAGGTTTTATTTTTCTTATTTTGGATTTTAAGTGAATTAGTTTTAGATTGATCATTAAACGTAAGTTCTTAATATTTAAATGATCAATTAGTACTAATCTTAAAATAATTTTTCAAAAGAATACATTGATATACTTTAAGTTTTGAAAGATCAAAAGGTTTTAAAAAGGGAACACTGGCGAAAAATAAGCAAGAAGGCTTAAACTATCAAAACCAATCGACTAGTTCCAAAAACTAGTTAACTGATTCTTATGCCTTATTTTTACATAGTCAAAATTAGTCGACCAGTTCCAACCAGTCGACCAACTGAATGAATTAGTCGACTGACTTTCAAAGGCAAAAATAGTGTATGAAGAACTAGTCGACTAACTCTAAGAACCAATCAACTGAATGTTCTTGAACACATGAACCTCAAATGTTAAGACCATGGAGTCTGATGGTGTAATTGGCTAATTCAGTTTGACAAAAACATGCTTTGTGTGTAATCCTTACATAAGCCCTAGGAGTAAGTATCTCAATGCCCGTTCTACTCTAAGATCATCCAAGAGACATTACCACGCATCACTACCAGTTGACTTAGTTCACGAAAGGTATATGATTTGGATCTCACACACCCACATCATGCATGCATTACATATAGTTTTTATCATAACATTATGTATGTGATTGACTTTTGATTGTAAAAAAAATTTTCCAAAATGCTTCTTTAAAATCCTAAGGGAAAATTTAGTTCACAAGACAAACTAGAATGAGCAAATATTTGTTGCTCGTTCGAACGAGCCTTGACTTATTCGAACGATCAACAGAAATTTCATTGTCATTTGTTTGAAATACCTATATCAAACGAAGAGTTGCAACCTCGGAATTGTGCTCGTTTGATATTCATTCTTTGCTTATTCGAACGAATGAGGGCTCGTTCGAATGAATGATGGTTTGTTCAAACAAACCTTGGGCGAAAAAAAAATTTATATTCTATTTTCAAGCTTATTTTAGATTGAACAAGCTCATTACAAAAATACATGAAAATTCAGTTGAGAGTAGTGAAAAACAGAGTGAGAGAGTTTTTAATTTTGAGAGCTAAATTCTTGATAGATCAAAAAGCTTTTATGAGAGATCAATCATAAATTTCATTCGTATATTTCTCTATTCTCATTCATAAATTGATTTAGATCATCCATTAGATCCAAATCTAATCTAAGAGCCTCTTGTTCATGTCATTTTCACCATTGACGAAAGATGGAGTTCAAGTTTAAAGATTCGACATTGAGCGATCGGTGGATACCGAGGTTGTGAGAATTTGTAATTATGGAGTAGCTTGATCAAAGGATTCTGAGACCGTCGAGGAATCCAATTATATGTGGATTTTGGCTATGAAGGGCTTTAGGATTCAAGAGGAAATTGAAAACGTGATCGAGTAGAACGGAGCTTAAGTATAAAGTTCGTTCATAGATACGTTTTAATTCAATTTTCATCATAGTGGAAGTCTTCCTTAAGCATTGGCCTCACTCCAGAGTTTTACTCCAAGTATTATTGTCCTTGGTGGTGTCTCCGTCATCAATCGGTTTGCAAACCTCTCAATCGCTTCATCTCTTTCAATTTACTAATTGTTTTAATTGAATGCCTCCCCTAGAATATTGATATTGATATTAAGTTATCATGAATTTCATAATTGAGCTTTAATTTGATTAATTGAAAACTTAATTGATCAATTGTTAGTGTAAATTGAATTGAATTGACAATTGATCACTTAGTTGAATTTTGCATTAAATTGATAAAATTAAATATCAAATTGAACTAGTTGATCAATTAGGTGAATGTTGATAGGTTGATGGTTTTGAATAATTCTTGGCTATTACATTGGTCGATGGGCATACATGTTGGATTAATTACGTTGAGTGATTTTGTCGTTGTGGCATCGTTGTTGTAGAAAAGAATTAAGATTAAAATTGGAGAAAATTTTATTCTAGAAGCAACCTATTCAACCCCCTTTCTAGGTCAAATTCACATTTTGGGACCTTGGGTGATATCTTAGTGGCATCCCTCCACGTCATCAAACCCTCTAGAAAAATCAGTTGAGCTGATCTCAATTAACTAGATCTTTATTCAGTCGACTGAATGGTGAAATTAGTCGACTGCTTTTGTCGATCTATTAAAAATTAAAATTTTGAACATATGAAAAAGGGGGGAAACAAATCTTTTTTGAATCCAATAGATATATTCTTTTAAGAATTAAAAATAGAGGTTCTACACAATATTTATTGATATCTATTTACAAGTTTTAACTTCTACATCATTGTTTTTGACTTTAGATCTCATTGATTGAAAACCTAGATCTAAAAGTTCTACTTATCTTAAATACTATGAGCTTACATTCGATTAGTCTTTAGAAAGTGACATTTATTGTACTAATGAACTCTTCAATAGAGTACTTATTGGTAAACAACTTTGTATCTTCTCATTGTAGTGAGATTTGCGGGTAGGTGCTACCCGTGTGAGGCAAAAGGGGATATTTTATGGGGAAAGAGCTAGGAGCTCTCATTATAAAACTTTGACCACCACCTACAAAGGAGATCATGATAATGGAAAAACTCAAACGGGGATACTTGAGTTGAGGACGTAGGGAGTTTTTTGAACCTCGTAAAAATCATTATGTTTGTTCTCTCTACTCTTTTACATACTTATTCATATCATGTATTCATTTTTAAAGTTTGTAAAAGTTTCCAATATTTGGAAAATACATTATTCACCCCCACATAGGGTATATATCTGGGCAACATTTGTTTGAAACCATAAAGTGACTTATGTAGTTTGTAGACACGATGCTCCCCTTGTTTGTGAAAGCTATATGGGATATGCATGTATACATCTTTATGTAAGTCACCATGAAGAAAGACATTATGACTATCAAGTTGATGAATAGGCTAATATTCAGTGGCAGCCACAAAAAGAAGACATTTGACAATAGTAATTTTGGCTATAGGGACAAAGGTCTCATGATAATCAAGACCTTATTCTTAAGTGAAATTATTAGCAACAAGACGTGTTTTGTACCTTTTAATGGTCTCATCAAACATAAATTTCACCATATATACCCAATTACAACCGATAGCTTTTTTTTTATTGGGTGGTAAAGTGGTTAAGTCCATGTATTTTATGTTCAAGAGCTACAATTTCAT
The DNA here is from genome assembly GCA_008638375.1 of Nyssa sinensis. Lineage (NCBI taxonomy): Eukaryota > Viridiplantae > Streptophyta > Magnoliopsida > Cornales > Nyssaceae > Nyssa > Nyssa sinensis. Next base: position 12,472,161 of record CM018049.1, read on the forward strand.
TCAAGAGCTACAATTTCATGAGCCATAACATCTTACTAGTGTGGAATTTGTACAGCTTGGGAAATGACTTAGGCTTAACAGTATAATCAAAAGCTACAAGAAATGATTTATGAGATGGAGATAAGCTTTCAAAACTAAGAAATTAATGTAAAGGATAAAAATTACCTATCTTAGAAGAAGAGATCGAATGAAAAGAATATGCATACATGATCATGGAGCAATGAAAATCTTAAGATAAGCAAGAGATCAACAATTTTGAGTAGGTTGAGTTGGTGTTGCATTAAGAGGGTGAGATGGTGGTTGCGAAAGAGTGTCAAATGACATATGTAGAGTATTAGGGTAGGTATAGGTTGAAAAATCATGAGATGGGATATCTGGCAGAGGTAAGGGTAAAATTAGGTCATTTAAGGATGGAAAAGAAATATCTCGAAATGGAAAAGTACTATAATGAAAGATAACATGGAGATAAGCTTAGATTTGTTTGGTGGCAAGATCATATATATGGTAGCCCTTTTGAGCAGTGTAGATTTGTTTGGTAGCAAGATCATATATATGGTAGCCCTTTTGAGCAAAAAGATACCCAATAAAAGGACTCAATTTTGCTTAAGGATCAAATTTGTGTTTAGGGGGATTGGTATTATGTGCAAAACAAAGACAACCAAAAACAAAAAGATGAGAAAAATTGGGTTTAGTCTTAAGTAAAAATTCATGTGGAGTTTTCCAGAAAGAATAGAAGTCGACATTTTATTTATCAAATAAACAGCCGTAAGGATGCAGTCTCCCAAAAAATGTAAAGGTAGATTAGCTTAAAAACAAATAACACATGCAACTTTGAAAAGGTCCCGATGTTTTCTATAACACCCACCTTCAGTAAATAGGAAACTAAAGTAATATAATGAAAAATTATATCAATGAAGCAATCTTTGAAGAAACTTTGGACATTATGTAATCACATTACTCGAACAAGGGTTAAAAGCTAACCTAACCCGACAATGAATCGTAGCTCTAGTCAAGCCATCACCCAAGTACGGTTAAAACCAAACCTAATTGTGGGTCAACCTAACCCAACCTAGGATAATGTGACCATTGGTTAATTGACTAATACATTGCTAACCTAAGAATGGAAAAAAATATTACATTAAATATTAAGAATTATTAAATAAATAAATTATCTAATAATTATGAAAAAATAGAAGAAAATACAAATAAAGATAGCCACCACATCATAAACAATGGGTATCACATGTGAGGGACATGAATACATTCCATGTATATACGCATACACACAAAAGACGTAAAAGTACACATAAATATATATATATATATGTATGATTATATGGTTATATATATATATATACATACATGTATATACACATAAACTTCTACATACACCCACTTGTGTGTAAAAATGAATGTGAAAATGAGCGTTTGTACAACTCTGTGTGTGAATGTGTGTGAGGTGTGCAAATGAGAGGAATAATAAAGATGTGTCAACTCCTCATAGGTGAGGAAAAATGGCATCATGCCAATGAAAAAAAGGGTGGCAACCCTTATTCACCATGAAGTAAAAAGAGAGGCCCGACTAAGAAGATTCACTGGACGGTGGCCCATGTGCTGCTACAAGCCCCAAAAAGGCTACACATAGTAGCTCGATAAGGGAGAGAGAGAGAGAGAAATCGAAAAGAAATAAATAAAATGAAGGAAGGTGACTTTTTCTGCGCCTCAAACAAACCTTAGAGAATATGGAGGGAAGAACTCAAGCCAAAGAGAAACCGTGGAGCAACAAAATATAAGAGAAACTGAGAAAAGAGAGAATAGTGCTTAGACAAACAAAATCTTAGAAAAATGTAATAACTCTATATTTTTTTAGTTCTTTCAGTTTATTTAGCTACAATATAAGGATTTAGTGAAGGAATGAACTGAATATCATAGGAAAGGCCGTAAAAATACGATAAGCCGCCATTAACGTGAGCTTGAAGATGGGTCTTAATCGACTTAAACAAAACCAAAATCAGTTGATTGGGACTCAAACTAGACCCTATGAGGTTCATGAAACCATTGTTCTGCGATCAAGAAGCTCAAAGTTGAGCTCCCCAACACACGTTACAAGTTTCGGTCCAAAACTGAATCCCCTAAAAAAAACACCAAACTTGATTTCCAAAACAGGGATTGAAAACTCATGATCTAGGGATTACAACATAGAAAACCACATATGAAACGATGGAGAAATGAGTGCAAACATGGCTACTTACAGTTGCCATTATCGAAACTCAAATCGAGCCTACAGTTCATTTTAAGACGTAAAACCAATGAGGAAACTTAAATTAGGGATTTAGGAGTTGAATGTGATCGAAAATGGGTCAAAGAGAGATCTAGAATTGAACGAAATTTTAGTTTCTTCGATGAACAGTAACCCTAATTTAGGGACAACGATGAACAGTGTAATGGGTTGGATAGGGCCCGTTACGGGTCAGGTCTAGTTCGAGCCGCATCAAAACGAATCTAAACTAAGGTTAAATGATGTCGTTTCATTTATAGAGGGTGTTGACATCACCCTGACGTCATGATGATGCCTCAGATCGATGAACTGGTGGTTCCTAACCAAATGGAACCGATTCACTTGCAAAGTGATCAGACCGGACAACTTTAATTAATATTTTCTAAAATTTTATTTTAACCCCCGAATTTTATATAAATTACATAAATACCCAAAAAATTAATTAAAAATTAATTTTAAATTTTTTAAAATTAGAAAAATTATTAAAATGCCCTTAAGCCTAAAATGGGCAAAACGAAGGCCAATTAAAATGCAAGAAGAGTCTAGCCAACATTTTTGGGCATTCTGGACTCAATGACGGACTTATGAATGGACAAACTAGAATAATTTGTATTGTGTCTTAATACATTAATTAAGCTACCAATTGAAGTCCGATGACTATAAAAGTACTAACCTTAACATTTTTCAACGTTCCGTTCTCAACAGTGAGGTTCGTTTAGTGAAACGAGGTACCGAAAATATAGATACCTAAAAATGCAAAATTCCCAAACTTCCCTTAAAGTTGTACGGGCTACCAAACAGACCTGAAAAATATAAAAAGGGGCATATTTAATGTTGTTGGTCCTTTAGTGTCAAACTAACCTAGAAAGGGGGTTGAATAGGTTTGTACAATTTTTTATCCATAATACTAACTACAACAATTAAGTACACAATATTGAATTGAAATTCTATACAATATACAACAATTTGTTCAATTCAATTCACACCAATTCATTCCCTCAATTTTGATGTACAAGTGTTCAATGAACAAACTAATTCACCATAAACCTAATTAATCAACTAATCTATTTGCGCAAAGGGATACCACAAGGATATCACTCAAGGTCCCAAAGTGTGAATTACCTAGAAGGGGGGATCAATAGGTAGGACTACAATTAAAAATTTCATTCAAGTTAATTCCAATTCTTGGTTAATTACAAAGATGACACAATAAATAACAAATCACTCAACATGATTAATCCAATAGTTATGCCCTTTCACCAATGAATCTAGCAAGAATCAACTAATTCACCAACCTATTTAAACTTCACCTAATTGATCAACTAGATTGATTTTATAGCAAACTTCACAATTCAAAATAAAATCAACTAAGTTATCAATTTTGATTTCAATCAATTTATTGAATCAAGTTTTTCAATATCTCAATTTAATGCACAATTTTAAAAATCATGAAACACTTAATTTCTAAAATTAAGCAGAAGCAATTCAATTAAGTACATAGTAAATTGAAAGAGATGGAGAGAGACAGAGAGAGAGAGATTACAAACTGATTGACGACGGAGAAAACAACCAAGGACAACAATCCTTGGAGTAAAACTCCAGAGTCGGGCCAATGCTTATGGATGGAATGCACTATGATGGAAAGTGAAATACAACAAATCTTCAAACGAGCTAAGTACCTATAGCTTTGTTCTCCTCGATTACGTCTTCAAATTCCCCTTGAATCCTCAAGCTTCTCATAGCTAATCCTTTAAGCAACCAGACTCCTTCGATCAAGCCGCTCAACAATTGCGAATCCTCATGACCTCGATGTCCACCGATCACTTAACACCGAATCCTCATGCTTGAACTCCATCTATTGTCTATTGTGAGTTTGACATGAACCAAGGCTTTTTAGATCTGATTGGATCTTATGGTTTGATCAAATCCAATCAATGAAAATGAGTAGAAATGATTATGAATGTCATGTATGAACAATCTCTCACAAGAGCTTCAAGACCTATCAACAAATTAGCTCTCACAAATTGAGACTCTCCCACTCTGCTTTTGGCTGCTCTCAAATGTATTTTTCCTATTTTAGCAAAGAGTTTAGTTGATCCTCAAATGACTAAAAATCATATTATAAATTTATTTTTAGCCCAGGGTTTGTTCGAACAAACCATTATTCGTTAGAATGAGAACTTTCTCATTCGAACGAACAAGGAACAAATATCAAACGAGTACAACTCAGAGGTTCGAACGAATGAAAATGAATGAGAATGAACATTTTTGCCGTTCGTTCGAACGAGAAACAATGAGTTCCTTATTCATTGCTTGTCTTGTGAACTGAATTTTTCCCATAAGTGTTTTAAAGATGCATTTTAGGAGAATTAGTTCAGAACCACAAGTCAATCACATATATGCTGATAAGTTAAAATCTATAAGCATGATATGAGTGTGTGAGATTTGAATCAAATACAAAAGACCATTTTACCCTTCGAGAACCAAGTTGACCGGTAGTGATACACGATAATGTCTCTTAGACGAACTTGGGGAAGAACGGACATTAAGGTACTCACTTGAAGGACTTATCTAAGGATTACACACAAATGACGTTTTGTCTAACCGGATTAGCTAATTAAAATATCGGATCCCATGATCCTAACATAATCAGTTTCACATGTCAATTTCACAATTCAAATAAAACTTTTATTACTTGATCAATTTTCAATTTATCAATCTAATTGCTCAATTTAGGTTCTCAATTATTCAATGGATGATTAATTTTCAATATTCATGAAAATCTAATTCTAATCAAGCGAAAGCAATCAACATTGAGTAATTTAGAAATTGTAAAGCATGAAAAGAGTCAGAGTTTTCACACCAATCGTGAGACAAAGAAACCAACATGATTAACTATCCGTGATGGAAAACTCTAGAGTCGGCCATGCTTATGGAAGAATCCACTATATGTGAGATTGATTACAACCCGGTTGTCACGACCCGAAACCCACCCTGTACGGATTACCGGATCGCGACCGCCGCCCCGAGTCCCGAAGGCCTCGAGACAAGGCTCTCATGGGCAGCGGTATCGGATGGACGTGCTTCATGTGGTTGCGGAAGCGTTAAGAATTTTTCTTTTCTTTTCTCATTTTAAAATTTGCACATCCGTCCGGTACTGCCGCTCTTCACATTTCGGTATACATGTATATCTTACATTCAGAGCATAACTAAAAATTAAAGACTTCATAAATACAACACATGTTCAGTTGCCCCATAGGGCTTAATACATCACATCAAATGTTCTCTACCCAAAAATAACTAACTAAATTTATAATGTCTCCCAAAAGAAACTACACGTCCTGTACTTAGTTGATCATGCCCTTCCTCAAAATGGGCAAGACTCTAATCATTCATTCCCTTCAGCCAGTACTGCTATCGGTCACCTGAAAGGGGGGCGGATAAAATCCGGGTAAGCTGATCAAAGCTTGTGAGTAATTCCTGCATTCGTCATGGGGTTTTCAACTGGTAGTGGTTTTAGCACATGAGGGTTTATGAAATACTCACTACCAATTGCTCATACATTTTAGAACACAGAATATATGCATTCTTAAAACAATAGCTTTGAAACAATTAAGGTATTCAAGCTAAATACACATTTTTTTCAAATAGAGCATATGCAATTTAAAAGCATATAAACACGTGAAATAGAATAGGGATAATACCTACTTCTATTTTCAAAATCACTTGTCATCTTTTCTCTTTTATTAGGCGGAATCTGTTTCGAACCAGACTCCCATTTTACTGCCAATACTGTCGATGGAGATATCTCATTTGCCTGGGGGATTAGATCCTTCTACTGGGCATGTACTGTTGAATCCCGAAGGATTTCAACCATCATAGGGGGTGGTACTTAGTACCGTTTATCTTATAAAACATTTGTCACATGACTTCTTCAATAGATATTTTTTATGAACATTTAAAACATGAGGGGTATAACTTCTACAATAAAGCTTCAATACACGTGATAATCAAATTCAGAATATTAAAGAGATTTGCATTTGATTTAGACATGCTAATTATTTTCAAGAAAAGAGCTGGATATAAAAACATTTATAAAGCATGCCGTAACAAATATTTTAAAAGAACGGAATCATATAAAGACTGAATTTGATATTCAAAGGCTGCAATAACTTGAACTTAAAACTTCTTCAAATATATGGAGTTAAATCTCCAGTTCAAATACACGGTTACTCACCTCGGTCCTTTAGGGTTAGTGCTAAAAATGCGCTTTCCCACTTCCTCCGTAGTTCCTAATAACAAATTCATAAACAATCTCATCAACTTCACATTTACTACAATATCACCTATCGATGCTTCTTAACTTATGCTTCGATCGTATTTTACCCTAACCGATTTACTACCATTCTATAAACTTCGCACGTACTTAATTCAACTCGTACTTTTAACCTATGACACAATTTAATGTGTTAGAAACTTAATTTATTTCAACTTATACTCTTCTGGTAGTTCCATTAACTTTAAATTAAATTTATTTACTTGTCAAGTTAACGCGTCGTGTCTTCTCGTACTTTATTTCCCGTACTTGCCTTAGTTTAATACTTCGGCAATGTTTTAATTATAGTCATCTGACTGATGCTATTCATCAAATTTTATGTCTTTTTATCTTAGACACTTCTTTTGATCGAATGGACTTTATCATTGAGTCCAGAGCTTCGAAGAAAGTCGGTTTAGGCTTTCTTAGAAATTAATTCGGACTTCTATATGTAAAAGGGCAAAATGGTCATTTACCGTTTTACGTCTCATGTTTTTCCGTACTTCGTTTCGTAATTTGGACTCCATTATTGAGTCCGGGGTGTCAAAGAAAGTCAGTTTAGACCTTCTTTGATTTCATTTTGGCTTTAGGGGTGCCAAGGGTATTTTGGTCATTTTATCCCTTTACGTGTCTTTATTTTTCGGGACCTCATCTCGTGTCGTGGACCTCACCATTGGACTCAGAGGATCCAAGATAGTAAGAATACACTAATAAGTTGTAAATTTTGGTCAAGGGGTATTTTGGTCATTTACCCCTTCATGCGTCTTCATGTTTTGGGACCCAGTCTCAAAAAATGGACCCTACCATCAGTCTTAGAATGTTTGAAATAGTAAAAATTCACTATTTATTTATTAAATTTGGACTTTATTTGCTCTATTTATGACCCAAGGGTAATTTAGTAATTTTACTTATTTAATAAAATAATTTAATAAATTATTTTATTATCTTATTATTTTTCTAGGGGCACATTTGAAATTTATTTTCGAAGTTTGGGCCAGACTTGAATTAGGGTAAACAGTTGGGGTCAGAATCGAATTTTGAAAAGTTTTGGTTCAATTTCTGAATTTTGTACAGTGAACCAAACGGCTCACTTGTGGTAACCCTAGACCGGACCGGTTATGCACTGAACTAGCCGGTTCAAGCTAACTCAGAGAACCGGTTTAAGAGGTCATGCTGACGTCATGATGACGTCAGCCCTAATTTAAAATTTTAAAATTCTTTGGTTAAACGGTGTAGTTTCATCGCCCCGTTGGATCCGGTCGGTCCCGACCCGACCTAGACCCGGATCCGGTCCCGTCTTAACCTGATACGCCCCGCGATTTTTCGGTCGTCTTCTCCGGTTGGTCTAACCGGCACCGGTCGCCCGAAAAATGAACCAGTTGTCGTTTTGCGCCGTTTTCACGTCCAAACTTCAATCTTTTTACACCGAAACGTTTCTGGGACATTAGGCATCATTATGGGGTTGGTTTAAACCCCAAAATTCACAGTTTTTTAGTTATCCATTTCGGTTTTCCGATCGGTTATCGTTTACTCTAGCATGGCCGGTTCTTGGTCGTTTTGATAGATTTTAACAGATTTGGAACCCTTGCATCATCTCCTACACATACGTACGTGTAGAACTAAAGCCAAACTCAAGTTGGCTTAGATCCATTTTGAGGGTGGTCGGCCATGGAGGTTTTCATGGGTGTACTGTTTTTTGGTCATTTTCGAAGCCTAAAACCGTGTTTGACAACCTCATGAACATGTATCTATCACCATATGTATGTGCATAATTCAAAAACAGTCCCTAATACATCAAAATTTTAGAGAGAGAACATTAAAATTTTGCATTTTTCTTACCTTTTTCCACTGTTTTCTCCCTTCCTCTTGCCCTGATTCTCCTTTCCTTCTTCTCCTCTTCAGTTTTCTTCTTCCTCTCCCTCTCTGTCCGTGTCATGGTGAAGATTTTTCTTGTGTGTATATATATATATATATATATATGTTTCTCTCACTAGCCCCACTCTCTCTCTCTCTCTCTCTATCTTTTCTCCATTGTTGGCCTGCCTTATACACTTACACACTCATATTTTTCTGACCTTGCCCATACTTCTTTCCCTTTCACCATGCTTCCCCTCACCTAATTGTTTATAAAGTATTCATGTATATATATATATATATATATACACATATATAACACAACACACACACACATGCACGTGACACACACACACATGCACTGTTCATCCCTATATATATATATATATATATATATATATATATATATTCATTTATCATTTAAACATATATATATACACACATGCATATTTGGTCACACATACACATACACATCTTTCCTCTTCTTTTTTTTTTTGTCATTATTATTATTATTATTATTATTATTATTATTATTATATTTTATAATTATCTTCATAATTTATATTACATATAACTAATATTCAATTTAATAAATTAATTATGTCAAATTAATTTATTTTACACTCAATTTCCATAGCCTCGTAAAACGTGCTTTATTACCCGGCATTCCCGGGTCGGGGTATTACACCGGTGATGACACAAACTTAGTTTCTCAAGTTTCGTTTTACTCATTCGTCTTCAATCTCGCTTGTAGCCACAAGACTTTACCACAACTGAGTTCTTCATACAACTGTAAGCTCCATGTGATCTCAGAATCCTCTGATTGGCGTTCTACTCAATTTCAAACTCCATGCAACCTTGGAATCCTCCGATTGCCGAACGATGAAATCCACAAGGTTGAACTCTACAAACTTTTCAATTGAATTGATGATTGGGCCTCTTTGAATTGATTTGTATCAAGTGTGATGATCAAATATATATATATATATATGATGAGATGAGAAATATAGATGAAATGTATATATGAATGCTCTCTAATGGAAGCTATAACTTCTTTCAAATGTTTAGATCTCAAAAACCGATCTCTCTATCTCTGTTCTCTATGTTCAAAATCGAATTTTCATTAATTTATACTCTAGAGATCGGATCTCAAAATAACTCTCCAAAATAAAAAAGCATTATGTTTTTTGCTTAGGGTTCATTCAAATGAAGTAGTTGCTCGTTTAAACGAGCCACTTTCATTCGAACAAACATTGAACAATCATCAAATGAAGATTTACTGATGCTCATTTGATCAAGATCAATCAAACGATGATTGAACAATCAAAAATGACCACACCTAGTTCTTTGTTCGAACGAGCCTTGTAGTTCGTTCAAACAACCAAAAGTGAGTCGCTCTTCTCATTGCATTGTGAACTCAATTTCTCTATTTGTTTTCAAATACGGTTTTTTGGGATAATTGTTTTATAACACAAGTCGACAACACAAACATTGACAATATGATATCAACTATATCTAATGCATGCTATGTGTGCGTGTGTGAGATCTAAGTCAAAACAAAAGTCTGAAATATCCAAAATACCCTTTACGAACTAAGTCGGTTAGGTAAATGTGCATGACAATGATGCATGAACCATCTTGGAACATAATAGGGCATTGAGTAACTATAAGCCTAGGACTAATGTCATGATTATAATCAAAGAACATTTTGTCAAACCATATTAGCTAATCAGAATATTGGACCCTGGTCTTAACAAACTCCCCTTTGGCAATCCGTGACAAAATTGCACTAAATAGTACAAGAATACAATAGCATCAAAATCCATAACCCCCAAAAAGACAAGGAGAAGTAAAATATACTTTTTGACCTAGTATTCTATACTATACTAAACATTTAGCCTTGCTCAAAAGTAATCACACCTATTTCTTGCACATCATACTCAACTATACCATGTGAAATCATAGTGAAAGAAAATACAACTAATAAATCCAATGAAATCATGAGAATGTGTAGATATCAAATAAGAATAGATGCAATGAAAAAAGTACCTGTAAGCAAGATAAGTGGAAACAAGCTATCTCAATCATATGCAAAAAAATAGTACACCCCCTCAATATGTGCACAAAGTAACTCCTCTTACTAAGTGCTCGAAAATACATCTCCCTTTTTTTTGTCATAATAACAAATGGAGGAAACAAACAGGTAAAGATCATCAATGAAGTAAAATAAGCAATAAGATACGCATGCATATTGAGATAAGCAATAAGACAACAATGATGATAGACACAATATAAAAGATATATATGCGATAACAACTAAAATTATAGTATCCATCATCTATCCAAAAAAACATTTAAGTAGTGTAAGAAAAAGGAACTAGCTGTTCAAAGAAAAATATATAGCTAATGAGAGAAAAGAATATAGATAAACCTCACTACATAGGTCACTTATCACTCATGTGGGGAAGGTGTCTCGATCACTGATCTGCTCCTGGTGGTGGTAGGGGTGGAAAAGCATCGGTGAGTGCATCAGACAAACTCTGGATAGCTCTATGGTAGAAGGTCATGTCCTCCATCATTGGTAAGAAGAATTCAAATCGGATCCTGGTATAGTGCTGCTCTAACCACTCCTCTAAATCAACACTGATCCTGGCAGGGTGCTGCTCTAATATCTTCTCCAAGTTAGCTCTGGTGATTGGCTTGACCAGCAGTAGATAAGGATGCTTCTGCTGACTTATGAAATCTGGAACTTGGAGGAAATCAGAATTATGGTGAAGTGCGGTTAACAAGGTAGTCCTCTACTCGGATCTACTCTCTCTACTACTATTGCGGTGACTAAGGCGGCTGTTATTGCTGCTGCTGTGCTAGAGCCGGTGTTGGTTCTGTTGCTGCTCCTCATCATCATCACTAGACTCCTCAAGAGGAGTGATGAATGTGTGCCTAAGATCGATAAAGAGTCCTATGAGTCAATGGACCAAGCAGGAAACTAAGGGTATCAGTAATGTAGAAGAGTACCCGCTAGGCAACGCATATCCTAGTGATAAGTCTACCGAATGGTAGAAAGGCTGTGTGTTAGGTATCAGTGGTTGATGAGTCGATAACTCCTAGAATGTAGGATGGAGCATCGATCGGGATAGCAACACCTGATAGCATATAGTAATGTAGTGTGTGAGAGTGTCATCGTGTTTATATGGCTGACAGGATGAAGGACACTACATATTATGAGGTCGGGGATCCTATAACCCTTATGAAGGTAACCCTGCTCAAGAGTGGCAGACTTTGTATAGAAGTTTGTTGAACTATCATTTCGAAGAGTAGACGTTATGAGATCAAGAGTATGAGGGGTAATAGGCTCACGAAAAGGAAAACCAGGCTACTCGACTCGAGGAATGCCGAGAGTTTGAGAAATGAGGTCAGCGGTGAGTGAAAACTCAAACCGTAAATAGTGACTGAGAAAGCTCCCTGGTCATCATGAGTACTAAGGTCCGTGTATAACTCTCGAACCATGGTCTTGTCAACTGGACCCATGACAGATAGAAGCGGTCGTCATCCACGCGACTCAAACATATTATATGCGAGTGTCTTAGATTTATCATCGGGCGTGTATACCCTTTCAACTAGAACATGACGAGTCATAATTGTACATGCCTGTATCTTGGAAACCTAAGTTGGAAAGCAATCCAAAACCTGAGGTGTCGTGCTAAGGTGAATGGCACATGAGAAATGCTCTCGTGCCATAGGCACTAACTTGGATGACATGATCACACAATATATGACTGGAAAAATAAGATGATACTAAAAAAGGTACTATGTCAAGTGTATTGATTTAGCAGTCCACACTAACCCTATTGTCTAGATGATAAAGCAAATAAAAGATAAGAATAGTGAAAAATGACTCGTGGACTTACCAACAAAACGAATAGTGGGAATATGAAAATGATCGGTGAGAGTGAAGTCCTCAACCGGTAAATCACATTAATTGGAGTGGAATATATGTGAGACGAACACTGGGATCAAAATCAAGCAATATACTATAAGGAATTAGAGAGAAAAAGATGGAAAACTGCAAGAAATTGAAAAAATTGGGCAGTTATGCATGTTTTTGAACTGATTAGTCGCTCATTCGAACGAACATGAACCTTTGTTCAAACAAGCACCATAATGTGCCTTTCTCTTAGAAAAATAGAGTATCCTACTCTGTTCTATAATCCTAATGTTTTTGAGTTGAAAGTAAAATTTATAAAACATTTTAAGTAACATAGAGAGAATGAAAGGTGTTCTAAATTGAATCAAAAGATTCAAGTAATCCTAGAACACTTAACTCATGCAAGTTAACTCTCTACTCACTCAAACATGGTGATTAGACATATGCAATAACTTCAACCATGAAATGTTCTTATGTCAAAGTTGACTCTATTATGTTGAATGATTTATATTTCAATAAGAGTAAACAACCACAGTCATTCAACTTAAGGAATTTTGACCATTTTCAATCAAAACTCCCCCTCAACACAAAAGTCAAATTTGCAATTTTCTCACCTTTTACAAGGCGGCTTTCACACAGTTTAGTAAGATGTTCTTTTCAAAGGATTTCCAATGCTAGCAAACACACTATCTCAAAGGTAACCCTTTCCTTCCTCTTTTTCATTTTTTAATTTTAGTGTGTGTGCCATTTTATTTTTAGAAATTTTCTTTTAGGTCTTTTGATTTTCCCTACTTAAGTCAATCTTTCTAGACATGGAATTATTGAAGTATAAACATAAAACCATTTAGTCCTACCTATCTTCAAGGTAATCTCAGTGCAAGAAGTATGCAAGACCAAAGACTATGAGATCATAAGTAGATTGAAAGATCGTATGTACTCAAGTGATTAAGACTAAGTGAAGATAGTGATAAAATGAAGTACACAAATCATAGTCTCAAGCACTCAAAATGCATCTTAATTCATTTTTCTTTTCAAAAAATATGGGATCATCATTAGCAATGAAGATAAAAGAAAAATGTTTTTTGTAATTTTTGAATTCATCAAGGTATGAAATGAACCTAACTATGAATTATAATAAAAAAATCCAATCTAAATGAAACTATAGATGAAACAATTTAAGCTCACCTAGACTATGTAAATATGATCAACTCACTCAATGTTGCACACACCAAAAGATTTTCTAAGGTATTCAAAACTAAGAAAATCTATAGGTTTAGTAAATAGGTCAGCGAGTTAACGATCAGTAGGAACATAAAGTAAGGAAATGACATTATCCTTAACTAATTCTCTAATGTAGTGATGTCTTATATCAATGTATTTTGTCCTACAATGTTGGACCAGATTCTTGGCGATACTTATGGCACTAGAATTGTCACAATGAATCATTATGGTGCCTATATTTATCCCATAATTCGCCAATATTTCTTTCATCTATACTAATTAGTCACAACAACTCCCTACCGCAATATACTCGGCCTCGGTGGTGGAGAGGGAAATGGTGTTTTGCTTCTTACTATGCCATGAAACAAAGGCATTACCTAGAAAAAGGTAACCACCAAAGTGCTCATCCAGTCATCCACATTCCCAACCCAATTGGCATCGGAGTATGCCGCCAATGTGACATTTGTATCAAAAGGATACCAAATGCCATATCCTAAAGTCCCACTCACATATCTAATGATTCTCCTCATGACTATGAGGTATGGATTTTTAGGAAAAAATTAGAAACATGCATATACTCCAACACTAAAGGTTATGTCAGGGCCTACCAGATGTAAGGTAGAGGAGACTACCTATCATACCTCTATAGAGAGTAGACGCCACATCTTTGCCTATAGTGTCCTTGCTAAGTTTGGTACTAGTACTCATGGTAGTCCTAGCATGCTTAGTCAACTCAAGCCCAAACTTCTGAACTAATTCCTTGGCATTTTTGGTTTGAGAGATAAAAATCATACCAACCAATTGCCTTACTTGAAGTCCTAAGAAGAAAGTGAGCTCAACAACCATACTCATTTCAAAGCCTATTTCCATCTTTTCAAAAACATTTTGAGTATGTTTGGCACTTGTGGATCCAAAAATAATGTCATCCACATAGACTTAAGCAATCACAAAATCACTCCCATCTTTTCTCACAAACATGGTTTTATCGGCTCCCCCACTTGAAAACCCTTGTTCAAAAAGATATGCCGAAAACCTCTCATACCAAGCCTTAAGGGCTTGCTTCAAGCCATACAAAGATTTCTTGAAACGATAGATATGAGTGGGATTTTATGGATCTTCAAATCCTTTAGGTTTCTCAACATAGACCTTTTCTTTAAGAATTCCATGAAGGAAGGCACTCTTAACATCCATTTGAACGAATCTGAATTTCAAATGGCATTCTATGGCTAGGAGAAGTCTTATACTCTCCAACATAGCCACAGTGGAAAATGTGGCATCAAAGGTTATCCCTTCCACTTATAGCCTTGAGCAGCCAACCTAGCCTTATTTCTCACAATTGTACCATGTTCATCAAACTTATTTTTGAATACCCACTTGGTACCTATCATATTGTAGTGAGAATGTCTAGGCACTAACTCCTAAACATTAAGTTTAGAGAATTGAAGCAACTCCTCTTACATGGAAATGATCCAATCCTCATGTAGAAATGCCTCCTTGATAATTTTGGGTTCAATCTTTGAAGTGAAGCATTAAAAGTTCACTTCATTGTGAAGTTGAGACCTTTTCATAACCCTTTTTTCAACATCGCCTATTATTTTGGTTTGGTCATGGTCTCTTCTCACCCATATAGGTAAACCTCTATCTAGATTAGATGAGGTACCAACTTCATCAAACACGCCATTTGCATTTCATTGACATTTTCATTTGGGGTATTCTTTGGATTGTCATTTTGGAAGTTTTTAGAAGGTTGATCTATTAATGGCTCTAAACTTCCTAACCTTTCGTCATTATTAGGAACTACATCATCATCATCAATTGTCACATTTATTGACTCCATCACACACCCATTTCTAGTGTTGTAAACCCTAAAGGCTTTACCTATTTGTGGAGTATCCCAAGAAAATGCCAAGATCACACCTTTGTTTAAACTTACCTAGAGTCTCTCTATCTCTAAAGATGTAGCATTTGCTACCAAAGACTCTAAAGTATTTGACATTGGGTTTTCTACCGGTCCAAAGCTCTTATGGAGTTTGGTTTGAACCGGGCCTAAGGTAAACCCTATTTATGGTGTGACAATATGTGTTAACGACTTCAGGCCTTAAACCTTCTAGGGATATCTTTTTCCTATAGCATAGCCCTAGCCATTTCTTGAATGGCACAGTTTTTCCTCTCTACAACCCTATTTTTTATAGGGTAACAGAGGCCGAAAATTCATGCTTGATGCCAAGGTCATCACAATAGTTGGTGATAGGAAATTTTTTAAACTCTTTCCCATGGTCACTCCTCATACTTATGATTAGATAACCTTTTTCATTTTGAATTCTCTTGCAAATTTTTATGTACGGCATTCGTTCTCATTGGACCCATTAATTCCATGTAAATTAGTTCTAATGGACGTGTGGTGGCAAGAGATGAAGATTTTTTGTGTAAAACTCTTGCTTGTTTAGCCTTTTGACATGTTTCACACACTCTAGAAGGAATCTGTCATATCTCAAAACCTACCCTACACGGATTAGGGAATGCGGGTGAAGTTCTTAAACAAATTTATTTCAAATCATACATCACATCAAGTTCAAATATTACAGTGGAAGCAATTATACATGTTACACTGATCCTTACAATATCTAGATTGCCTAGAAATTTTTCTTTTTGAAACATATATTACATTCATCAACATTACAATTACTATGGGACCCATACCCCACGTTACATCTGAACTTCATCTTATTCTAAATGTGAGTCCTACACCTCACGCACACTTCTGAACTTTATATTACCTTACCTGTGAGTCCCATACCTCGTGCATTATTCTGGACTTCATATTACTTTACCCGTGAGTCTCATACCTCTCGCACTTCTAAAATTCTGAACTTGTACTTCAGTATAGTTGTGGATCCCATATCCCACCTTCATATCACATGTACAACCATGGACAAATCCATATGAGCTTTATATCAAGCTCGTGAGTAATTTCAGTACCTTATCATGGGTTTTCAATTGATAGTGGTCTATGCATAAGAGAGTTTCTAAAAATAAGCACTACCAATTGTTCGTACACTTCAAATACAGAATACAAGAATCTTCAAATAGATAGCATGAAGCATTCAAGGCAATCAAGCTAGGCATTTAGTTCATCAAATACAGAATACAAGAATCTTCAAATAGATAGCATAAAGCATTCAAGGCATTCAGGCTAGGCATTTAGTTCATCAAATATAGAATACAAGAATCTTTAAAACATAAAACACGAAGCATTCAAGCCATTCGAGTAAAGCAGTTATTTCATGATACAAATTACGATGATTCAGTTTTATTATAATTGAAAACATAAATCCATTGATCATGAAATCAGAACATATAAATCACGTTTAGAGTAATGGGTGATAAACCTTCTACCATTTCTGAACGTAACATTTTTTCACTTTTGTTTTAGTAGAATTCGTTTTGAACCGAACTTCAAGCTTAACAGATCAGTGGAGATATCTCGTGGTTGGGGGATAAACCTTCTACCGAGCATTTACAAAAATTATGAGTGCTTTCGCACTCCTTATCTTGCATTACCAATTCACAAAGATAAAGTATTTAAAACATTACTTTTAAAATAGATGCTTTTCGAGAGCATTTAAATAGAACTTTTAAAAGTACTTTAACAGAGCCTTCAAAGTTCTTAAACATAACCTTTAAAGTATTTAAAACATGGTTGGAATAAAATATTCACTTTCGAAGAAAACATTTAACACAACTTTGAAGTTAAAATAGAAATGCTAAAGTAAGAACTTTATAAACAGTTGGCATTTAAAATAAGCGCATTTGCAGCTCATGATAGTATTTTAAAAATGAAACAAGTAGCATATTTGAAATGCGAGTCATGTAAATACCAGAATTTGAATTTAAAACACTTTACGTTTTGTGAATGACTCTACATCATCTGCTTTGTGTTTCGATATTCGAATTGTGTTATTGAAAATGACGTGTTTTATAAATGCATATGTTACATCTGCTTGAACCTTAAGTATGTTTTATATATGATCCATTCGAAACATGTTTTAAGATACTTTTGTGTATATGTTATCTATTTGAAAAAACTTGGTATCCATGGTATTTTGTGCAAAACTCTACATTTGCAAACCTGTGACAGGATGCAAGAATTATTCACGAGCTTAGTAAAGCTCACATGAATTTATCCAACATATTTTAGGTAATTGAATTAGCAAGGAGGTAGCAAAATTTACACAGAATAGCTGAGAGTGTGAATAAAATGGATCTTTTGCACGAGGGTCTTGGTTGAATGTAATGTGGAACCTTTATGGTAATTATATGATGTATTTTTGAGCTCAATGACAACATAGACTTTTGGGAACTTGTATTATGAACCTTTTGTTGGATACATATATGATGTGTATATAAATGTTAATGAATTATGATGATGATGGTGATCACGATGATTTTACCTTGAGTATCCTTCATAAATGATTGGTGTTGAATTGGATTATCCGATGAGTTGCATATGTGTAGCTTCCGCATTTAATAACAAAAAAAATTTATCACTCTTGTGCAATTCATTTGATTTTGTATGGCCTGTCTAAGTGACAGTGTCGGCCACCGACCCTTAATCTGCATAGGGTCGGTTTTAGGTCGTGACAAGAAGTGATATATATCACTTAGTTACTCAAATCTTTTGGGTCAATCATTCCCAGTTCTCTTCTAATAAAGCAAAATCTCTCATCTTGGAGTGGTTTTGTGAATATATCCGCTAATTAATGGTTTGTATCAATGAATTCAATGATTACATCACCATTTTATACATAATCTCTAAGGAAATGATATCTAATTTCTATGTGTTTAGTTTTAGAGTGTTGGATTGGGTTTTTACTTATGTTAATTGTATTAGTGTTATCACACTTAATTGGTATTAGATCATAGTTAAGCTTAAAGTCTTAAAGTTGTTGCTTCATGTATAGGGTTTAAGCACAACAACTTCCCACTGACACATATTGTGCTTCGACAATAAACAAGGTTACTAAATTTTGTTTTTTGCTAAATCAAGATATGAGGGAATTTTCTAGAAAGTGACAAGTTCCACTTGTAGTTTTTCTATCAATCCTACAACCAGTAAAATCAGTGTCTAAATAGATTAATAGATCAAATGAGGTGTTTTTAGGATTGAATAACCCTATATTAATTGTTCCTAGAAGATATCTAAAGATTTTTTCAGCTTTAGATATGATTCCTTAGGACAAGATTAAAATCTTGCACACAAGCATACACTAAACATAATGTCTGGTCTACTTGTTATGAGATACAAAAGACTTACAATCATTCCTCTATGTTTTTTAATGTCAACTTCATTTTCTTTATCGTTTTCTCAAGTTTAGTAGCAACACTCATGTGAGTATTTAAGGGTTTTGTTTCTTCCATTCCAAATATTTTAAAAAGTTCTTTAACATAGTTTGATTGATTGATAAATGTTCTTTCTTTAGATTTTTTTATTTGTAATCCTAAGAAGAAATTTAATTCTCCTATCATGCTCATTTCAAATTCATCTTACATGCACATGACAAAGTTCTTACATAGATCTTCATTTGTTGATCTAAAAATAATATCATCTATATATATCCGTACAATGAGCGTTTTTTCCCTTTTGTTTTAATAAACAAAGTGGTATATATTTTTCCTCTAGTGAATTCATTTTTAATGAGGAAACCACTAAGTCTTTCATTCCAAGCTCTAGGAGCTTGTTTTAAGCTATATAAAGCCTTAACTAGTTTGTATACATGGTTTAGTCTTTCATGGTTTTTAAATCCGGGAGGTTGTTCAACATAAACTTTCTTAGAAATGAATCCATTCAAGAGTGCACTCTTTACATCCATTTGATAGAGCTTAAACCCTTTATGACATGGAAAGACAAGTAGCATTCTTATGACTTCTAATCTAGCAACTGGAGCAAAAGTTTCTTCATAATCAATTCCCTCTTCTTGGTTGTATCATTAGGCTACTAACCTAACTTTGTTTCTAGTTATGTTTCCTTCTTTATCTTCTTGTTTCTAAAGACCTATTTTGTTCCAATTATACTTTGTTCTCTAGGTCTAGGAATTAAGTTCCAAACATTATTTCTTTCAAATTGATTTAATTCTTCTTACATAGCCAATATCCAAGATTCATCATTTTCAGCTTCTTGGATGTTTTTAGGTTCAATTTGGGATAGAAATGCTAGATTATTGCACACATTTCTCAATAATGCTCTAGTAGAAACTTTTTGAGTTGGTTCACCAATGATTTGATCGTTAGGGTGATCTTTGACAAACTTCCATTCTTTGGGAGGGTCTGATCCAACATATTGAGTTATACTTTCATTTTTTATTTGATCTCTTTTTTCTTCTTTTCCATCTTGATGATTTTCAATATCATCTTGAAGCGGTTGATTTATATTTGAATCATTTTGTACGTCATCATCATCTACATTTTTCTTTGAAATGTGAGGATAAGATTCATCAAACACAACATATATAGATTCTTCTAATGTTATAGTTCTTTTATTGAAGATTCTATATGCTTTGCTTATGTTGGAATATCCTAAGGAAATTCCTTCATCGAATTTAGCATCAAACTTTTTCAAATTTTCTTTATCATTTAGGACATAATATTTACATCTAAATACATGAAAGTAGCTAATGAGTGACTTTTTGCTATTCCAAAGTTCATAAGGGGTTTTATTTAGTTTTAGTCTAATACTTACTCTATTTAACACATAGCAAGCAGTGTTTACTGTTTCAGCTCAAAAATATTTACGTAAGTTATGTTCATTAAGTGTTGTTCTAGCCATTTCTTGAAATGATCTAATTTTCCGTTCAACTACTCCATTTTGTTGAGGTGTTATAGAAGCTGAGAAATTGTGACCAATTCCACATTTATCATAATATTATTCTATGTCTTTGTTATCAAATTCTTTACTTCTATCACTTCTAACAATTTTATTAGAGTACCCATTTTCATTTTGGATTCTTCCTACATAATTTTGTGAAGACTTCATATGCTTCATCTTTGTGAGAGAGGAATAATACCTAAGTATATCTTGAATAGTCATCCACAATGATGAAAGCATAATGTTTTCCTCCTAAGCTTGCAACTTTAATTGGTCCAAATATATCCAAATGCAACAGTTGTAGTGGTTTACTTGATGAAATGCCCTTCTTCTTTTTTAAGGAAGATTTCACTTGCTTCCCTAATTAGCAAGCATCACATATTCTATTTTTTACAAATTTTGTTTTGGGCAGACCTCTAACTAATTCATGTCTAGACAAGTTAGAAATTACGTCCATGCTTGCATGTCCTAGTTTTCTATATCGTAACCAACTATTTTCATTTATAGCCGCAAAGCATTGCACATTTTGTGAAGCAATGTCATCAAAATTTATGCAATAGATATTGTTATCTCTATATGCAATAAATAGAATATTTTCGTGGTTGCATGCATCTTTAATTAGGCATTTGTTGGCTTAAAAAAACTATAACATAACCTTCATCACATAGTTAACTAATACTTAGCAAGTTATGTTTCAAACCGTTAACAAGAAGCACATTTTAAACAGATAAAGAAAAAATTTTACCTATACTTCCAATGTCAATAATTTTACATCGTGAGTGATGGATGTGCTTACATATCCGCTATCCTCAAAGCTCACATATCCACCATCTTTTGAAGTGAGTGATGTGAATTTTGCTTTGTCTCCGGTCATGTGTCTTGAGCGTCCACTAGTAAGAAACTATTTGTCCTTGCTTGATGAGGACTTCAAACACACTTACAAAATCAACTCAAATAACTTTTTTTGGTACTCAATCTTTCTTGGGTCCTTGAGGGTTAATCTTAGGTGACCAAGTTCCTTTTAGAACCCAAGTCATTTTGCTTTTGTCCTTCGTGTCTTTTCTAGATTTTCTTGAATATTTTGCATGAAGGTTGTATTTGAACTAGAGGCTCTTACAAAGATGTTTTGATAAGACTTTTGTTTGGTATGAGCATTGTATTCCAAACCCGCTTTATCAAAAATACATCTTTGTTGTGAGATGCTTTTATCTAAAATTTCACTTCCTTTAGTAAAATCTTTTATTGTGAAATTTAAATCATCCACTTTTTTCTTGAGAGATGAGTTTTCTTTCTCAAGATTCTCATTTTTTTTTAAATCAATGAATTTTTTTCTTTCATTAAAATTTTATTTTGATTATTTGAAACTCGAAGATCGTTTGAGAGAGAAGAGATTTTTTTTTTAAGATCCTTGTTTTTAAAAAAGATTTTCTTAAGTTCATCATGCAATACCTCAAAGGCATTTTCTAACTTTTCATAGGAAGGAGATAAGTCAAGATTAGAGTTTACCTCATTCTCATGAGCCATGAGACAAAAGTTCAGCTACTTGTTGGTCACTTGGTTCCTCATCCAATTCATCCCATGTAGATTTCATTGCTTTCTTCTTGGATCTTCTTTCTTCTTCTTTGAGTTGAGAACATTTCGCCTTTATGTGTCCCAATTTATGACACTTATAACAAGTTGGGGTTATTTATTACTTGTTTCCCCTTTTCGTTGCTTTCGATTTTGTTACTTCCTTCCTAGGTAGCTTTTAAATTTTCTTGTGATGAAGACAACATCCTCATCACTTCCTTGATCCTCTTCTTCATTTGCTTCACTTCACTTGTATGAGATGAAGATTTAAAAACAAGATTCTTTTTTGGTTTATCTTCCTCTTCATGACTTCTTATAGTATCTTATAGTAAGCTCACGAGTAATAAGAAATGTGAGTAGCTCATCAAGGCTTAGTTTGTTGAGATCATTTGCTTCTTAAATGACTGTCACATTGGCTTCCCATGTTCTTGAAAGAGACTTAATGATTTTTCTCATAATTTCAACGTTAGTATAGCTCTTGCCAAGGGCTTTCAAAGAGTTAATAATATTAGTAAAGCGAGTAAACATTTCGGGTACAGACTCATTTTCATTTACTTTAAATAGTTCATACTTGTGAACTATTTTAGACTCTTTGATTTGATTTGTACCTTCTTAGGTAATTTCAAGTTTATCCCATATCTCTTTTACAGATTTGCAACTGGGGATTCTATTGAACTCATTTGCATCCAAGGCATAATATAGATTATTCATTACCTTAGCATTTAGTTGAATGAGTTTGAAATCATTTTCATCCCATTATTATTCTTCCTTAGAAACCTTGGTGGTGCTAGTAGAACTTTCAAACTTCATAGGAATATGAGGTTCATTTGTAATTATCTTTCATATTTCATAGTCTAAGGCTTGAAGATAAGTCTGTATTCTAGTTTTCCAATAAGTATAGTTTTGGCCATTAAATAGATGAGGTATGTTTGTCGATTGCCTTTCGACAAAGACGGTTCCTACAATATTTGTCATATTATTTCTCTTAGATTGTTAACTCTATTTTACAAGAGACGATACTCTGATACCACTTGTTGCCCAGATATTTATCCTAGTGGGGGGGGTGAATAGGGTATTTTGTAAATATTGATTTCTTTTTAGATCTTTAAAGATGAAAGTTATAAATGCATAATAAATAACCAAGAGAGAGAGCAAACACAGTAGTTTTATGAGGTTCGAAAAACTTCCTATATCCTCGACTCAAGTATTCCTACTTGAGTTTTTCCACTATCAGTGACCTCCTTGCAAGTGGAGACCAAACATTTACAAAGCTAAAAACTGTATCCCTTTTATCCTAGTAAAATATACCATTTTGTTTAACCAGGTAGCACTTACCCACAACTCTTACCGCAATGAGATAATACAAAGATATTTATCAAATAACACTCTATTCTAAAATAGTTTTGGTGCAATAAGATGGTCACTCTCTATAGATAGATTAGGTGTAAACTCTGAATATTTAAGATGAGTATAACTTTCAGATCTAGATTTTGAAGATGTTAGATCTAAAGTCAATAACAAAGATGTGATTATGTAAGCTTGTAAGAGATGACTTAGAAAACCCTAAAGAACTTCTATTTATAGCCCTTTAAAGTATATGTCCTGTTACTTTTCAAAAAGAGTTGGTTCCCCCTTTTTTATCTGTTCAAAATTTAAATTTGCGATTGCCAAATCGACAGAATCAGTCAATTGAATTATCAACTAGTCGACTATAATGAGGACTGGTCGACTAATTAGGTTAACTAATTTGTCCAGAGGATTTGAGGTTCAAAACGTTGTATTTCTATGTTTGTTATGTAACGACATGTTTGGTAGGCCGGAATGGAATGATCATTCCCAAGTCTATTCCTATATTTGGTATAACCAATGTAGCAGGAATGACTATTCCAACAAAAAGTAGGAATATCATTCCTTCCCATAATCTAAGGAATGAGATCAATGGAATGGAACTAAATAAATAAATAAATAAAAAATATATATATATAATATATGTTATATAAACACACAAATATAAAAATATATATATTCATATACTAAAATAAATATATACATATATAAAAATAAAAATAAATAATGGATATATATATATATAAATATATACACAATATACATATATATGTAAATATATATAAATAAATATAAAACATATATAAACAATTGTATATATACATATAGATATATATACACACATTAATATACATATATTTATATAAATAAGTATATATAGAAATAAATATATGTATATATAGATATACATAAATAATTATATATAAATAAATACAATATATATAAATATATGTGGGTGTATACCTACGTACATTTACATATATATATATATAACTACATATATGATATACCACAAACAGACACACCAATCACTTTGAGACACGTGTGCATGCAGAGTTAATAATCTTGATCATACAGAGCAGTGACTAGCCTTCAGGGCATTCTCATATATATATCATTCAGAGCCAATAAACTCGGTCATACAGTGCAGGCGAAGCCTTCACGGCGTTCTCATGCATATATCCTCCAGACCTTATGTTCTGGGCAATATTTATTCAACACTTCATATGGTATCGACCTTATGGTTTCCTTAAACAACTGCCAAGCAAGGAATAAGGAAACAGTCTTCAACACGGAAACTACTATCTATGATTATCTCCATCTACGACTCAACGCTCCACAAGGTAACTGCAATCTCCGATGATCAAATCCCTATATTCATGGCATCGAATCCTAATCAACTTAGGAAAGGCCACGGTCTATAAATTAAACCCTAAAGGTACGCTTTATTTTCATGCTCATTCTTTTGGCTTTCAATACAAGTCTTTCAATTCCTTCTACTTACTTAAGCATCGGAGCGGCTACCGCCGGAGCCAATCCGGTGGTCCTCTGATCATCTTTCTGAGTGTTCTATAGGTCACGGAGCCCATACTTATTGCGAGTCGAAAAGTGCAGCATCAGTTTGGCGCCGTCTGTGGGAACGACTAATCTCTAAGTGCTCTATTCACAAACCTATCTTTTCCTTCACCGGAAAACCATGGCACCAAATCTCCGACCGCGACAGAATACTCAGAATTCGCAAAATTCTCAACGTCAAGCCGCCTGCTCCTCGTATAAGGGGACGAGCGGTCAATCCTATGCGACAAGAGATCGAATCGATCAAACGACACAATGAACTGGTGTAGGAACGGTTGCTTGCCATCACTAGAACTGCTGGCAACACTCACACAGAACCAAGTAGCGGGTTCTCCTAACCCGCCGGTCAACTTCGCTGCAGAAACGCAACCTCTTGTTGCCACGGAGAATGAAGAACTTCATGAGCAGGCTCCAACTAACCAGCCTAGGCACCCCCCGGGCGTTGCCCGCGTTGGCAGATATCCACAACCGTCAGTAGTTCCAGGCTGGGGAACATCAGCCTTCGTTCCTGATGTCCATTACCGGAGCACTACTCGAGCCCCAACTCCAAGGGCCTCGGGAGCACATCCGGCACCGCAAGAGCCTCATCATGCAGCACCAATCCCTCTGGTTCGAAACCCTCCTCCGTCCGAAGGGCATACTCAACCCTACTACCCTGAAGCCGAGGCTATCAAGCAGGGTTCGCAAGACGTCAGAATCAGAGACCAGTGGAGAGTAGAGGAGATTGCCGAGTCTATGGACCGAACAATCGCCTTGAGAGGACCTCAGAACCCTCCAGAGTAAGACGAGTTGGCCAGGCTGCTCGGAAGACTAGCCACCTCATTCACTCACGCCATTATGTTAGAAGAGAGGCCCAGAAAGTTCATAGTGCCCAAGTTCACCTTGTATGATGGATCTAGAGATCCAAGAGATCATATCTCGCACTACCAGCATACGATGGCCCTCCACGGAGCCTCTGATGCTTTCATGTGCTGAACTTTCATCACCAGCTTAAAGGGAACTGCGCTGAAGTGGTTCCACAACCTCCCTCCGAACTCAATTACCAACTTCTATGAGCTCGGTAGACAGTTCTTAGACAGGTTTATGACCAGTAGGAGGCTCAGAAGGGGACCAGAATTCCTGTTGAATGTTAAGCAAACTAAAGAGGAGTCCCTCAAAGCCTACATTGCGCGCTTCAATGCTGAACTCACGGAGATCACTGACTGCAGCCCAAAGTTCCTTGTAGCAGCCCTAACTGCAGGGCTTGCCCAAGGTGGATTCAGAGACTCCTTAACAAAGAGCCCCCCAGCCGACATGGCGGCACTAATGGATCGGGCCAGAAAGTATATCAACCTGGAAGAAGCCAACCGCACATCCCAGAAGGGCAAAGATCAGACCCTAGAGGGACAATCCGAAACGGGAGGACCACAAGAAGGAGGATCACAGAAGAGACTCCAACAAAAAGAGGGCTAAGAGCCCAGAGAAGAGAACAGCACCCAGAGCTGTATACAATTCCGGACCAAGGGAGTTCACCAACTTCACTCCTTTAAACACCACACTAAACCAGGTACTTCGGCAGATCCAAGATCGAGAGAACCTGAGGTGGCCGGAACCAATCAAAGGAGATCACAGCCTTCGGGACCAAAGTAAGTATTGTAATTTCCATAAAGATCATGGACATACAACTAACACATGCAGGACCCTCCGATATGAGATAGAACAGCTCATAAAGAAGGGGCGTCTTCGGGAGTTCGTCAAGCAGGACGGAAGGCAAAACCCCCAAGAAGACAAGCCTCAACAACGGCCAGACCAGAGGCCCGAATAAAGGCAGGAGCATAGGGAAGGACGAAACGAGCCTCAGAGGCAGAACAACCATGTCATCTACGTCCTCCATTCCGACTCCCCTATCATAGGAATGTCCAACAGGGCAAGAAAGAGATATGCTCGGGAGGCCAGAGCTGCCCCGAACGTATTACAGATCTCCAACATAGAAAAGAGGTTCAAGCCAGCACCGGAGATCCAATTCACTGAACAAAATCTAGCAGGGGTACACTGCCCTCACAGTGATGCCCTTGTTATCACACTCAAAATTGCCAATTGCGAGATCAGGAGAGTCCTGGTCGATACTGGCAGCTCCGTCAACATACTGTTCTATGAGCCACTTAAACAGATGGGAATGGACCATGACAACGTCAAGCCCACTACTGCCATGATGGCAGCTTTTGATGGCAATCTCAGCACCCCATTGGGGAGAGTCGACCTTCCTACCACTGTGGAGAGGGTGAAGGGCAGAAGACCACCATCTCGGAGTACATGGTGTTAAACATGAGATCTCCCTACAACGTCATAATCGGGAGACCCTGGTTGCACCAGATAGGGGCAGTCACTTCGACCCTCCATCAGTGTCTGAAGTACGTCCACAACCAGAACGTTCACTTGTCAGAGGGATTCAGCCAACCTCCCGGGAGTGCCACGCTATTGCCCTCAAGGAGAAGGCTCCTAAATAGCAATTACAGTACACTCGGGACTGTGCGGATCCGGTTCTCACTCACTCTCCCGAGGTGGAGGATTGCCCATCCAGCATTGAAGAACCCTTGAGCCCAAGGGGACGAGACAGCCGAGCCAAACCCATTGGCAAGCCCATCAAAGTGTTGGTCAGTTCAGAATCATAGGGGCGTTATTTATACATCGGCCCAGACCTAACACACACCGAGCAGGAAAAGATAGTCAGGTTCTTAAAAGACAACCTCTCTATCTTTGTTTGGGAGACCAAAGACATGGAAGGAATAGATCCCAATCTTATAACTCATAAGCTGATGGTGGATTCGGATCACCCGCCAGTCAGACAGAAGAGAAGGCCGATTGCTCCTGAACGGCATCGGATTATAAATGAAGAAGTCCAAAGGCTACTAGAAGCCAGGATGATACGAGAAGTGCTCTATCCCGAGTGGCTAGCCAACACCGTGCTTGTCAAGAAGAAAAATGGCAAATGGAGAGTCTACGTTGATTATACAGACCTCAACAAGGCGTGCCCCAAGGACAGCTTTCCACTGCCAAGAATAGACCAACTGGTTGACGCCACTGCGGGGCATGAGCTTATGAGCTTCATGGATGCCTACTCCGGGTACAACCAGATCCAGATGTACCCTCCAGACCAAGAGAAGATAGCTTTCATAACCGAACGAGGGCTCTACTACTACAAAGTAATGCCTTTCGGTTTAAAGAATGCTGGAGCCACTTATCAGCGGTTGGTGAACAAGATGTTCAGCCCACTGCTCAGCAGCACCATGGAGGTATACATCGACGACATGCTGGTGAAGAGTCTGCAAAAAGGTAGTCACCTCCAGCACTTAGCCCAGACCTTCGATATCTTCAGACAGCACAGGATGAAGCTCAACCCCTCGAAATGTACCTTCGGGGTTACGAAGGGAAAATTCTTGGGATACATTGTCTCTCAGAGGGGTATCGAAGCAGACCCTACTCAGATCCAAGCTCTAATTGGACTGAAGTCACCAAGAACCAGGAAGGAAATTCAGGCACTGAATGGCAGAATTGCGGCACTGAGCAGATTTATCTTCAAATCCATTGATCGCTGCCTACCTTTCTTCAAAGCTCTGAAGGGCAGCAAAGCTTTGCAGTGGACAGGAAGAATGCGAGAAATCCTTTCAAGAACTAAAAGAGTATCTAGCCTCTCTAGAGCTCTTAGTCAAAACCAGCACAAGGAGAAAAGCTACTATTGTACCTTGTAGTTTCCGAAAACGCGATCAGCTCCGCATTAATCAGACAGGACAGAGGAGTGCAGAGGCCTATATTCTACGTCAGTAAGGCACTACTTGACAGGGAAAAGAGATACCCAGAAGTAGAAAAGCTGGCCTATGCCTTGGTCATATCAGCTCGGAAGCTTCGACCTTATTTCCAAGCCCATCCAATCGAGATCCCAACTGCCTATCCTCTGAAGTCAATATTGAGGAAACCTGAGGTATCGGAAAGATTGGTGAAGTGGTCTGTGGAGCTAGGGGAGTTCGACATATCATATGTACCCCGAAACTCCATCAAAGGGCAGGCTTTAGCTGATTTTGTTGCCGAGTTCACCCCGGCACTTCAAAACAAGGCATAACTCACCGAAACCTCGGGAACCTGGCTGCTATACATTGATGGATCGTCAACCGATCAAGGTTCAGGAGTAGGCCTAGTACTACAGTCCCTTGATGGGCTCACGTCAGAAAAAGCAGTCAGCCTAGGATTCAAAGCTTCTAACAATGAAGCAGAAAATGAAGCCTTAATCTTAGGCATGAAGCTTGCCTTGGAATGCGAGGCTCAGAACCTCGATGTCTTCTCTGACTCCCAACTGGTGGTGAGCTAAGTCTTGGGAGAATTCGCCATTAAAGATGATAGGATGCTCCGGTACTCCGAACTGATGAACCACTTGAGGCATTCTTTCCAGACATTTACTATCCAGAAAATTGAGAGAAGCCAGAATTGCAGAGCAGATGCTCTGGCTAACATGGCCTCCCGCCTCAAGTCTGAAGCAAACTCCATAATAAAAATCTCCTTTCTGCCAGGATCCAACATTGAGGAAGCCCAAATTGCTCAAATTAATGAACAGCCCCAGAACTAGATGACTCCAATCCTCCAGTACCTAAGATCCGGGCTCCTCCCAAAAGACAAAAATAAAGCCAAGAGAATCCGAATCAGAGCGGCTCGGTACCTGATCCTGAACAACAAGCTTTACAGAAGGTCGTATTCTCAACCTCTGTTAAAATGCTTAGCTCTAGAAGAGTCACAATATGTCTTGGCTGAAATACACGAGGGAATTTGCGGGAATCATAATGGGGGCAGAACTATAGCTCACCGAGCTCTGTCTCAGGGCTATTACTGGCCTAGCATGTTAAAACAGGCTAAGGAGTATGTTCAGAAGTGCGACAAATGCCAAAGATTTGCCCCATATCAACATCAGCCTCATCACGAGCTCATCCCGATTCCTAGTCCTTGGCCCTTTGCTCAATGGGGGATGGACATCGTGGGTCCATTACCAAAGGCACCTCCGAACAGGAAATATCTATTGGTGGCCATTGACTACTTCTTTAAATGGGCCGAAGCTGAGCCTTTAACACATATCACAGAAAAGGAAGTTGAGAGCTTCACCTAGAAAAACATTGTGTGCAGGTTCGGCATACCACATGTGATTATCTCCGACAATGGGACACAATTCACTGGTAAAGGCTTCAAGACATTCTGTGAAAATCTCAACATCAGGTAGCACTTCGCCTCTCCAGGCCATCCACAAGCAAATGGGAAAGCAGAGGTCACCAACCGAACAATTCTTGACGGGTTAAAGAAAAGGTTGGAACAGGTCAAAGGAAAGTGGGCAGAGGAACTCCCTGGAGTTCTTTGGGCCTACAGAACAACCAGAAGAACTCCCACCTCTGAAACTCCCTTCTCACTAGCCTATGGGACAGAAGCAGTAATTCCGGTTGAGATCGGTATGCCAACCCTGAGAACAGAAGCCTTTGAGCAAGAATCCAATGATCAGCAGCTGATGGAAAACTTGGATTTGCTCGAAGAGAGAATGGATCAAACCAGCGTCAGAATGGAAGCCTATCAACAGAAAATGGTCAACAAATCCAAGGTAGGACTCAAGATAGTTAGCTTTCAAGTCGGAGACTTTGTCTTAAGAAGAGTCTTTCAAAACACCAAGGATCCCACTATGGGAAAGTTGTCACCAAACTGGGAAGGCCCCTACAAAGTAACAAAGGTTGTTCGGCCTACCATCTACTAGCTAGAAGACATGACTGGGAAGCCTGTTCCTAGGCCATGGAACATGGAACACTTACGGAAGTATTATCAATAGAGATGTTTCTTTTACTTCCATAGAATGTTCATCTATAAATGCACAGGCCTCCAGAGCCTGGTCCATAATGTACGAGTCTTTGCACTCGGTCAATCTATAAATGCACAGGCCTCTAGAGCCTGGTCCATAATGTACGAGTCTTTGCACTCGGTCCATCTATAAATGCACAGGCCTCTAGAGCCTGGTCCATAATGTACAAGTCTCAGTACTTGGTCCATCTTATAATGCACAGGCCTTTAGAGCCTGGTCCATAATGTACAAGTCTTTGCACTTGGTCCATTTATAATGCACAGGCCTCCAAAGTCTGGTCCATAATGTACAAATCTTTCCACTTGGTCCATCTTATAATGCACAAGTCTTTGCACTTGGTCCATCTTATAATGCACAGGCCTCTAGAGCCTGGTCCATAATATACAAGTCTCAGTACTTGGTCCATCTTATAATGCACAGGCCTCTAGAGCCTGGTCCATAATGTACAAGTCTTTGCACTTGGTCCATTTATAAATGCACAGGCCTCTAGAGCCTGGTCCATAATGTACGAGTCTTTGCACTCGGTCCATCTATAAATGCACAGGCCTCCAGAGCCTGGTCCATAATGTACGAGTCTTTGCACTCGGTCCATCTATAAATGCACAGGCCTCCAGAGCCTGGTCCATAATGTACGAGTCTTTGCACTCGGTCCATCTATAAATGCACAGGCCTCCAAAGCCTGGTCCATAATGTACGAGTCTTTGCACTCGGTCCATCTATAAATGCACAGGCCTCTAGAGCCTGGTCCATAATGCACAAGTCTTTGCACTTGGTCCATCTTATAATGCACAGGCCTCTAGAGCCTGGTCCATAATGTACAAGTCTTTGCACTTGGTCCATTTCTAATGTACAGGCCTTCAGAGCCTGGTCCATAATGTACAAGTCTTTGCATTTGGTCCATTTATAATGCACAGGCCTCCAGAGCCTGGTCCATAATGTACAAGTCTCAGGACTTGGTCCATTTATAATGCACAGGTCTCTTCAGCCTGGTCCATCTTTAATACACAGGTTCTATGATCCAGCCCATCCAAGGACAGAAGTTCCAAACATCTACGAACTAAAGTTTCCTAGATCGGAACACCTCGGATCTGATATTTATATTATTTGGCTTATCTGTCAAGCAACAAGTACTATAGTACCGATTAGGTGTGAAGTACTTTGATTCAAGCCTTCTACCAAGTTTCTTTGATCTATTCTTAGAACATTCATATATCAGAAGTGCACGCGAAATTGTTTTAACTACAGAGGAGCACATTCGAATACCAAGAACATCAAATCTGAGAAAAAGGAACTCAATTTTATTAATGACTCAGAAGATTTACATCAGTACAAGAAGACTGGAAACAGAACAAGTACACAAAAGGCTACAACAAAGGCACCATTACACAGGCTACTACAGAAAGCTACTATATCACTACTATTTGCAGCATCACAGGCTTTCTTCCTTGGATGATATAAGGGCACAAGATCCAACCTTCCATTACCGATGCCGCCGGCTCTATTTGAAAGGAAGGAATCCTGAACCCCAATCTGCGTCAAGGAGCGCCCAGGCCATTCCATCATCGCTATCAATGATCTCAATACCAACGGATGATGAGGGCTCTAGGCCTCAGGAGACTTTTCATTCTCTACTTTTGTAATCGGCATGACACCCCAGCAGATTGAAGCAAGGGTCTCTGCCAAGTCACAAGGGGGAGGAGGCAGCCCACATTCATCTCCCTCAAAGCAGTTGTCACACCCTGGCCGATTTGAGTAAGGGTGTCTGCCAGAATACAGAGGGAAGACAGCACCTCACCTTCGTCTTCATCACCGATGCTCCAAGCCTCGGTTGAATCAAGGAAGGACCATCTCCCATCGGAGAAATCTCAACCAGATGCTAAGATGGACAAGAAGATCTTAACCTCCTCTAATCCTTTCTTGGAGACTAAATCAAAAAGAAGGATAACTTTCGGCCACAGTTTAATCATTCCCAACTCAGATTGAAGATCGTCAATCATCTCCGAATAAACGGAATTTTTTAAAACATCTAAAAACCTCTCCAACAACGAAACAGTCTGAGAGTAAAGTAAGAAGATGGGGTGCAACCGTACGCTCCTCTTCCACTCATATAGACCTTCGAGGCCCTAAGAGCCACCCAGTCAAACCGTCGCAATGGTTAGGCGAAAAGTTAGCTTCAAAATCCCAAACGACGGTGGTGCAATAAATAAGGCATTAAACCGCCCTCTCGGGAGAAGCAAAAGGCAGAGCCACACACGCAATATATAGACTTTCAGTCTTGTCCACATATATGTAGATGTGACAGTTTCTCCAGGACATTAACGCTTGATGGGCCACGTATACAACGAAGGTCCATCAACTTTGATGTACCTTGACCTTGTTTTAACAGATTTGGAGGCAGAAGTTTTGATCAACCGAACTACAATCACGAAATACCCGCTTATTATTATAGGTCTCCAGATTCAGAACAGCCAGCTTTGAAATGTTTCAAAAGGAGTCTTTAATTACTGACCTATGGTAGGTAAAGTAGCTCGGAATGCAACCACCTATAGAAGAAAATCTGGTCTGGTATATACTAAGCTCCAGAGCAACGCTATTTGCAACAATGACCACAATCAACTACAAGTTAAGACACTACAGAGCAGTATAACTCAAGTCATGCACAAACACTACAGAGCAATGTAACTAAGGAGACAAGAGCATCAAGCAAAAGATTGTTCCATTAACAAATGTATATTTCAAGTACATTGGAAGTTCAAAAATAACAAAATATACATCCTAAGCCTGATTAGCAGGGACAGGATTAACGACTGGAGAAGGATCGGTAGGGGCAGCATCAACCGTCTCAGTCGGTACGACTGCTTCAGTAGGGATCGGCAGGTAGGATATCAGCCACTTCATTTTGGATAGCAACCTCTGAAGGTTCAGATCCACGTGGCACAATTGAGGAGACATCAAGGTCAGGAAACTTGGCAAGAAGCCGGGATCGGAAGTTGTTGAACCCAAACGTAATCAGGCGAGTGGTCATTCCTTCCAGCTCTGACCTCATTTCCTCCTCATTATCCACCAAGGCTTGCTCCACGACGTCGTCAAGCTTTTTACGATATTGATACCGCATGCCATTCATCTCCGCCTGCAACCTCTTTGCCTGCTCAACGGCGAGGTTCCTCTCCGACTCCATCACTATCAAGGAGTTCTGGGACTTCTTCAGCTTCTCTGCGGAGTCGTGAGCCTCCGACCGAGCAGTACCAAGCTGAAGCCTAAGATCGTCCAGCTCGGCCCTGAGTTGGTCAAACTCCTCCGTAGGGGGAGAAAACCTCCACCAGAGCAGAAAGGGTATGCAGGGTCTGGAAAGTACAAAGTAAACAGTTCAATACCAGTCAAAACACTTGGAGAAAAGGGAAAAAGAAATAAAGGACCCGAGAAACTCACCTTGACCTGAAGAGCGGTCAGATCAGCAAGAAGTTTCTCTGACTTCTGGGGCTTGAGCTTAACTGAGCCTTTGGCCTAAAAGTCCCTCAGAATCCTCTTGGCCCCCTAATTAGTAGCATCAGGAGCCACCGATGATGATGGCCCCTTGCTCGCTCGTCGAGACGGGGCTGGGGGGACCACCGAAATGGGGATAGGATCCTCTCTCTCCCCCTCAGCAGGCTCAGGAGAGGACAGAACCAACCTCCGCCTTTTTTGGACGGGAGGGACCAATGGGGAAGAAGCCTCCCCCACTGCCACAGACGAAGATGGCCCGGTCTCCCACCGAGCCATCACATTATTAGCAACCTCCTCAACACTCCCCCTGGCAGCCATCAATCTTTCAGGGTTAACAATGGAGGAATGGTCTCGATTGCTGGGCTTTAAGAACTTCTTATATTGCTCCTGCAGCACGGGAGAAACGGCCGGCCTCTTTCACGCACTCCTGACTGTAAAACAAACACAGAAATTGATCAGTTTAGCAATCGGCGTACAAAACAGAATCAATGCAGCCACAGGAAAATTGGGCCTCACCCTTTCACCCAGTGGTTCGAGGGAATGATGAAGGTTTGCCTTCGAAATCCTTGAATTCCCATCCTCCTTTTATGAAGAAATACCACTTCTTCCAGGTCTTGTTGGAAGAGGGCACAGAAGTAAGGGGTCTGAACCCACTATCAAAAGACATATAATAAAGGCCTTCCGCCTTCTGAAGTTTTAGATCCATATTACTACGGATCAGGTCAAGGGACACATTGACCTTATTCCTATGCCCCAACACAATAAAGCTCAACAGATGTCTCCAACTGTTAAGGTTCAGGTCTGCGGGGCAAAGGTCAAACCAACAAAAGAATTGTTTTATAATATCAGGAAGGGGGAGTGTAAGACCCATTTCAAACCAGGCTAGATAGACACAGATTTCGCCCTCTCTAACATTGCATGGACGATCCCAAGAATCTGGGACCCTGAAAGTCACATTTGTGGGAAGTTTGAATTTTGCCCATAATTCCTCCAACATTGTTTCGGTGATAACACTCTCGCCCTCCTCTCTGTAACCGGATCGACCAGAAGTCTCACCAGCCCTATTTGGGGGCTCATCAAATGCATCAACAATCCTAACCCCCGGACTAGAGGGGGGTTCTATCAATCTATTTTCATCATTATCTACAGAAGGAAGATTCACTAACTGAAGTTGAGGAACGGTCTTCAGAAGGACTGCCCGAACCAGAGTGTGATTCAAAGCCAGACATGGTGAACAAAAGAAAGAAATGAAACAAATGAGAAGGAATGTAGAAGGGGACTAAAATCGAACCTGAGATCAAGAAAGGACTATGAACACCGGATATCCTTCAAACTTCAAAATATGTCAAATGGCGGTCTGGTACTGTAGAAGTAAGAGCAGAAGAAAGGTATGAAAGACCTTTCCCTCCCTTTATATATACATCCGAAATATGAGTCTTCCAAGACGAGCCAACGCAACGGTTGAAAATAATGATGGATTCTCAAGTATCGGCTGCGCAATAAATAACTCATTAAACCGGCGTCTCGAGAGGTGGAGAAACGAAACGTATGACTCTTCACAAAACCCATAACCCTAGTTAAGCCCTAGCTTCTAACTAGGGCTCGGGGGGGGGGGGGGGGAGTAGCTGATATACCACAAACAGACACACCAATCACTTTGAGACACGTGTGCATGCAGAGTTAGTAATCTCGATCATACAGAGCAGTGACTAGCCTTCAGGGCATTCTCATATATATATATATATATATCATTCAGAGCCAATAAACTCGGTCATACAGTGCAGACGAAACCTCCACGGCGTTCTCATGCACATATCCTCCAGACCTTATGTTCTGGGACAATATTTATTCAACACTTTATATGGTACCGACCTTATGGTTTCCTTCAAACAACTGCCAAGCAAGGAATAAGGAAACAGTCTTCAACACTGGAAACTACTATCTATGATTATTTCCATCTACGACTCAACGCTCCACAAGGTAACTGCAATCTCCGATGATCAAATCCCTATATTCATGGCATCGAATCCTAATCAACTTAGGAAAGGCCACGGTCTATAAATTAAACCCTAAAGGTACGCTTTATTTTCATGCTCATTCTTTTGGCTTTCAATACAGTCTTTCAATTCCTTCTACTTACTTAAGCATTCGGAAGCGGCTACCGCCGGAGCCAATCCGGTGGTCCTCTGATCATCTTTCTGAGTGTTCTACAGGTCACGGAGCCCATACTTACTTGCGAGTCGAAAAGTGCAGCATCAATATATACAATTAAATATACATATATACAAATAATTATAAATATAAATAATTACATAGATATATATATATATATATAAATAATTGTATATTTATATGTTGATTTATTTATATATACATATGTATTACATACTTACACACACACACACACACATATATATATATAATTAAGTAGATAAAAATAAACAAACAAAAATATAATGTAAGTATATAAATATGTACATACATAAGTATACTTAAATTTATATATACATATAAATATGACAAATATGTAAGTACATACTTAAATACATATATATATATATATATGTATTTATATAATTAAGTATATAAAAATAAATAAATATATTGTAAGTATATAAATACATACATAAGATATTTAAATTTATATATATATATATATATAATTATGATAAATATGCATGTGTATATTTATACATATACAT
Organism: Nyssa sinensis; assembly: GCA_008638375.1. NCBI lineage: Eukaryota > Viridiplantae > Streptophyta > Magnoliopsida > Cornales > Nyssaceae > Nyssa > Nyssa sinensis. The sequence goes on from CM018049.1 coordinate 12,509,152, forward strand.
ACATATATATATTTAATATTATTAATTAAATAAAATTATTAGTTGTTATCAAACAAAAATATAAAATGGAACAAGAAATGACCATTCTTATTCCATTCCTCACTCAAGTCATTTCTTAGATTAATTACAATTATATTCTTTTGTCATTCCATTCCAACTTACCAAGTGTAACCTAAAAAATTTACCAACTTATAAAACTTTACTGTAGTTACATAAAATATTAATAAGTATAATTACAAAAACATGTTCTAAATAAAATATATATAAGTATATATAATTTTTTTAATCTTTTTTATAATTAATATTATAAAGTATTTTTTTTAAATATATTAATTATCTAGAACCAATTTAGTTCTATAAAAATTTATTAAATGTGTAGGTGAGTGGAAAGACTGAAAGGCCCTTCGTCCTGATAAATGTGTCTGTTCTCATGTTGGCATATTGGGGCTATATTCGTCATAGTCGTTATCGTCCTATATAAAAAAGCCAAAAAAAAAAAAAGAAAAAGAAAAAGGAAAAATAGCTTTGGAAGGCCAGAATTCTAATAAAAAAAGGATTCGCTGTCCCAAAAAAGTTCGAGACTTTCGCAGAAGGGTTTTACGAGTTTAGTCATAAAATCCCATCTTTGGACCCTTTCATCTTCCACACTGCTGCCGAAACTACCTGCCCATTGTTTTCAGGTTATTCGTTTTCTTCATCTTCTCACATTTTTTTAGATTGGAAGAGAGGCATTTTTAAGCTTCACTCTACCAAGTCACATTCTATCTGTTCCATCACATCAGAACTTTTAAGAGAGAATTTTTCTTCTTTTTATTTTTAGTATGTGTATATGTGTTTGTATATCTATACACATGTATATTATAAATGTGCATGTTGATTGAGGTTTGATAATACTGCTTTAAACTGTTCTTTGGGTTTTTATGCAGCACCTGCAAATGGGGGAGAAAGGAGGGAAAGGGTTTACAATTCCCAAAGGAGGAAAATCGTCTCTCAAATCTCCTGGTAAATCCCCAATTTTCCGGGTATTCTCTTTTGGTTCTTCATCAGACTGCATGCTATATTGTTTTTATATCCCAAACTGTAAAGCCTATTCATTCAACTTGCTGCTAGATATTTGGGGCTTCCTGTTCCAATCTCTGCAGGTGCAGGCCGACATTGTCTTGATATATGTTCCCCTTGAGTAACTTTTGATTGAGCAGGGGCATTTTTGTAATATTTAGTGAAATAGAGCACACCAACTGACACATATTACTTGCATTATACTGCTATATTTCTGCTGAGTTCCATGCTTCAGTAAAGAACCAGTGACCACATCTCACCTTTCTTATGAAACTATTCTTGGGCCAGCCAATCTAAAGTTCCCAATACCTGATATGGTCCCATGGTATCATGCGATACCGATGCCTGTCAAGGTAATTTGAATATCCCCTTTTGTTGCGCACAATATATATATATATATATATATATTATAAATAATGTGATTTGTATTAAAGAGCATCAAGGGGCTGCACCCATGTAAATTGAATTGAATACATTTATAATCTCAATGTATACAAAAAAAGAAAGAAAATTATCTATGGACGAGGCCGAGCTTCCCGTATTCCAAAAGAAAGGGTACTCAAGAGAATGACCTTAACATTCCAAACCAGGGACTCCATCCATTCCTTAAAAAATTCTTCAGTTCCTTCCAAATTATCCATCATAAACATGAGTAGCCAATATTTAGATATTTGAAGGTTTATCTTCATACCTTTGGGTTTGGTCCTTGTTATCGAGGTTTGACTGCCCTTGGCCTGGTGCCAGAAATCACCTCTATAGAAGTAATCTTCGACTATTTGGTGTGCTTTTATTTAAGCTCTAAAACTTTGTGCCATTGAAGTTTCTCATAAATTGTTCATCACTTTTGATTCTCTTGCAAAGTACAATATGTTTGTGAAATTTCTGATGTGAAAACCTGATGTTTTCTAGTGAGTGGCATCTGAAATTTTGTATGCTCTACTCATGGATTTAAATCGCGGTCATGGGACACGAATCGATCGCGATCGCTGTGTAACGGTATCGAGAATATCGGGTCATTCGTAACAGGAATCGGAAACCGCAACCGTGAATTTTTTTTCAAACACTAGCAAATCTCTTAAAAGTTATTTATACACATCTTGATTACAATTATCACATTTTAATATTTTTTACTATTAATTTTTAATTTTCTAATACCTAAAAAATTATTTTTTTTATAAATAACACTTAAGAAGATATTTTATTATTTTATATGGATATTTTAAAGTTAATCTAATAAGAAATATCATTTAATTTGAGTAACATTACAAAGAATAATATAATAATAACAAAAAATAATTATAAGCATGAAAATCAATTTAGTTGATTAGTTATGAAATAAAAAAAAATTTAAAAATTTTGAGGCCAAGAGGCATTTTTGAGTTTGTATTAACATGAATGTTTTTACAACCCATTTCGATTTTTTTGGATTATTTTGTTAGGTATCTCACTTGTATATAAATATTATAAAAATAGAAATCATAAGAATTTTGTAGAAAAACAAAAAAGGAAAAAAATTGAAAAAAAAAAACATAAAATAGATATATATGCTGTAACGGTCCTGTAACAGTCGATACGTAACGGTATCGGCCGATATGGTTGTGAATTTTAGTAACACCTATATATCGGCCAATATTGGTATCGGAGAATAAAAAAATGGATACGTAAGGGCCGATACGTAACGTAACGACTGTTATTTAACACCATGACTCTACTGCTATATTAATCATCAATTGTTTTGTAAAATTAGATCCAACCACTTGTTGGGTTATTGTTGGTTGTCATTTCCAAATTTTCACTGATCAACCGATTATTTCATATTGATTAGCAATAATAAGATTAGAGGTGGAAGTACTAAATACCTTGCAAAAGACTGATCTGTCACTATAAACGGCTAATCTTTCAATTTGTTGCATGTTCAAATCATTTTATTTTATTGGTTTATGGCCCAACCCATCTAGGGAGATTATTAAATCTTTTGTTTCATGGGGTTTCATGGGCTTGCATGCAACATGCATTGGACAAGAGCTGAGAATTTGGCAAAGGCTCTTCTTCTCAAGTGTTTTCTCATACACGCTTATTTTTATGTTTGCTATTACTATTTTTTTGATAAGTATTTTTGCTACTAGTATTATTAAAAAGTTTCTTCCTTTTATTAAAGTGTGATTAGGTAATAAGTTGTTTTGAAACATCCCCCATTTTCTGTTTGAGTCTCTCTGTAGCATTCTTGAAAGGGAATGATGATAGCTCAGCAAAGTCAAAGAGGGGCAGGAAAGTTCAATTTGATTCTGAAGGTTGAAATTAATTTATTTTCTTCTGTTATACATATGCTTAATTTGAATGATATTTATCCATTGTTTTAGAAGATGTATGGTTATTTTTGTCGCTAATTCACCCTTCCTCCTTTGGAAATGCTGCTCTTAATATTTTAGATCCACTAGAAGCTAAAATCAGCCTATCATCAAAATCTGGTGGGAAGGTTGATTTCCCAATTGCTAAAGGTTTAACTTATTAATTTTTCTCGTTCGCCTCTTCAATATTTCATGTCAATGATTTGGCTTTATTTTTGGGATATACTGTTTCATGTTTTGTTGATGCCTTGTCGTATTAATTTTCTTTTCTCTGCACAAATCCTGTATTTCTAAGGTGATTGGGGCAAAGGGGGAAAAGGAGACAAGATTGCAAATGGTGGTAAGAGTCCCGTGACAAAAGAACCTCCTGCATTGGAGCTGAAAATTGAGCAGGGTTGGTGCTCTTCTTGGCTAAACATTTTTTTTTTCTCAGTTCACAAAGTGAAATTAATTTTCTTTATCTATCTGTTAGTTCATTGACTACTTGTATTGGGGCATTTTATATATCTTTTTTTATGCTCAAATGGCATGTAATATGGGATTCTTGGATTTACATTCTTTCAAGTTTATCAATTTCTGAGCACAATTGCTTCCGTGTTATTTATGTAAGTTGAATAAAATGTGAATTTCTTCAAAAGTAACTGGTTGTAACCTGGAGTTGATACATGGCTAGTATTTTATGGTTCAATAAGTGCATTTGTGTCTTTTAGTCTTTTAGTCTGCATAGTTTCATTTCTAACTTTTTTATTCAATTTTATGGTAATCAGGGTTTTTTGATGTGATTTTCTTCTATTCTCACCTTCCAATTGTTTACTACTAAAATTGTATTTTTTTCCCTTGTACTTTTACTGGTAAGGCACTGGCTTTTCTGAAGATGTTAATACGTCTGAGCAATTGGTATCCGATTGAAACATAGAAAGCATAGATTCGCGTCGCCTACTTGCTGAAAGCACAAATGGAATGGCCGATCATTCATTGTATGAAGTTTTTAAGACCTCACTAATCAGCCTTACACTTTTTAGTTCATAATGAATGAAATGAACCCCCGGATGAAGAGAAAATCTCCCCTCCCTTTTACTAAACCATGGGGAGCCCCGAGTAGTTTACCGGACAAATTGAGTTTTCATGAGCTCGGGTAGGACTAGAGTGCAATAGTGGAATTTGTGTCTTGTAAAACAAGTTTTGGTGATTTTTTTATGTTATTTTTCATAAATAAGAAATGTTAGAGAGTGTTTATTTGCTTTATTTCTTTTTATTATTCTTAAGGGTATTATTGTATTTTCTCTTGTATTAATATATAGATGCAATGTGTAAGGAGGGTTGAAGAGATGGTGAAGTCCTGAACCCTTTTTTCTTCTAATCTCTCTTTCTCTAATTCTTCTCTCTTCCTTTTCTCTGTCTTATTCTTCTTCTAATTCTAAACTCCATACAATATAATTTAACTACGAAAAGAATAGGAAGAATGGCAATGCATGAGGAACATTGGTAGTATAATAGGAAAAAAATTTATGAATTATTAATTGCCAATAGAACTTTGTCTGTTTGCTATTTGTGTTTCCTTTTTAATTTAAAGCGTAAGCTAGTATTTTTGTGCATTTCAGCTACCTTAGTCCCCTTAGTTTCTTTTATAGCAACAATGCTCTCGCTATTGTAATTATCCAAAATTTGAAGCACTGTTGTTTCTCTTGCATTACAATTTTATATTTAAAATATTATCACTCAGTTTCTTTGTGTAGTATAGTATAAGAGATCAAGACAAAAACAACCAAAATAGTATTGAACTATCTTTGATCATGTGTCTGTGTCGTATTGGGATATGTATTGTGGTGGTGGTTGAGATAAGCTAGAGCTTGGCCACATTATGTCTTACCAGTCTCAGCAATATATATTGTCTATACCCTATAGTATTAGTATATAGCATGCATATTCTGCCTTTTACAACGATAAGGTTGTTCCATTGTGATTTGTGACCAGGAGGTCATGGATTCGAGTTGCAGAAAGGGGCAACAATGCGTACATCTAACCCTCCTCACACCCCGCAGTGACAAGAACCTCATGCCCCGGGCTAACCCTTTAAATATATTTTTCTTTGTGCAAGATTACTCAACTCAACAAAGTCTTATCCCAACTATTTGGGGTTGCTTACATGAATCTTGTCTCGCCATTTACTCTATTTAAGACCATTTCCTCAGCTAGAACGCACATTGATATATCTTATTTTTTTATACCATCTCTACCAATATATATCATATCCAGTAAGATAAGCATACTTAAATTGATTATGCTTTTTAATAATCTCTGTTGGTAATGGACAGAACTTCCGAAGAATGCTAAAATCCTGATGGACTGTGAGGCAGCACATATTTTAGAAGGAATCCAAGAGCAGATGGTCATACTGTCTGAAGATCCAACAATTAAAATTCCAACGTGAGGAACATAATTAAAGCTATGTTCCTGTGTAGGAATCTTGGGTTGTTTTTAGATCTAAGAATTCAAATTTATGTTGCAAAGAAGTTCTAATAAGTTGTTTGTTTTCAGAGCATTTGACAGGGGACTGCAGTATGCCAAAAGCAGTAGCCACTATACAAGTCCCCAGTCTGTTAGACGAGTGCTTGAGTATCCTTTTTGTCAGTTATTGTCATTTTTTTTGTTGTATGTTTGTGGCTCTGTTAATAGAAAATATCTGTTATTTTCTCACAAGGAATATGGTAATTCATTAACTCAAACATCAGGGCTCTCAAAAAACACGGTGTTTCTGATGGCGAGGTATCAATCTCAAGCTGAGATTTTAACTTTTTGAAAATCATGCAATGTCTTTATTTTATATTTATGAATGCAGATGTGTATGATTGCGAACATATGTCCAGAATCTGTGGATGAAGTTTTTGCTTTAGTTCCATCCTTGAAGGTATGACTTGTTTGAAGTTCTGGTGTTCTTTCTTCTTTGATTATCTAAATATATTTAGGCTTATGTATCTGCTTACATGCTGTGGTTCTATTACTTCTGTCTAAAAAATTTCAGATATTAATGTTTGTTATTTATAATATCATGATGTTGGGTGAGTGCAAAGAGCATCTGCCTAAAGCTCTATCACCAAATTTGATACAGGACAGAGCTAAAGAAGGTCTTTTGGGGCTGTATATTATTGGTTTTAGTGGCTAAATGTTGGTGACAACATGGGATTTTAGTTGGTTTGTGAACGGTGCAAGAAAGAGGTAAGGTTTTGCAGAAATGTTACCTGGTAAGGTTTTGCAGAAATGTTACCTGGGACATATATTGTTATGGTGCGTGGAATGGGAACAAGAACAAGAACGCATATGTTACATACTTGATAAATGGTACAATAGAGGAGTAGACTTGTGTAGATGATAGGTGGAATAAAATGGGGTAGGTTTAATTGTAAGAATGTTGTGAGTAATGAGAATTAATACCATTGAAGTGTATAAGTACCAACAAGTTCTAGCTTGGCTAGTACTTCCTCCACCTCCCCATGTGGGAGGTTGAGGGTTCAGGTCTCCTTAAGGGGCAAAGTGGGTATGTGAGCATGTGTGATTTACCTATCAAAAAAAATTAAAGTGTATAAGTTTTTCATAAACTTATTATATAATTTATATTGGAATGAAACATGTAAAAGGAATCAAAATAAGCATACCTATTTACTTTGATCTCTTGATTTATGTTGGTCCTTTCCTATCATATTTTTATTAAAAAAAGTAAGGAAAAAACTAAGAATTTTTTTTTATCGGATCACTAAATTTAGTGTTTTGGAAAGCAAGTGTTCATTGTTTCGGAATGCGTATACCAAATTGAGGATTGCTAAAGTATTATTATTTTTTTGGTAATAGGGGTTTAATTAGGCAAACAAAGACAATATTGGGATTGCTTTGGACTATTAACAAGAAAAAGTAGCTAAGGTTCGCAATGGGTTGGTTTTGGGAAATGGGATTTTTTCACACGAAGTATAAAAACAAAAACTAAAGCCTCAACGACATACCTTCTATAAGTATAACATGTACATCATGATCCATTTTGACACTATTGGGGAACACTCTTCCTTAAGAATCCTTTCATTTCACTTTGCACTAAATAAGGGTTAGCCCAATATACGTGACTCCAGCCATTGTGGGCTTTGGGTTGGGTTAGATGCAAGTAGCCTTACCCCCGCAAGCGGATAGGTGATTTGAACTCATAACCTCCATTTATGAAGCATGGACACTCTATTTTGGTTCACGTGTCCGTGTTGGACACTTCCCTGAACACGTGTTAGACACGTGAATAATGGATGTTGATGATTAAATGAAGGAGTTCTTTAATTTTTATCTAATGGTTTTGTTATTTTAATATCTTAATAATATTTTTGTGATTTGAGTATTTTTATGTCAATTTTTATTTAAATAACATTAGTTTTTTTTATATGGTCATATAAAAAATATAAAAAACTTGTCTATATTCAACGTGTTCCTGATGTCTTCGTGTCCTATTTTTTTTAGAAATAACGTGTCAGCATGTTTGTGTCGTGTTGTATTCGTACTTCTTAGACCTCCATGTTATAATGGAAGCAACTTTATCGTTGCGCCAAAGCTTACACAAAAGAAATGTTTACCACAGTTCTTGGCATAACCCATGTAATACCAAACATAGATAAAAGCAAGCTTAATAGCTCCCAGGCAATTGCATGATGAAGGAAAGGATGATAGCTTATCTTTTGCTACCTTACACATGCAACACCAATTAGCTAGATTTGGTTATGGCTTTTAAATGCTTTAAAAGTGAAGAAAAATTTTAAAAAATAAAAAAGGAAAAGAAGAAAAGTAAGAGAATAAGCCCTACATTATACCTAGATTCCCTTAAATTTAAGAAGTGGTTGATCATCGATAAAATTTTTTTTTTTGATTGTCTCAAGTGAGGAAGGTTTAGCTTATGGAAGACATTGGGGACTTGGGCAGGAAAGAGTTGTTCGAATCCATGGTGGATGAGGAACGACTTAAGAGAGATGAGTTGAAAGGGGAGTTAGGAAAATTGCTCGTGTCAGAGGTGATTAGCTGGAGAGGGAAATTGAAGGCCCTATGACTAAAAAAGGGTAACAGGAATATGATTTTTTATTTTAGCATTAGAATGACTGCTATGCAAGGAGCAATTATATAGCCAAGCTTAAGATGGGAATGAGGATTGTAATAGTGATGAAGAAGTGATGAGGGTGGCATGCACTTCTGTAAGGAACTCTGCTCAGAGAGAGTGAGAAAAATATCGAGGATGGATGATATGGATTTTAACTCCATATCAAATGAGGAAATGGGGTGGTTGGAAGGATCCTTTCACAAAAGAGGAGGTAGTGTAGGCTTTGAAGGTGTGCAATGGTGATAAAGCTCCAAGATTGGGTGGTTTCACCATGGCATTCTTCCAATCGTGTTGGTCTGTGGTTAAGGAGGATGTCATGAAGGTGTTAGTGCATGAGCATGGTCAGTACGTGACAAGCTTGAATGCGTCTTTCATTGTCCTTATCTTGAAGAAAGAGGGAGTGACAGATGTTTTGGATTTCAAACTGATTAGTCTAGTAAGGAGTGTGTACCTATGAAGCATAGACACTATTTTGGCTCATGCATACCGATACTTTTTGGATGTGTCACGCACGTGAAAGTGTTTGAATTTTTTATTTTTAATAAATTTCGCACATGTTCCAAACACATTATGGACACATTAGTACACTTTTGGACAATTTTTTTTTTTTTTGGTGGATTAAGCTCAATTTAATATTTACAACATCCCCCTCAAGTTGAAGAGAATATATCTATAACTCTCAGCTTGCTACAAATAGAGTCGAAGACAGTCTTTGGTAAAACTTTGGTGAAGATATCGGCAAGTTGACTACCAGAAGGCATAGTTGTCAAAACGTGTATTGGAGGGTGTATCGATTTTCAAAAAATGTGTATTGTATCGTGTATCATAGATACATGTAATTTTTTTAAAATATATTTATAAATATATATATATATATTTATAAATATATGTACACCATTGTTGTGAAAGGCTGACACCTTGTTGCCTAGACGACTGGGCAAGGTGATTTTTAGATTTAATGACTTGACATGTTCCAGGCTAGGTGTCTTCAAAGAGGCGATGCCTAGGCGCTTGCCTTGAATTATATGAGAGGCAACCAGGCGATAGCCTTTTTAAATTGTAACATATTTACTTGTATGTTCCTTATATTTTAGTGTTTTAATTATGCACTTATTTAATAATTTTATAAGAGGCATATTAGTATGAAAGAATATTATTGTAATCTAAAATTATTATTATCCAATTTATCGTGTTAATATAAGTATTATTATCAAACATTAGTACAAAATTGGCCCCGATAAACATTTAAATTAGTTGAGTTGTTTCCATAAATAGAAAGCTACAAGTAAAGTAACAACCAATAAATTCTCATCATTCTTCACTAAATCTAGGCCTACCCATGATAAAAGATTGTCCCTTCATCAACTAGTTTGATTACTTATATGTAAAGTCTTCTCAAATCCCAACATAAGCCTTACCTTTGAGAATTAGTTTAGAGGTTTATGAGATTGCCTTATCATGTCTTTTATGTTGAATATTCACAAAAATATATTTTATGTAAGACTTGAAAAGATAACAAACTTTTAAATATTCATTGAGAAGAAAGTACCAAAGCTTATAGTGATTATATCACTTTAATACCTCATACGTCACCATTAAATTTTACTTTTTAGTGTTACCTAATAAATTTAACTTAGAATAAATTAATTTTTAATGTCTAATGTATTTTTTTGATTATTTTTATAATTTAGGGCCTTGCATCACTCAGGCTAGCGCTTTTTTTTTCGCCTCGCTTTTCGAGCAGTGTAGAACTTTAACGCTTTAAGGGCGTCTTTCGCCTTTAACTACACTGATGTACACATGCTAAAAATGATTGAAATAACATTTCAATTCACTTATCATAACAAAAATTCATATTAAATTTCACAATCTATAGTCCATACATTATAAAAATTAATGTCTTCTAAATATTCTTTACTTATATTGTACACTATATATAGTCCATACCATACTATAAATAATGTCTCAAGCATAATTGTCTCATTTTTAAATATATTGTATAGTGTTATATATGTACAGTCTATTAAATGATAAAAATAACACTTCAACTTGCTTATAAAAAAATCAACTTAAATTCCATACAATACAAGAATTCAAGATTTATAAATATTAAAAACTTTAAACAAAAATTTAATAATTCAAGTTTCCAACATAGTTCATCAATATCAAAATTTAAAGACAAAGTCCAAAATTATTCATTTTTATAATCCATCTTATTTTCATCTTAATATCTAATTTCAATGACATCGTTATTATCATCTTCATCATCATCATCATCAATAGTAGAAGATGCCAACAATTTTTTCAATTTTTTTTTCTTTTTCAACATTTTGTATGTGCTCACTCCTCGGCATTTTTTCTAAATATTTAATTTCCTTCTTGTTTGACAATATAAAGCCAAACGAAACAAAAAAAATGTTTCCATATATATAACAAAACAACAAAAAGGGGTCGAAACTGATGTTGTTCAGCTTGATTACCCGTATCGCATGTATCGTGCGTATCGAAATGTATCGTAAGATACAGTATTACGTATCATAAAATATTGTACAAAAAGATATAACTGTAAGATACGTATCATTTTATGTTCATATTGAAACATATTGTAAGATATGTATCGTAAGTTACTAACAACTATGCCAGAAGGAACAAACAGAGTGGTGATTTATCAGCATTGATAGGACAAAGAAGTTGCTAGAGCAAAGATTTGGGAAGCAGAGAAGGTGGTTGAGACCGAATGGGCCGAATGAGCCGAAAGGCTCTGTTAAGAGGGGCTAAGGGAGACGAGAGGCACCGAGAATGGGAGGATCGAGAAAGAGAAGCTATGGTTTAGAAAATCTGCTTTGATATCATGTTGAAGGTATTTTAGAGAATGAAAAAGATGTATTCTTCTCTCTAGAAGGTCAAGATTTATAGTCACAGATTACAAGTAAATAAGAAAAATATCCTAAATTAGTTCCTACAACCAATCAATCAATCAATCTAATAACTAAATTAAGCTATAGATTAAGCTCAATCTAATATTCACAACGATATATATATTTTATTAGTAGTTGGCAAATTTGTTTTAGAACTTGAATTATGGATGTTGATGATTAAATGTTCTTAAAAGTTTTATTTAATGGTTTTGTTATTTTAATATCTTAATAATATTTTTGTGATTTATGTGTTTTATGCCATTTTTAATTAAAAATAATGTTATTTGATCATAATATATATATTTAACGTATCCCTGATGTATCTGTGTAATACTTTTTTGAGAAATGCCGTGTCTATGTGTATGTTTTGTGTCGTATTTGTGTTCTGTGTCCGTGTCTATGCTTCTTAGGTGTGTACAAACTCCTCGCCATGATTTTGGCTCGAAGAATGAAACATGTGGTGGGAGACGTCATATCAGACCCCCAAAAAGCCTTTGTAGGGGGAAGTAAGATCTTGGCTGCAGTTTTACTGGCTAATGAATGTGTGGATTCTCATAGGAGAAGTAGGATCTTGGGCTTGGTGTGCAAGCTGGTCATTGAAAGGCCTTTGACAATGTCGATGGGAGTTTTTGATCTGAAGAGGTTGGGATTTAGCGATTGGTGAAGATGGTGGATTCAGTTCTCTATATCACAATTGTATTTTCAGTGTTGGTTAATGGTTCAGCTGAGAGTTTTTTTTCATGATTTAAGGGGTCTTTGTCAAGGGGACCCCCCTCCTTTATATTCATTGTTGTCACTTAAGCTTTGAGTAAAATAATTGGGAGAGTGGTCGACGGTGGTTTGTCGGAGGGATTTGGGGTAGGGAAGGAAGAGCAAAACAAGGTTGTCATTTCTCACATATTGTTTGCAAATGATACAATCATTTTTTGTGGGGCTAATGAGGTGCAACTTAGGTTGTTGAGATGAGTTTTGTTGTGTTTTGAGGCGGTGTTTGGGTTTTGGATGAACTTGAGGAAAAGCGTGTTCATTCCTGTTGGAGATATAGGGGACATGGAGAGTCTTGTAGTCCATTTAGGATTTTGGTGCTTGCCCGTGCCCTTCCGTCAACATATCTTGGGCTTCCTCTTGGATCTTTGCAAAAGGATAAGGCAATGTGAGACGTGGGGAGATTTCAAAGAAGGTTAGCAAGGTGGTAGAGACATTATCTCTAAAAAGGGTTAGGCTAACTTTAATCAATAATGCATCAGTTGACCTGCCAAAATACTTTATCTCTTCCCCTATTCTGGCCTTAGTGGAATATGAACTCTCTAAGTTGCAAAGGGACTTTTGGTGTGATAGGTTTTTTTTTTTTTTTTGGCGAGGGGGCGGGGGGGAGCAGGCACTTGTGTGAGGAGAGGAAAATCCATCTAATAAGTTAGCATAATGTGCATAGGCCACTTCATTTGGAGGGCTAGGAGTCAGGAAGTTAATTGTGTTAAATCAAGTCCTTTCAGGGAAATGGTTGTGGAGATATGCTACAGAAAGGAAGATTTTATGGAGGTGGTTTGGTGAATCAGAATGTTCTGAATTGCAGAAAATAAGGATGCTGCGGTGGCTGATCTTGTGATTAGATACTCTAATGGTGCTGTGTGGATTCCTTGGTTTAGGAGGAGTTTCCAAGATTGGGAGGTTGAATGACTAATCTCTATGTTGGAAATGTTGAGTCCGTGTATTCCTAGGTGGTGAGAGGTGAATTGTGTGAAATGGAAGGTCTCGAGAAGTCGGGAGTTCTTGGTTTGCGCTTTCTATAAGGTTTTATATGGAAACATGAATGGTAATTTTTTTGTTAAGACCATTTGGAAATTGAAGGCGCCTTTAAAGGTAGAATTCTTTATGTGGACTACAACACATGATAAATTGGAGGGGTTTCTGTATGGCCAACAAATGTTGTTTATGTAAGTTAGAGGAGGAATCCATCAACCACCTCTTTTTTGTGTTGTTCGGTTGTGAGGGTCCTATGGAGTTTTCTCTTTTCCTTGTTTGGGGTGGTGTGGGTCATGTTAAGCTCTATTATCGAGTTAACAAGGGGTTTCAAGGTGGCTATGTGCATAGAAGGGGTAGGGAGGTGTGGGACAGTGCCCTGCTGTGCCTTCTTTGATGTATTTGAAGGGAAAGGAATGGGAAGACTTTTGAAGGGAAAGAGAGGTCAGTCATGCAGCTGAAAGGAATGTTGCTATTACTGCTATTTTTTTGGAATATGTAGCATTTTTGTATGTCCACTTTTTTTTTTTTTGTTGTAAATTTTATGAAGGATATGGGTTTGTTGTATTGAGGGGTTACTCTTGTTTACATGGGTGCGCCCTTGCTTCTTGGCATTTTTTGTGAATTATTAGTTATCAAAAAGAAAAAAAAGATCCTTAGACCCCTACTATGGTTGACTCCTACAAGTTTATAAAATTACCAAATTATACTCGACTCCAAATGCATAAGATTCTTAGATAAAATTAACTGGTATAATATTGTACTGACTAAATTATAAAAGAAGACTCAACACAACCTAAAACTTGATTATAAGAGGCCTTAAGTGGCCCCCCCGTGAAATACTACCATTTTTCACAAGATTCTCTTCTTATCAATCTTCTTGTGGATTCATCATTCTCCCCCTGTTGGAGAATCAACAAGTTTTAAAGTGTTGAAGTATGAAAATGTGTTGGTTTTGAACTTGCATCCACAGGTTAGTATGAAAAATTTGAAGTTGATTTAGCCCTTTCCTCTTGATTTTGGCAGTAAGGAAAAGACTTGGAGATGAATATTCTCAATTGTGTCATTAAATTTCTTTGGGATGACAAAATCACTTGTTGCAGCACTGGGAGTAGAAGATATATATTTGAATTGATTTTGAACTTGAATGATGGTAGCATGACCATCCTCCGTTGTTAATCTCCTTGAGTTTTATAGTACATTGCTCAAGCTCCTTTTAGTTATTCACACTTGTATTAACAATTATGGATTCTGTCTCCCCATTCTCTTCTTTCATCATGATATCTTCTTGTGGTTCAACTTTGCTCTCTTTTTGAAAATAAAATGGAGCAGGTTGTGATATTGGCTCATTAACTTCATTTGCTTAATCCTTGATAATCTGGTCAGTTACCATTTTACATTGATTTTGGTTGTCTTCCTCTAGTTGTAATGTTGAACTGCATATAAGTTGATTTTCAAAAGCAACACAAGGGTCTCCCTCATAAACTCAAAAGTGAAAAGAGTCTAGCTTCATTTTCTTCAATCTAAAATTGTCTTCTTCATCTTCTCAAAGGTGCGTCTATTATGCATCGTCTAAATACACCACATCAAACACAGAAGTCTTAGCTTTCTATGCCTTTCAAACCCTCTTAGAAGGACACATTGGCTGCCAACTTTCCAAAAGATCTGCTGCAACGCTAGGCACAATCCAATGAACTCCCGAAAGCGAGAAGACCATCAACTAAATTTCCCATGCCACTACATAAAGGAGGTGGTGGTTGGTAGGCTTCTCGTTACCTTTACACATACCACCCCAATTAGGAAGCAACTTCCCCTTTTAACCAAGTTATCAATTGTGAGAATAGCCTCCGAAATTGTCGTTCAAACAAATAAATACCTTCGAAGGAACATTAACCTTCTAAATACGGTTCCAAGGGAACCTCAATTCACCCCCTTCCCCCCCGAGCACCTTATAAAATGATCTAACTCTAAATCTCCCTTAGATGCTTGATTTCCATTTAATCTCTGAAGCACAGACACTATTTTGACTCATGTATCAATGTAATACACGGACACGTTCGGAGTCTTCGGACACATCCTGTAAACGTGTCGACAATGCAATAAAACTCTCCAAATTTTTATTTTTTATATTTCTAAATTTCAGACACATCTTGGACATGTTAAGACATGTTAGGGATAGGTTTTTTGGATTTTTTTTTTCTTTTGTAAAAATTTTTCTACTTTTTCTCTGTTTTTCTTTTAGGTTATAAACACGTGCAGACACATATTTGTTTTATGCAGTAGATAACATATTTGTTTTAGAATTTGGATTATGGATGTTAATGATTAAATGAAACAGTTCTTGAATTTTTATTTAACAGTTTGTTCGAGGATCCAAATTTCATTTCCTAGTATTGCTTCGGTTACTCAAAAAACGGAAACATAGTGAAAATGATTAAAAAAATTAAAATGTGTCGAAACACTTGGAAATATAAAGTAAAATATATGAAAATAAATATTTAATTAATTAATTGGTAATGTTTTAGGGTAAATGTTCATCCACACAAGAATATGGTGAAATTGAAACAACAAAAAAATTTAAGTGCAAATTATCATTAATACCAAATAACTCTTTACTAATTAAAAATTAGTATAAAAATTTAGAGCTAATTTTTTTTTTATGTAAAATGAAATTATTATATATTTGTTATAAAATATGTAAGTCATTATAATTAAATATAATATAATAACATAATAGATGTATGCTGTGTAATATTCACGAATTAGACAATTTGGCATATGTTACATATAAAATAATAAGTAAAACAAATAATAATTTAAACCTTATTATAATTAATAACTAAATATTAAAATAAATAGTTTATCTACATTTTATTTTCACTAGTTCTACTTTTTCTTGTCAAACTATTTTTGAAAAAAAAATCGAAATATCTTCTTGTAATTTTGGGTTTTAATCCTTCAATCTCCTTCATTTGAAAAACAAATGGAATATTATCTTTTATCAATTTCTAGAATTATTGTTGATTCAAAAGAAATGTTTCAACGGTTTCTACCAGTTTCACTACTCTTCCACGGAAACAGCTTTGTTTCCAAGAAAACATGTGAATTTCGGTATTTCACTAGTGTTTCGTTTCGGTTCACTGGAAAACGGAAATGTTTCAGCCATTTCGATGTAAAAGGAGCGAAATTTTGATCATTTAGTTTGTTATTTTGATATCTTAATAATATTGTTATGATATGTGTGTTTTTATGCTAATTCTAATTGAAATAATATTAGGTTTTTATTATATACTCATATAAAATAATAGAGAAAATATATTCAACGTGTCCTCGATGTATCCATGTCTTACTTACTTGAGAAATGCCGTTTTCGCGTGTCCGTATCGTGTCATATTTGTCTTGTGTCCATGCTCCTTAGCATCTAATAGTATCCTCACTATTTGCATCACCAAAAACAAAATAGAGGATCTACAAATGGGCGTCCACTTATTCTGACTCCTGATCTTGAGAAGCTCTAAAGAAATGGTTCCCAAGACATTAAAAAAAATGAATGAAAGAAAGAAAGAAAAAAAGAAACAAGCTACCTAAGTCACCTCATTTTCCAAAATTCGAAGATAGGTTGCCACCATGGCCTTTTGGTCCAAAGCAACTCTAAACAAATATAGGAATTGATTCTTCAAGAGAGTATCCCCACACCATGTCATACCAAAATTCTTCAAGAGAGTATCCCCGCACCATATGTCATACCAAAAATGAACTTTTGTGCCCATTGCTCACCACAAACCCATTGTAGAGGTCCATCCCCTTGGATAATTCCCATATTTCTCTCAACAACTTCCCTCCAAAAGTTATATTATTCCACTGCATGCCTCCAAAGCCACTTTCCCAACAACTTTTTATTGAATTGTCTAATAGATCTCAGGCCAAGTCCTTACACTAAGGGGAACAAACTTTCGGCAAAGAAACAAGATGATACTTAGACTCATCCTCATCCCCAACCTCCCCATAGGAACCCCTCTGCAACTTCTCCAACCTGTCTGCCACTGAACTTGGAACATTGAAGATAAGCATAAAATAAGTGGGTAAACTTGACAAAGTACTTTTAATAAGAGTATTCTTTTGTATACCATGTCTATGGGAGTATATAGAGGCTTTGTATACGTATTTTGTATGTGGGTGCACCCCCTTGCTGCCTATTAATGAAATATTTTGACTTTACCTATAAAAAGAGATTAGTTTTCCACTCTTAAATAGACATTGTCTTTTCCATTCTGCCAATTGTCTTTCAAATCTTTCCACAACCAAATCCCAAAATAATGTCGCCTAGAAGGAAGAGCCCAAAGGTAAACGCAATATGAAATTGAAAGAGATCCCACCTTGCATCTTAGGAGTGAAGAGGGTCAGGAATAGCTCCCTCCAAGATCAACATGCTAACCAAAGAGCATGGCTAGGTAACTTGGAATGGGTAAGAGATGAGGCTGGTTAACAATAGCCGAGGTGGACTAAGGGATAGCGCTTGTTCAGCAATTGTACTGGCAGAATTTTGGTACTGAATTCTGTCTGTCTTAATACTGTAGCAAGTGTCCTATTTATAGGCATTCGTGATAACATAAGGTAGGTACGGTACCAAATTCTGTCTGTCTTAATACTGTAGCAAGTGTCCTATTTATAGGCATTCGTGATAACATAAGGTAGGTACGGTACCAAATTCTGTCTGTCTTAATACTGTAGCAAGTGTCCTATTTATAGGCATTCGTGATAACATAAGGTAGGTACAGTTTTAGTGACAATTGTGTTAACCATTATGCGTACCTCCACCTTCACAAACAATATGCAAGCGTTTTGGTCGCGAGAGTACATGTTCACAGTACCTCAGTTGCTCACACTGTGCCTGGCCCTATCTTAATCCTCCAGGTCAAATAAGTCTCATTTTTCCAATATAAGATTGCAGTGTGATGTCTTGTAGTTCTCATCTCATCAAGATTGCAGGAGCCCTAGTGTGAAATTCCATTCACATTGAGGATGCAAGGACTGTGATATGCCAGACGCTTACATATTTGTTGCTGGATTGTAGCATTTGTGATATTGGAACACCACAATCGCGGGCTTATAGCACCTCCGCGAGGATGCACTACACCCGCGGATCACATCGTACCCTGCGGGAGGGCACATCGTGATTCTCTCATTTGGCTTCTACCTTGTACCAAACTAGGAGTAGTCAACATAGCCCCAAGTTTGTATCATAATACCACAAAACTGGTAGCCGCGATGGATGAACCACAAAGATTTATTTCATTACTTGAGTCAAACTAGAGATTATTTCAAGACCATCTAATTTGCGCTCTTACACATCCATGATTATCCGCTAAAATGTTCATCTCCAAGGCCTCACCCCTGGAATGATATGGAGTTAGTTGGATTAATACGCAGACCAAAAACCGCTTCAAAGCATATAAAAAGACATCTCAAATAGAGAAGTTTGATCTCATCTGCCCCACAAAAGATAGTATCATTCGCAAAAAGAAGCAAACAACGAGGATTCTAGCACACTGTCAATTTTAGAACCTCATAAGAGACCACCTTCTCCTGCCTTTTCTATCATCCTACTTAGAACTTCCATTCCAAAGTATCTCTCTCAATCCCCTTGAGCTTGCAAAGAAGCCTTCTCGAGCTTTGACAAAGAAGTCATGTATTTGGGATGCGGTTGTGGAGAGGTTTGAAAGGAGGCTAGCCTGTTGGAAGAAGCAGTATCTCTCGAATGGGGGATGCCTCACCCTTTTGAAGATTACTCTTTCAAGGCTACCAAAGTATTTTATGCCTCTTTTCTCTTGTCGAAGATATTTTAGAGAATGAAAAATATGTATTCTTCTCTTTAGGAGGTCAAGATTTATAGTTACAACTTACAAGTAAATAAGGAAACTCTCCTAAATTAATTCCTACAATCAATCAATCAATCAAAACAATCAATCTAATGTTTAAATTAAGCTACATATTAAGTCAATATTTACAACACTCCCTTTCAAGCTGGAGAGTATATATCTATAACTCCCAACTTACTACAAATAGAGTCGATGGTAGTCTTTGGTGCCCAATTTATCAACCATGATAGGACAAAGAAGTTGCTAGAGCAAAGACTTGGGAAGCGAGAGAAGCTGGCCGAGACTGGCTCTGCTAAGAAGTGCCTAAGGAGCTGAAAGGCTCTGCCGAGAGGTGCTGAAGGAGCCGAAAGGCTTTGCCGAGAGGGGTCGAGGGAGATGAGAGGTACCGAGAGATTCTGCCGAGAGGGGCTGAGGGAGTTGAGAGGCCCCAAGAAGGGGTGGACCAAGAAAGAGAAGCTATGGTTTATAAAACCTGCTCTGATACTATGTTGAAGATATTTTAGAGAATGAAAAAAATGTATTCTTCTCTCTTGGAGGTCAAGATTTATAGTTACAACTTACAAGTAAATAAGGAAACCATCCTAAATTAATTCCTACAATCAATACAATCAATTAATCAATCTAATGCTTAAATTAAGTTACATATTAAGTCAATATTTATAACATCCCTATCCCAGCTTCAATGGTGAGAAGGCTGGAAAAGTTGCAAAGAGACTTTTTGTGGGGAAGAATGGGACATGAGCATAAGTACCATCCCATGGATTGGGAGAGAGTGTGTCATCCCATGAGAGATGGAGGTTTGGGAATCCGATGGTTTCATTTATTTAACAAGGCCTTAATAGGGAAATGGTTGTGGAGAATTGGGAAGGAAAATGATAGCCTGTGGAGAAGGGTGGTGGAGAGGACATATGGGATGGATCATGGAGATTGGTGTTCTAGGGAGGTGAAATCTTCCCCTGGTGTGGGGGTGTGGAAGAGCATTAGAAGAGGTTGGGATAAGTTCTCGAAACACATAAACTGGAGGTAGGGGATGGGACCAGAATCAACTTTTGGTTAGATGTTTGGAGTGAGAGGGGGCCTTTCTTTTATGGCTTTCCCAAGGTTGTATCGAATTGCAGCCAAAAAAATACAAGGACAGCATATTATTTCAGGAGGTTTGAGGATCATATAGTGTAGGGATATTAATTTCAGAAGATGGCTTCGTGATTGGGAGGTGGTTGAGGTTGTGGATTTCTACAATTTTTTGTACAAACAAGTCTTCCCTTCTTCTCGGAAGGACGAGGATTGCTGGATGTATAGGGAAAGTTCTTTGTAAAGTCATATTATTTGCTTTTTCTTGGTGATAGGGTTCTTCATTTCCCATGGAAAGCTATTTGGAAAGTTAAACCCCCTTCAAAGGTGGTTTTTTTTTTTACATGGACTGTGGTTTGGGAAAAAATCTTAACGATGGATAATTTGAAAAAGAGGATGTTGCTTGTGCAAGAACAGTGACGAATCGGTTAATCATTTTCTCATTCATTGCGTGTTTATTGGGCGATATGGATGCTTATGGTTGGCCTTTGTGGGATTTTTTGGGTCATGCCCCGCACTACAAGGAAGGTTTTAGAGTCCTCGAGAGGAAGATTTTATAGGAGGATGGGAAAAGCATGGAGATTGGCCCCTCTTGCTATTTGGTGGGACATTTTCGGGGGAACACATGACAGAATGCTAGAGAGAAAATTTAAGAATCCGAATAGAATGAGGAACACAACACAATAAACAAATTAAGAATAAAAAAAACAATAAAGAAAATTGGAATTCACCTTATAAGGAGGAATGACTACACCAAGCAAGTGCATAGACTGCTGAATCTCGGTCTTGCACCAGAATGTATTCCTCCTCACTGGACTAATAGGCAAATTTTTTTCATGGGGGATCTTTTTTTCTTTTTTTTTTTTTAAATATTTGTATTGCCTTTACACTCTTATGTTGATGGGAAGATAGACATATCTGACAATAAACCTCTTGTACACACCTTTAGCCTCACATTTAGTATATTATTTTTGTCTTGGTATGTTGTTGGTGCTATGGTTTAGGTGGACATTGCATTCGAGACTCAATTTTAACGGAATACTTTATCCTACGACTATGAAATGATATAAAAAAATAAAATAAAAATAAAAGGGAAATGAAAGAAGAGAAGAAAAAAAGAATGCTAAAATAGGAAAATTTAAGAATTCTAAGTCAAGAAGGATTTATGAAGGATATTTTCAAAAAGGAAATATAAAGGAAAAAAGAACGCTAAAAATGGAAATAGTTCATATCGTAGACGAGCAAGAAATATATTTGGTTTTAATGGAAGGCGACCCCTTTGCTTTTTATCATTGCAATAAATCCCATTGCTTTTATTATTGCAATAAATTCTCCTTGGAAGCCAATTGTGAATTTCAAAGGAAGAGACAGGGCATTAAGTTTTATATGATTCAATCTTTGCCACTTCATGAACTACAAAAGAAAAATGTTCAAGGAAGATGATACATAATGGCTACACCGACTTTTCAAGAATTCTTTTCATTAGCATTGCCTAGCCTATTTTCAACAATGAAAATTTCCATGCCTTTAAACTCATCACCACAACAATGTGCCTTCCATTGTTAAATTTTCTTTGAAAAAGGGAAGAGTCTTATTAATGTTAGAATTTTTGAAAAAGTTTCCTAAAAGGATATTTTCAAAAGGGAAATAAAAAGGAAAAAAAGAATGCTAAAAATGGAAATAGTTCATAGCGCAAAAGAGCAAGAAATATATTTGGTTTTAATGGAAGGCGACCCCATTGCTTTTTATTATTGCAATAAATTCTCCTTGGAAGCCAAGTGTGAATTTCAAAGGAAGAGACTGGGCATCAAGTTTTATATGATTCAATCTTTGCCACTTCATGAACTACAAAAGAAAAATGTACAAGCAAGATTATACATAATTACTACACCAAATTTTCAAGAATTCTTTTTCATTAGCATTGCCTGGCCTATTTTCCACAATGAAAATTTCCATGCCTTGAAACTCATCACCACAATAAAGTGGCTGCCATTGTTAAATTTTCTTTGAAAAAAGGGAAGAGTCTTGTTAAAATTGGAATTTTTGAAAAATTTTCCCAAGTTGAATTGGCTTGTGAATTTTAAATTGGCGTAAGGAGAATCCTAAGTTGAATTAATTTATCACTATTTATAAATCTTAAATTGGTGTAAAATTTTAGTAAACATGTAGGTCCGATATTTGGATTATTTATAATAATTCTTTTGGAATGAAGTTTTAATATAATTAAAATTTCTAAAGATGATTCCTAGGTTGAATTGCCTTCTCAATCTTAAAATTTAAATAAAAATTAAATTAATTTATGGAAGTAAATATTTGGGTGTTAAAAATGATGTATAAACTTGTATAGGTGTGATTTTAGAATAGTACTTATAAAAGTTATGAATTAGTAATGTTTGGTTCTTTTCAATTATAAGAGATTAAATTTAAGTTTAGAAAACAAAAAAAAGGATATTTCCCTCACATGATGAAGGTAATGTTAAAAAGGAAATATTATTATGTTTAAAAAGAGCAAGGAAATGTTAAAAAGATATATTATGTTAAAAAAAAGAGTCAAAGTATTATATTAGAAAGGCTCAAGTTATAAAAGTTTTTGAAGTAGAAAAGAAATATATAAAAAGTTATGATAGGAGTCTTATAATATGAAAAGTGAAAACAATAGAAAAAATTTTAAAAGAAAAGGATTCTACAAAAAAAACTTATGATAGCAAGGAGTCTAATAATATGGAAACAAAAGTTATGATAACAAGGAGTTTAATAATATGGAAACAAGGGTATTTTCGTCAATAAAAGTATAAAATACTTCTTGAGAAAATACTATAAGGCCTTCCTTACAAATTTTTTTGCATAAGTACGAGTATATTAAAACGGTGCCCAAGGGAGGCAAACCCATCACTACAAATTTACATGGATCTTAGCGACCCCAAAAAAGAAACCACATCTAAAGCATTTACAGGGAGAACCTCTTTGGTACAAAGAAAAAGTAATCTCAGAAGATTATCTTTCAAAGTCACTATGGACTGCTCCTTTCCCTAAAAAATTCTATTATTTTTCTCCTTCCACAAGCTCCACATGAGACAAGCCGGAGCCATCTTCCAGATTTTCTTTGCCCCCCTATCCATCTTGATGCCGGTCCATCCCAACAAAAGCTCCTTAATTGAGTAAGGAAGGACTATGAAATACCCAAAGATAGCAAAAATCAGATTCCGACATTCCTTTACCACTGAACAGTGGATTAGGATGTGATTTACAGTTTCGTCCTCTTTTTTACACATGTAACACCAATTCGCCAAATGGAAACTTCTTCGCTTCAAATTTTATGCCGTTAGGATGACTTTCCACGAGGCCTCCCACACAAAAAATGCAGCCTTGGGAGGTGCCCCTGAGTGCTAGACCAAAAACCAAAGAAATTCCACATATGCAAAATCTGTCAAGCTCCTGTAAAAGGTTTTAACAAGAAAAAACCGTTTAGACGGCATCCACACCCTAACATCCTCCTGCCCCTCCCTCACTTGCACTCCTTGAATGATGCTAAGAAAGTGCCCCACTTCTTCCAATTCCCAATCGAAAAAGCCCCTTCTAAACCTAGGACTCCAAACCAACCTCTCCCTTGACGCTTTCCATACTCTCCCTCACCCAAGACCCCCTATCAACAGCCAAACCATATAACACCGGAAATAGCTCCCTCAGAGACTCTTCCCCACTCCAAATATCCTCCCAAAACTTCACCAAAGGCCCCACACCTACTTCAAATCTAACTCTCTTCTGAAACTCCTCCCACACACTCGTGATTGCTCCCCACAACCCACAACCCACAACCCCCAACCCCTTGGCTCTACTACCCCATTTGACCTCCACCCCCCTCCCCCACACCCATACTTGGCCGTAATGACCCTCCTCCACAGCTCCTCCTCCTCAAGACCGAATCTCCACAACCATTTACCAAGAAGAGTTTTATTAAAAATCTTAAGGTCCTTCACCCCAACCCTCCCAAAGACAGAGGCTTCTTCACTTTATCTCAACTCACCAAGTGAATTTTCCTTCTATCACCCTCGTGACCCCACAAAAACTCTCTTTGAATCCTTTCCAACTTATTTCCAACCGTGACTGGAATCGGAAACAAAGACAAAGTAAGTTGGCATGTTACCCAGGACACTTTTCACAAGGGTAAGTCTACCTCCCTTTGAGAGCAACTGTCCTTTCCACCCTGCTAGCTTTCTTTGGAAACGATCTATCACAAGGTCCCATAAAGCACAAGATCTTGCAGAGGCTCCGAGCGGAAGGCCCAAGTAGATAGCTGGGAAGGACTCCACTTTACACCCCAAAGAACTGGCTAGAAGATCCATGCCCTGGACCTCACCTATTGGGAAATAGTGCTCTTAGATTGATTCTCAAACCCGACATTACCTCAAAGCAAACCAATATACACTTGATAAACCGGAGTTGTCTGATAAAAGGTTCACAAAAGATATTGATATCGTCTGCAAACAGAAGATGAGAAATCACAACCCTGTTCCCCCTTCTATCCTTCACTGGGAAACCCTTAATGAGACTCATCTCCTCAGCTCTACTCATGAACCTACTGAAAGCCTCCATCACGATCAAAAATAAAAAAGGAGACAACGAATCCCCCTGTCTCAATCCCTGCGAGGACTTGAAGAAACCTGCTAAGGATCCATTCACTAAAACTGAAAATGAGACGGACCCGACACGTGCTTATCCACCTACTCCACTTTTCCCCAAAACCCATTTTCAGGATCAAGTTCATCAAAAAAGCCCAATTAACATGATCACAGGCCTTCTCAATGTCCAGCTTGCACACGATGCCTTTTTTCTTCATCTTTCATCTCTAATCAATGCACTCGTTAGCTATAAGGGCCGCATCCAGAATTTACCTGCCTCCCACAAACACAGTTTGACAATCAGAAATGATATTGCACATAACCCTCCTCAATCTCGAGGATAAGACTTTAGCTAGCAATTTGTACACACTCCCCACCAAATTAATTGGTCTAAAGTCTTTGATGTTGCCTGCCCCTTCTTTCTTAGGGATGAGAGCAATGAAGGAAGCATTAAGACTCTTCTCAAAACCCCCATCCCTATGAAAGCTGCTGAAAACCTCCATCACTTCCCCTCCCACCACACTCCAACAATTCTTATAGAAAGTTAGGGAAAACCCGTCAAGACCCGGTGCTTTGTCACCATCAGAGGCCCCTAACGCTTCCAACACTTCTTCCTCTGTAAAAGGAAGTTCCAAAATAGCCACGTCCTCACCATTCAACCTTCCCACCACCAAGTCATCTTAAGCTTGTCAAAGGGCCAGATCTGGGCAGACCCTTTAAGATCTGGACCCGGACCCGGACTTATCAACTTTAAACAGGTCTAGACCTGGATCTGAGTGTCTGACTCCAAAACCCAACCCGTTTGCCAAAAATAAAAATAAAATTGGGAGCTAAAATTTTCTATTTGGAGTAGTTCAACTTGGCTTTACAAATAAAAAGTTTTATTGGCCCCAATTGTGTCCTTATTGATTGAAATTGTTTCATGTGATGGCCACTATTATTTGTATATTTCGTTCTTACGATCAGACATAATGAATGGTAAAATGACAATAATTGTCATCTAGAGATCTTTTGATTTTTATCAAGAATTTAGGCCTAAAAAAGGTTACCTTACTCCTAAATATAAAGTAACATAGAATGAAATAAAGATTACTCATCCAAGACAAAAGAATATTTATAATGATTTTTAATGGAATGTTCATTCAATGGAATCGCGTATTGATAGCTAGATTCATGAAACAATTCCATAAAGTGATCTCCAAAACATTTTCATATATAGCACACGACAATGGTAGAATGTTGAAGATGACAACTTCACTGAGACTATCTCTCTCCCTCTCTCTAACTTTCATATATATGTGTGTGTGTGTGTGTGTGTGTGTGTGTGTGTATATATATATATAGTTACTTTGTTAGGAGGTTAAATACTCTAATTTCAATATTGTATTAGAGAGAGAGAGTGTGTGTATGTGCTTGTTAATGATTTAGCAGGTCGGGTCTTTAACAGGTATTATCTAACGGATCTATACCTGACCCATTTAATTAGTTTTTAACGGGTTTGGGTCAGGTCTTGTTAACAGGTCCAGATCTTATGTAAACGGGTCTAGGTCGGGCCGGATCGGACGCGACTTGTTTATAGGCCTAAGTCATCCACTTTTGGCCTCCAATGATTCGGCTCGGAATACAGCTTCTTGTAGAACTCCACAATCCCTCCCTTAACAGCTTCTTCATCTGTAAGAGACTGACCCTCATTCTCAATGGATGAGATTTTGTTCCTCTTATAGTGAGCCGAGGCTGTCCTGTGGAAAAAACCAGTATTACGGTCTCCTTCCTTTAACCAAATGGCTCGAAATTTTTGATGCCATGAAATCTCCTCAGCCTTCACAACTGTACTAAATCTACCCTTCAAACCTTCCCTCTCCATCTTCTTTCCCTCTGGCAAAGGACCAAGCTGTTCTTTCCTATCCAGATCCAAAAGCTGTTGCGGAATTTGCTTTTCCTTTGTTCCTCCTTGAGCATTTTTAACTTCTTAGCAATGCAAAAGCTTGGCGAGCCCCTTACGATATACGCATTCCACCAACCCCTGACCAGATCAGAAAATCCATTTGCCTCAAGCCACATGTTCTCAAATCTGAAAGGGCTTTTACCTGCACTGAAGCCACTACAGTTTAGAAGAACTGGATGATGATCCGAGCAGGGCCTTGGCAAGCATGATTGAGAAATGCCTGGGAACTCTTCTTCCCATGAGTTCATAACCAAAAATCTGTCCAACCTTGACATAATAGGCAACTGCTTCCACTAGACCATGTGAACTTGCCCCCCTCCATCTGCAGATCCAGTAAACTCTGACTATTAATGAAAGAATTAAATTCACACATAGCAGTCGTCAATATGCCCCCACTCGATCTCTCATCAGGGGGTCTAACTACATTGAAATCCCCCCCCAATACACCAAGGGCCTTGCCATTCAGAGAATACCTGCTGCAATTCACTCCAAAGCAAGACTCTCTCTCTATCCACCACTGGTCCATAAACTCCAGAAAAAATCCACTGGAAATCATTAGACAAACAGCCCAAACTTGCAGGTAACTGAGAAAGAACCCACCTTCTGATAAAAACATTGCACTTTCCTGGAATCCCAGGCAACCAACACCCCTCCTGCAGTAACTCTGGCATCCAAGGAAGCCCATCTAACCCATCTAGGGCCCCACACAGATCGAACCATACCTCTGTCCATGCCTTCCATTTTAGTCTCTTGAAGATAGACCACATCTGGTTGCCATTCCTTCAGCACCCCTTTGATTACAGTCCTCTTATCTGGGTCATTCGGCCCTCTCACATTCCATGTCAAGATTTTTAACTTCATGGAGCACCTATCAACAACAGATCACTGTGGCCTTCCCTTTCTCCCTCTAGTTGCCTCCGGCCCTCATAATTCACTGAGCAGGCCAATTCCTTCATTACTCTTTTCATACTTCTTGCTGATTTTTTTCTTTCCCTTTCTCACTGTCCCTGTTCTCAACTGTGTGTTGCTGCCCATTATGGGAAATGATTTCCTTGAATAGATTCATGAGACGGACTTCAAACCCATCACAGGGAACCCCCAAAATTTTACTGACCTTGCCCATTCTCCTTAGGATCCATGCTTTAGACTCTTCTTGATTGATCCTCAAAGCTTCTTCTGAGAGTTCTCCTTCCACCTTCTGCTGCCTAACAGACTGCCCTTCTGGCCAAATCACCGCTCAAGGATTGCAATCGAGCACTTCCACATACTGTCTTTGTTTCGTAATAGTCAAAACTCCCCTCTGCTCCATGATTTCTCTCTCTTTGCCTTGCATGCTTTCATTCTAAATTGAGCAGCCCATTTCCTCCGCAGCAGCAAAATAACCATCATTGGACAGGCCTCCCGGATCCTGTAGGAGATCCTTGTGTAGACTCTGTTCCAAGTACAGAAGGAAGTCCCGTTCATCTGGAATACTATTATGATCTAAATCTTGCCATTCTGAGTTTCGAGCTTCATCTTCCTCCTCTTCCTTCGACGATACCGAAGGTTGTCTAAAGCTTTAGGCCCCTTCTTTGTCTACTACCAGGATCCCTTCTTCAGCTTCCTTTCCTCGATGAGTGTTGCAGACCCCTGGAGCTTCCGCAATCCTTCTCTGTGCCTGATAATCTCTCCTTGTGCTATCTACTGCAATAACCAAGGCCAACTCTTCATTCCTTCCTGCAGGGCCCCCCATAACTCCAAAGTCCTTTCCGCGCTGCGAGCTGGGCCGAGGTTCTGACAATTGGGCCTCATTGCTTAAGTCCACAACGAGCCCAGACCCTGATGCTTGGGCCTCCTTACTAACTTCCACTGATTTTCCTCTTCCATAATTCCTCGAGCTTTGGGCCAGGCCCACATCTCCTCTGTTACCACTTACTCACCCCCTCGCTTGGTTATAAGCTCGCTGGGTTCCATCCCTCAGATCAAGCCCTACATGTGTCTGTTTCTTTTGGCCACGTGTCTCCCACCCATTCCTTATCAGTTTGAAATTTGAATGCCTAAAGCCTGCGTCAGCCTTTGCGTCATCCCTGTCAAATCTAAAGAAACCGCCTCCACGCTCCCATGGTGCATGTTTTTTCCTCTCCTTCGTCCTCTCACGCTGGACAAAACTTGCAACTTCCGATCTAACTCCGGCTTCCTTCACACACAGAGGAACTGCCTCCGACCAGATTGGAAGAATAAAGTTCCAGTTGCCGTATTTCAACCGGACCACCGCTGGAATATCTTCCGATCTTGCATTCACCATGAGCCTAGCCCACCGATTATGCCGTCACATTGCTGTTGGTTCATCCACCGACAAAAGCCCCCCACAATTTTCCCCAATCGACCAGAAAACCTCTGGACTCCATAAGAATGCTGGCAAGCCCATGACTCGAATCCAAATCGGACCCTTATTTTCCGACTCCTGACAGCATCCCGTTGGCAACCACGGTTGGAGGTGTAATGGCTGGCCATCAAAAACCCAGTCATTTCAACTCAAAATTCTTCTGACTTCCATTGCCGATGGAAGCTCAAATAGAAACCAAGCTCCACTAAGATCCAACACATTTAATTCCACTTGGGCTTCCCAATGTCTTTGAGCCCACTGTTGCAATCTCTCTCTGTCCGGGACAACGGAATTCAGATCTCCAACTCTACCCACAACACAATTCTGGAGAAATTCCATTCTACTTCCGCATGAACCCAGATGAACTCGAATATCTTCCCATTCCCCTTTTGGGCTTATTTCCACCATTACCGGATCCGACGGCCAACGTTTGATCTTTGAAATGGCAAGAAAGAATCCCTAACTTTCTCCTTCCGATGGCCAATGTTTGTGGAAATCTTTTCTGATTTATGAGGGAAAAAAGAGTGCTCGAGTGATTCTCATTGTAATAGCCATCGCCCATCGGGCCAGATGCAATCTGATTCAATTAAGTTGAAACGTTGATACCACCACATTCTCAAGGCTTAGTATTCCTTCATATTCATTTCTCTACTACTCCTTTTGTCCCAATTTAAGAGTCCCTTGTTCCTTTTTGTGATGTTCTAAAATATAATTTCAGTTTGAAAAGTGAATGCTCAAAGTATTGTACGATCTCTGGATTATCTTTTTTATCAATTTAATGTGAATGTAGTAAGTAATGTGAAAGGAGGATAATTTTGTAAATTTGTACTTTTCATTTAGGTGTGAGAAAGCATTAATGCTTGTCTCCTTGAAAAGCTTTTTTTTTTTTCGCGAAAGGGAATCTTAAAATGGGATAGAGGGAGTAGTAGAAATTGAGAAAAAGAAAGTGAGAAAAAGATTTTTCATTTCCTTTTCTTTATTTTTTTAATAAAAAAACAATAATAAGTAAGATTGTTGAGATGTTACATATCAGAAAAAAAGTGAGATTGTTGAGATGTTGCCTTGCGAAATATTCTTGTCTAAGTCAGTTTTGTTAAAAAGCTGAATGATTGGCTTCCCCGTAGAAGTGTTTTCCATGTTTCAAATTTCCTTGAATGGTTTTCTGTTAACAGTTATGGTACCATGTGCATTACTTATTGAAAAGAAAGGGGAAAAAAGTGATATACCATATTGTTGGGTCATTGCTGTTGCTTGCTCATTGTGCTGTCCTTAAGAAGCTATGCTCTGAAGTTGCCAAACTTGCTGTTCTAGGGCCAGTTTTTAGTAAACCAATTTAGCTTGTTATTTCTAGATTAGCATTGGCTCATTGCATGTTGAGGTCAAGTTTAAAGGATTGATCTTGGAACAAGTCATCACAGAATTTAAAATTAGGATGTAAAAATATCGAAAGTATTTCTTTTCCTTTAATGTTATTCTAGGCATAATTAATAGAAATTCAATATACCTATGCATCTTGTCAGATGAAGAAATTTGCTTTGTCTTTTGCTGAGTGTGTTTGCTGTCAAGAAATAGGGATTATGGGGAAAGGAAAAATAATTAATGTAGGTTTGTCTCTATTCTTTAATCTTTTAAAGTTGATAGCTTACAGTATAACATGTTTTTCCAGGGTAAGAGAAGCAGGCTGAAAGAACCCATCAAAGATGCATTGAATGAACTAGCCATGCTTAAGCACTCAACATGAAGGCTTAACACAGATCCATGGTAAGATATGTC
The DNA here is from genome assembly GCA_008638375.1 of Nyssa sinensis. Taxonomy (NCBI): domain Eukaryota; kingdom Viridiplantae; phylum Streptophyta; class Magnoliopsida; order Cornales; family Nyssaceae; genus Nyssa; species Nyssa sinensis. Next base: position 12,539,988 of record CM018049.1, read on the forward strand.
ACATTCTTTGCTGATAAAGCATTTTTTGGCTCTCATTCTCCATTATGTGAGTACATGTGTTTGCTTGCATGGAAACAAAAAATACATGCTTAGATTGTTATGGCTGAAATACTTGCCTTTCATATTATATAATGGCTTTATTACTATCTTTATAGTGTTGGCTATTTTGGAAAATTCTTTGCAGGTTCAGCTTGGTAGATGTGAATTTGGCTGCAGTTTATTAAGGAACTTTGTAACACAAGCTTAGTAGGTTAGGCAGTAGTATCTATTTTCGTTTTGTTATATATATGATGGTTGTAGTTGATATACATACTGACCTTTTGATTAGAGATGCTATTCCATGCTGCTCTTGTATGGTGGGGGGTTTTTATTGATGTGTAAATGGCTAGAACAGGAGAGATGCCCGTTTAGTATTATTGCCCAACCAATATCTATTGAGAGAGACAAATATATGCTTTTACTAGTCATCCACTTTCAAGTGTGAATATTGTGTGAGGTAGGTGTGATTTGGATGGTTGGATGGATGGATGCTTTGCTGCACTGTGAAGGACAAAAGGAAAGTTGTGGCCAGTGGGCTTGTGGTAAAACAGGGTCAATGTTAATTGTTGCTTGGATTGGATTCGTGGCAACTGACAAACAGAATTTGGTTTATTAGGCCTTGTTTTGAGAGACCCTATTTTACCCTTTTGTTTCTTAACAGACAAATCATGCAAACGAGGGTCTTTGAGAAACAATTCAAGTCACCTCCTGGTGAAACAATGTTGGTGATGCAGAGTATAGTTACAAACTTATATTGAGGGAAAAAAATCTTTACGTTTGAAATTTGTTTCGAAAGCTTGGATTAAACTCAAGATACTTTGGTTTGGTGGAGTGTGATTGAAGACGTAGTACAAAGAAAAGTAATTCATTTTTTCTTTTGAGTTTGGCTTGAAAGAATGGGAAAATAAGATTTCAGCGATTGCTAAATATTTTTTATAAGTTGTATTTTTCATCAAAAAATACAAAAAAGTATATATATATATATATATATATATTTTTTTTTTAATTTTTTTTTATGAAAGTGGTAATTAATGTGTATTTTTAACAACTTTCTTGGAGAAAAGTATTTTCCCTTGTTTCAATCCACTTTATTTTACTTAAACTTTCTAACATTATTTTCTTCCTTATCAGATGGAAAACATTTTTGAAATATTTTGAGAATGCTGTCACGAGAAACTACTTTGATTGGGTGATCGGTTACAGCCGCCCCATCATGTTCCCTCTTTCGTTCTTTTAAAAACAATTTAGTGTGTTAGGCTCTTCATTAACAATAATTTACAGAGTAGACTTTCCCCACCTGGACAAATGGCCTATTCGATATATATATATATATATATATCTATATATGTGTGTGTGTGTGTGTACAGTCAAATACTAGAAAAGTTGAGTGATATTGGTTTCCATAAAAATTTACAGTTGACTTGAATAAAGTGATTTGATTTTTTTTTTTTTGTTTATTTTAAAAAATCAGGTATAATATAGTAGAATCAAAATCTTTCATTTAGATGTTTTATGGAAGAAAAAAACAAGATGATAAGATTTGATAGAATCAGGAAAAAAATATTGAGTTCCTACTGAACTTGAGGTGTAGCAAATCAATATTTTTGCTTTAAAAATTTGTGGAGCTTATCAAGTTGCTACCAATTTGAAATAGGAATATTTTTTACTTAAAAAACTTGTGGGACCCATTAGAACTAAAAATTAATAAAATAATAAAACTTACTATTTCTATTGTAGTGTTCAATTTTAAAGGGATAATTAGACTGTGAGTCTATTATAGGACATGCTCAAACTTTATTTTATTATAAGTCCAGTTGGTCAATTACCAGTGGAAGCTTTCAAAAATTTTCATTAAATAAAGAATGAAAGCCTTGACCCATCATAATTTTGCAATACAATATGTGCATTTCACCCAATCAATACTACACACTGGCATCCTCGACTGTACTAATAGCCAATCAAATTTTTTGTACATGTCACTTGTTAACATCAGAGCTTGTCTAAATCTTTCTATTTGTATAGTTCTCTAAAGACTCTTCCTCGATCTCTCTCCCTTAATATATCTGAAAAATGCAAGATAAAACCCTATGAGTTTCGTAAAAAGCTCATGAGTAACATAGGTGTCGTGTCATGGGTTTTCACAAACCAATTCTCAACCGTGATAGAGTTTATCCATGGATTTCACAATAAACAATTTCCAGAATAATAGGAAGCGCAAAACTAGAAGCTTTCAAGAATAACAGTGGTGTCAAATCTGCAACTTTTTAATACTCATTTCACAGAAGCTGCTATTCAAATCACATTTCAGTAATATATCTCATTGCTTCTCAAAAGAATTTCACATTTCAGGACCAGTTAAATCACTTTTCATGTCAACCCGAATTCTGAACAGAAGGTCAATAAATGACCTAGCCACATATAGTAACCCATAAGAGATCTTTGGCGTACTCAGGGCCTGCTTAGGCATCCAACTTGTCCTAGCTAATAATATTGCCGATGGCATTTACATGATAATAATTACCTAATTGTAGAAAACAATGATGTAAAACAAGTATTCAGTTTTGATTTTCAAACATTAAAAATCTCGAGGCGAAACCTATCCCCTTAATTCTTAAAATCAATTTCTTATGGCCGTAACCTAAACACTCACAATTTGGTATTTTAAAACAATTAAACCAACCTCAAAATGATGCAGTTTCACTAACCCGTACTTGCGCCTGGGCCAGGTCCACTTGAACTTGGATTTGACCCACATGACCCAACCCAATACTGTTCATCATCGTCTCCATTGAGACGTTACTGTTGCTGCGTAACCCTAAAATTTTCAGGCTCTATTTTGCGCCGTTTAAGGTACTGTTTTGTTCTATTTTTGTTTCTATTCATCTTCTAAGAGTCGCGGCTCTAATTTGATATAGGTTTTATGCATTGAAACGAACTGTGGAGCTCAAACTTGAGCTCCCATGGCCGACTGTATCAAGGTTTGGTTTGGCCTTGTTTCTAAACCAAATCGTGCGTGGTTTGGTTTGTAGTGATCTTTAGATCACAAGGTTTCGTCCTATGTTCATAAAATTGAGATTAAACCTTTCTTTTTTCAACAGATTTGAATTGAATTTAGCCCCTTTATTGTTCAAGGTCGTTTTTCACTAGTCCTTGAGCTATTCTTCCTAATTTTTCTTGTTTTGTAAACCATTTAGTATATAGTTCAAGTTCCACGCATAAAAATTGATTTAGTTTCCATTGATTTTAGACCAACTTTGAAGGTCCATCAATGGTAGTTCTTTCTTAACTCAGTCATTTTAGAGGCATACAAGCTTAAATAGTTGATCTAATATGTCCTAAATATACACATGAAATTAAGGAAACCAAAAGAATTCGAGATCTAACATGTTTGAGTGATTTCCCAAATTTTCCTTGCTTTTCTCTTTCTTTTTTCCTCTCTATCCAGTAGCCTCTTGAACTCCTCTTCTTGCACGAATCTCCCACTCTTACTCTCTCAGTTTTAATAAATGGAGTTAGGTTAATTGGTCTTGTGTTTTTATAGGAAATTTTTTACTTCCTCTTGAAGGAAGATGATGTTTTGATGACTTAGGGTGGCTATGCAGCTTTGTTGCTATTGCAACTTGTTGGGGCAGCTGCAAATGGGGTGGTTGCTACACGATTCTATGCATGCCATAATTTTTTGAAATTTCTAAATTTCCTTCCTTTATGTATATACATATATATAGATACATATATATATATATTCATATATACACACACCAATACACACTTGTGTGTGTGTTTCAACCTTCTCTCATCATATGCAAGGCATATAATGAATAAAAATAATTTTCCAATATTTTTTTCTCTCTCTCTCTCTCTCTCTCTCTCTCTCTATATATATATATATATATACACACACACATATATACACTCTTGAATGTGTGTATTTGAGCCTCTAATATCATGTGCATGTCACATGATTTACCAAATAATTTTATATATTTTTCTTTTATTTTTCCTAATATTTTATGTATGTATTTTGTATTTTCTCTATTTTTTTTATAATTATTAAATAATTTATTTATTTATTAATTCATAATATTTGATGTAATATTTTCTCCACTTTAGGTTAGTGATGTGTTGATCACTTAACTAATAGGCCCATTAACTTAGGTTAGGTTCACTCATGGTTAGGTTTGATTTTAGGCTTAGCTAGGGTTATGGCCAACTGTTAAGTTATGTCAGCTTTTAACCCTAGTTTAGTTCATGTCATTACATAGTGCCCAAAGAATTTTAAAAATACTCTTTTATTGATATAGTTTCATTACATTGCCCTAATTATTTAGTATGGGTGTTACATGTATATATTTTGTTTGATATGTGTTTTCTTTACTACCACATTACTTGTCTTTAATGGAATTCAAATATAAAATAATGACCATTTACTTGTTGCTCCTCTTATGACATGGGTGCTAGTAGTGTTCAAAATTAGGTCACATTTTAAATTCTAAGCCAATTTCCAACTCATTTTCGACCCGCAAAACATTCAAATAACGAGAATTCTGTGAAATAAAAAGTTGACGGCCTTCGATTCCTCTTTCCAAAGCTGTAAGAATCACATTAATTTGATAACGAAGTGAAAAGTTATGGTCAAAATATCGACTGATCCAATTTTCACCTTCCAACTTCCTCTTCTTCTATTTTTCAAAATTTTAATTTATTCAACTTTCTTCATTTTATTAACAAAATTAAAGTAAAGTTTTGGGGTATTACACCTTTACCATCTTCTCTTATAAAAGCTAGGGTTCTGAACACCACAATCACCCTAGATTGCCTCCACCACTAACGTTGAACACAATTTTCGATTATCAAACCATTTTGATATTTTTGTTGTTTGACCAATCTAGCTTATGTGAAAAAGAAGCTATATAACTCATAAGCTATGTAGGTTAAATATCAAAACATCAAAATCAATATGATATTTAAAGATCAAGATATCATTTTTTTCTAGAGAGTGATCTTCAACAGATTCTTTCTATCCTGGGTTTGCGTTATGCTCGTAACAAACTAATATGTGTATATGTCATTGCCCTTTGGTATATGGCGCTAGCATTCTTTAAACCGAATGACATGATCACAAAAAAGAAGCTACCTATTGGTGTGTGAAAGGCTGTTTTTTCTTAGTCATATGGGTTCATTTTGATTTGATTTTAGCCAATGAAGGATAACATGTGACTCCCAGCCGTAGCATTTATGAGTGTATTGATGTTGAGCAAGGGAAAGACATCTTTGGGACATGCTTTGTTGAGATCCCTAAAGTCGACACACACCCAGATTTGTCCGCTCATCTTCTTCACCAGGGCTATAGTGGGTAGCCATGTTGGGTACTAAATGGGTTTGGTGAATTTTTCTTTGAGAAGATCTTTTACTTCAAATTTTATTTGCAAATCTAGCTCTAGCTTATAGATCCATGGGGCTTACTTGATCGGGTTGATTTTTTAAATTGTGCTTAGTTTATGAGAGATGATCTTGGGACTTATTCTTGGAATTTCATCGTAGGACCATACGAAAACAATTGAGAATTCCTATTGGAGCATAATGAGCTTTTGCTTTTATGTCTCGTTCATCTTATTGTAGACGAACACTGGCCGAGGAGATCCTGGGTCATTGCCTAAGTCAACTTCTTCCAAGAATTTGTCATTGGTTTCGTAGACCATCTTGGAAACATTATGGGGCCTCCCTCTTATCCCAATAAAATATACCTTTTTGCCTCACTCGGTAGCACCTATCCACGACTCTCATCACAATGAGATGATACAAAGATAAACACCAAGTAGCACTCTCTTCTAGAGTAATTTTGGTGCAATAAGATGCTCACTTTCTATAGATAGATCAGGTGTAAGCTTTGAGTATTTAAGATGAGTATAACTTTCAGATCTAGATTTGAAAGATGTTAGATCTAAATTCAATAACAAGGATGTGAAAGTGTAAGCTTATAAGTGATGACTTAGAAAGCCCTAGAGAACCTCTATTTATAGCCTTCTAAAGTATATGTCCGTTGTTTCTCAAAAAGAGCAATTTCCCCCATTTTTGTTTGTTCAAAATTTAAATTTATGATTGCTAGATCGATAGAATCAGTTGACTGAATCATCAACCAGTCGACTGTAATGAGGACTGGTCGATTGATTAGGTCAACTAATTTGTCTAGAGGGTTTGAGGTTCATTTGGTTAAGAAAAATCATTCAACTGGTTCTATTTGTACACTATTTTTGCCTTTGAGAAGTGGTTGACTGATATTCCTTTAGGTCGACTGATTTGGACAGTGTGCTCCAAAAATCCATCAATTGGTCATCCAGTCGATTAGTTCTATGAATCAGTTGTTTGGTTTTGTTTGTACGCAAATTTTGCCTTTAAAAGTCAGTTGACGGAATCTTCATAGAGGTCGTTTGATTTGGACAGTGAGTCTTTAGGCTAGTTTCTAAAACATTACTTAATTAACTGGTTCTATGTATGAGTCAATTGGTTTGATTAATGTATCTAATATGCTTTAAGAATTAGTCGACTAGTTCCATGAATTGGTCGATGGGTTTAGACATCGAGTGTCTTCTAGCTTATTTTTCTTATTGTACGTTTATTAAAATCTTTTGATCTTCCACAACTTAAGTTATGGCAATGTTTTCTTTTGAAAAACCATTTGAGGTTAGTTCTTAGATGATCATTTTAAATAGTTGGAGCTTACAACTAATGATCAATTTAATCCTAACGTCACTCAAAACTTAAAATAAGTAAAATGAAAGTCTTCACTTGAATCATTGGGTTTGAGTATGTCCTAATTTTCTTGAATCATAATAAGAGCATTCTACTTGTTTTGGTATTTGTTTTGGAGTATATTATTGAGTGAAATCTTTTAGCTTGATGGACTTTTGTCATTTTCTTGGTCAACAATCTTCTTTGACCTAGATGACCTATTTTCATTGTCACTTGGATAAAACATTAGTCCCATTAGATAATGCTTTGTGATCATAAAAGTTACTAAGATGCCCTTAGTTGAAAACCTTTAGAGCTAACAATCTTCCTCTTTTTGATGATGACAAAACAATGTCCTTTGCAAATAGTGAATAAATAGCACGGATGATAGAGAATAAAATTTTTTGCATATAAGTTACTCCTATCAATTTGTAAGTTTGAATTCATGCCATAAGTAAATAGATCATTTTAAATTGGCACTCTCTTCTATCTCCCCCTATCAATATGAAGTTTTTCAATTTAAGTTTACAGACTTACATCATCTTTCATGCTTTGTTTGTGCATTTGAATATCATTATCAAGAACAAAGATTGCACATAACATATAAGAAGGATATAACAAAAGATGGTTTTCTATTCATGTATGATCTTTTTAATAATAGGTAGGAATCACAAGTATTGAACAAAGAGAAGAAAGACGATTACAAGAAGGATTTTGAATCAAAATACAAAAAAAGATATAACAAAAGATGCTTTTCTATTCATGTATGATATTTTTCAATAATAGGCATGAATTACAAGTATTAACCAAAGAGAAGAAAGATAATTACAAGAAGAATTTTGAATCAAAATACAACAAAAAAACCTATTTCTTTTCTTCTCTTTCCTTTTCTTCTTCTTCTTTTCTTCTTCTTCTTCTTCCTATTTCTCCTATTTTTCTCCCCCATTGTCATCCTAAAAAAATGACTCAAGGCTATATGGGAGGAGGCCTGTGCCTGAGAATTTGCTAAAGAGTGTCTTTGATGTCGAGCACCTCCAGCTTGGTTTCTCCATGCTTTTTCTCATTGTGCTCATAAAGAGAGGCTACCCGAAATTTGAGAATGTGGATATCATTTTCTATAGCCTCTATCCTTTCTGTGACGTCAGATAGGTTTTTGGAGAGATTGGATTCAATGGTCCGAATTTGAGTTTGGATGTTGGAATCCATTTCCTTAAAGAAAGTAAGGATAGATGAAGAGTTTGTGATTAGGACCGGAGGAGTAGGAGGAGAGGTGGAATGTAGAGTAGGGTGAGTGGACGAGAGAGTCTCTTGGGTTTGCTCAGGTGTTGGAGTGAATTTGAGGGACCCTATCCTTAGGGTAGTAGACTTGTATCCGATGGACTTCAGAGTGCCCTTGGAATAGATGTCCGTGTGGATGAGGGTGTAGAAATCGATTTTCCCACCAAGGTCAATGTCGTAGTGTTTGAAAATGGTGGTGAGATGGTTGCCATAGGGGAGGATGCCTCGTTTATTTTTGAGACAATCATTCATGTGATGAATGATGATATAAGGGAGGTCGACCTTTTTGTGATTAAGGACACACCATATGAGGAACACGTCAATGTAAGAGACAAAGTTTCATCCACCGACATGTGGGAGGATGTTTTAGGTTATGATGTGGTGGATGAGACAGGATTCGAATGTGAGTTGGGAGGCCTTGGGTTAAAATGCCTTGGTGATGTTAGGGTTATCACACATTTGTTGTATGGCTGTCAGAGGATCAAATCCATGACACACTACCCAAATATTGGTAGTGAACTTTTAAAAATCCCATTGAGGGATATTGAAGATTTCAGAGACATTTTTGGGTTTGAGAGAGATGGGATGGTCAAGAATCCATGAAGAAGCATTGAGACCCTTGGGCATCTCAAAATGGGTGTAGAAGAGTTGAACGAGTCAGGTGTATTGAATATTGGAGCAAGAGAGAAAACTTGGTCCAACTAAGGTAATCAAAGTGAGTATCTATGAGAATGGATTCGGATTCGAAGAAAGAGGGTGCTAATGGTTTTACCGTACTCGATGTGTTGATGCTTGATGTCATCGTTGAACTTTTGTACGATTTTGGTGTTGAGGAAAACTTGGGTGTCATGACAAGATTTTGTTCGGTGTTTCGCATCGAAATCCTTTCTAGGGCATTTTCCTAAGGATTTGGAAGTTGGATTTTTTGTTTTGGGAGCTATAAAAGAAAGATTGAGAAGTTTGGGGAAGAACTTCGACAAATTTGAGAGGTTTGAAAGAGGGAGAGAAGTCGAAGAGTCTCAAGAGCATAGTTTGAAATGTTTAGAAAACCACTTAATATTTATAGATTCGACTGATTTTCACTATCATTCGACTGGTTTTGCCCTAGTTTTGGGGTGGTCAACTAGTCAGTCAACTGTTTTAACCAATGCCCAAAAACTCTCTTTCTAAAACTCTTGATCAATCGATTATTTTATTCATTCAGTTGACTGATTCAACTATCAGTCGACTTATAGGTCTACTGTTTTAACTAGTAGCTAATTTTCACTTGTTTTAATGACTTTAGTGGACCTTATGGTCGACTGTTTTCCATTATTATTTGACTTATCTATGAAAATAGTCGACTCATTTAAGCTGAAGTGATTTTTATCACTTAGTTACTCAAATATTTTGGGTCAATCATTCCTAGTTCTCTTCTAATAAAGCAAAATCTCTCCTCTTAGAGTGGTTTGGTAAATATATCCGCTAATTGATGGTTTGTATCAATGAATTGAAAGATTACATCACCATTTTGTACATGACCATTTGTACATCACCATTTGGGAGTGTGGGGAACGTTTTCTCATTCCTAAAACCAAGTAAAATGATCTAAACTTCAACCACCCAAATTATCCAACCGTACTAGCAACTCAAGATATTTCCATGGTCTCTTGATCATTTTTTATGCTTTAAGTTGCAGTATACTCCATGTTTCATGCTCTTTTGAGCCATGCATTTATTTTAAAGCTTAAATCAAGCTAGGGTAAAACTTGAATTTCCCTAGTTTTGGGTTTTAGGGTTCCTTATGGTTTTCAAGCTTAAATTTCTTCATTTCTCTTCTATTTTCTTTCCTCTCCAATTTTAGATACATGCATGCCTCATAAACTTCAAAATAGAAGCTAAACTTAAAAGGGTTGTAAAGAGAAGTTACCTTCCTCTCTTTCTTCAGTCTTCCTTCTTCCAGCCCTTTTTCTCTATCATTTTTTCTCTTCTTGCCTTTGGTTTCTTCTTTCCAACCTCAGACAACAATGGCTTTCTCTCTTCTTCTTCTTATTCACTTTCTCTCTCTACAATTCTCTCTCTCTATAGCCGCACACATACATGCATACAAACACACAAGTCTGTTTCGTCACATGCACAACACACACAATCTATATATATATATATATATATATACACAACACATATATTTTAATTTTTTGCATGAGTTTTTTTGGGTGGAATGATGGTCCAATGAGGTGTTGACACCTCAGCTTTTGAGCATGCAAACTTGTAGGTTTATATGGGTTATATACATATCTTGTGGGATATATAGCACAAAATGCTTGTAGCCTAGTTGGCTTTTTTTTTTAGAGACTTTTTCTTTTCCTTGCACATGTGCAAGGTTCAAGTCTTGGTGGAAGCATTTTGCTCCGTTTTCCTCATCTTTTCTTTTATGCATTGGATGACATTTTTGGTGCATTTTTTGAATTCCCAAAATTGTATTTTAAATGTTATAAAAATCTCTTGGAATTCTCGCAACACTTTTAATTTTTTCATGCTTCATCCATGCATTACAAGTCTTTTCTTGAGATATTTTATCAGTGTTTCAATTATTGCAAAAGCCTATTATAATTATTGAAATAATCTTGATGAAACAAACTTTACTCACGCATCGTACTAGTCTTGCTTAAGTGCACTTTGTGCACTAATTTTTCAGTAGCTACATTAGTGTTAATCCTTGATTAACACTAATCGTAACTCGTTATCAATTTAGGACCCTTCGAATTAATTTGCATTCTCAAATTTGTCGTCTCCAATTTTAGAATTAGTTGTTTCATTATTTATACCTTTGCTACCGTATTTACAGGTCACTAGTCTTAATTAGCATTGTCTATGGTTAGTGAAGCAATTTAACTTATGATAATCGTCATTATCATTAATTGCTTCACTTTAATTGGGTCAGGATGTTACATCCTCCCCCCCTTAAAATGAGTTTTGTACTCAAAGCTCGAACGTTCATATCTAGGAAGCTCTATTCTCTTTTCATGTTAATTTCATTAGCCTGGTTTCTTTTAATTTGTCCCTTGGACTTATCACTGGCATTTAGGACATTATATCTTCAAAGAATAAGACTTTTCACACAAGATTCACAATTCTTGCGTACACTTCTTTGTTTAATTCAATAGTAATCTTGAAAGTCAAGGTTTGACTTTTAACTTTCTCGAGACTTTAAACTCAAAGTACCCAAATTCTTGTATTAGTATTTTAGCACTTATTTCTCTAGTCCTGGGACCTATGGTTATGGGTCCACTATACTTTCAGCACTCACTCTGAATCATTTTTTTAATTACTTGACTATTTCCCATTATTATCTATATTTTGGCTAGTCTCACATCTAGTCGTCATATTGATCTTATTTGGCACTAAGTCGTGATCGCGTTACTATCCGTGGTTTCCCAACTTCTATTGGTGTCGTATAGCACATCATGTGCCAAGTAGAGGTATCTAGTACCCAGATATTTTCTTTTCTATCAGTTGTTTTAGTAGTGGTCATAGAAAGTCAACGGTGTATCTAGACTACACCACTTTCATTATTTAGAGTGTATTGAATTTCTTATTCTAATACGTCATTCTTCATTAAGGACCGAGTCCTTGATTGATTTACACAATTCCACTTAAATTCATATAGAGGCTTAGAATAATGATTTGGAAGGAAAGGATTGGACTTTGTTTTACCTGTCTGAAGCTTATACACAGTTCTTTCTCTCTCTTTGGCCACTTTCCTTCCAATTTCTCCCCCCCTCCTTTTTTTTGGTCACGAATCCTTCATCGGATTCACTACACATGTTCGGTTGTGTGATTTGCAACTTTACTTGCTTGAGTCTCTTTTTGTCTATTTGGCTTTATTCGATTATTGCAAATATCGTATTTCCCTTTTTGTATTTTCAATGTCATATTTCTTTTTTGTGTTCATGAGCACCATTTGGATCATGCAAGGACGGTTTACTCATATGCCCCTTGGGTTTCAATATTTTTCAAAGCAATGGTGACTTCTGATTTATTCGTATTATTCGTTTGTGATTCTTAATCACGTGCCCATTTTTGTGGGTCACTTAAGTCGAAGATTAGCCAATCCTCTTTCATTTCATTTTATTTTTGTACTAACTCATTGGCATACCTGCCTTTATTTTCAAATTCTTATGCATTCATTCTCATGAATTAGAAAAGTTGAGGAAATTAGTTCCTCTATTTCTTTCAAATTATCGATAGGTACGTATACTTTTTATTTCTTGCTCATGATTGAAGCTTTTCATTGATTTTGATTTCTCATTCCCCTATGGTTTAAAGTATAGTAAGTTCACTCAATTCATTTATTCTTTAAGTCTTTTACCCCAGTTACTAACTCTTTATATGACAATCTATTTTTTGAAAGTGTTTTTAACTGTGACATTGTATTTGGTTCACCTAGAATCTTCCACATCATTTTTGAACAACTCAAATCTCAAAGTCTTACGACTTCTTAATTGATAGCCATTATTTTTTGTTTCTATTACTTTTAGACAAAAAGGTTCCACAAATGTCCAGTTTCTTATGCCCATTGTCATATATGGTTTATCATCATATTACATTTTTCCCCAGTCATTATGCAATTCTAACAAATTTGTTCTCGGTGGGAACTTATTCAGTTGTACCGAGAGTACCTTGTACATTTTGTGACTTCGAGGCCACATAGTGAGGTGATTAGTCTCATCTGTAACGAAAGCTTTAATAGCATACTAGCACTCATTTATTTATAAGTACTGCTATCCACAATTTTTGTCCATTCTAGGACTTCATATTATATCCAAGAATTTCTTAAGTCAATTAGCCATCTCATTATTATTGTAATTACAGTTGACAATTAAAGTTTATCGAAATTAATTAAGGTTTCTCCAACCATAGATGTTCATAACTTCTTTAGTATCACAAATTTTGTTATTCTTACTTTCTCCAACAATCACAATTATTTTCATGGTAACTTAAGGAATTATGTATCATTTTATCATAGTCGTTGTCTTCACAATCTTTACTAGACATTTTACTACAAGTTTAGTTTCCTTGATCATTGGATCACATTAATCCTCAAAAGTTATTCAGAATCATTAATCATTTACCTTTTGAAATAAACTCAGCTAACTCGATAGAGTATTGCTCACAATTAGGTCATATTGTCACCTAGATCAACAAGATCCATTGAATTTTTCAATGATCATTCATCATGTGTCAGTCTTTGTTTTCTTTAGAACCATCATATTTCATAATGTTAACTTTGATAGTCTCGTTCAATCAATAATTGCCTCTCAAGGCTTTATTTGTCTTTACCCTTATCAAGGTCTATCTATGACTCATTAAAGAGTTGTTACATTTTTTTATATATCATCAATTCATCTGGAGTCTCAAACTCCTCATGTTACTATCCTTTAAGCCTTCTTCAAACTATCTCTCTTATAGATTTGTTGTCAGATCCACCGACCTTCCAAAATTTTACAATCCCAACTTTATGTCACCTTATATTTTCCAAAAGAGCATTAACCATTGCCCTTTTCTAGACTATAGCTTCCCATGATCCACTGATCAATTCATAACTCAATTATCTAACAGTTATCAACCTCAATACTAATATGATTTTTCCTAAGAGTCCTTAACCTTTGCCCTTAAACATACTACTATTTTCCAAAAGTCACTAGTTATTTGATCATCTCAATCGTCTAAGAATCATTGAATTGCATCATAATATGGTCTTTCCCAAAGACTATTAACCTATGCACCTAAACACACTACCGTTTCCAAAAATCACCGATCATTTAATCATGTAATAGTCATCTATGCTGGTATGATCTTTCCCAAAGAATCATTAACCTATAGCTTTGATATCTCCTGTGGTATCAGCCGATCCTAATCAATCCAACCTATAGCTCTGATACCACTCTGTCACGACCCGAAACTCACCCTATGCGGATTAGGGATAGTGACCAACACTGTCACTTCGGACAGGCCATACAAAATCAAATAAATTACACAAGAGTGATAAAAGTTTTTCTTTATTAATTGCGAAAGCTACCCATATGCAACTCATCTAATCACAAATCGAACCTTAACAATCATCAATAAGATAATCTCCAAGTACATTTTCCATTATCATAAATCACCATTTAAGTCTAACAGCATTTCTATTGTCACTATATCACAATATATGATACTAACATCAACCTTACAGAATATATACATATTCAAATTATGACTTGGAGTTATACATTATCAACATCGCTCACAAGCACTTTACTAGCTCCATTAGTCGCCATCATTACATTTCCTTCCATATGGTGGTACTTGAAAAATTGTTATAAATCTTGGGTGAGCTAACTTAGCTTAGTAAGTAAATTCCCTCGCTCTGCCATGGGTCATGGTTAGTTTAGGTAACAGAATGCAAACAAATGGAAAGCGAAGGGTATAGAAAAATAATCAGTCACAAGGGAAAATAGATCACCAAAGATGACCCATGGTTAAAGGGCACATGCAATAATCAGCTGCCAAGAATCACAAGATATCAAATCAAATGTAATGATAAGCTTGGAAAGTATATCCGTAGATCAAAAGTACATCATCAGATTATGATCAAAGTATAAGATATGTAATACATGAATAATGAGTCTAATAGATGCTATCATCAAAGAGGGCCCGGCTACCCTTAAACAGGACTTATTCAGGTTCACCCGTCATTTCTAGGTTTCCTTGAATAGTACCAAGAGCACTTATCAAATATTATGTCCTCAATAGACTAAGTGTTGGGTATCATTCTCAATCACCGACCCGTAAGTCCTTATTATCTAAAGAATCAGGATGAGCGTCGTGATAGACCCAACTTCCATCATTCATAATGATGTCATAATCAGATGAACTCCACAAGGAATATACATATATATAGAATTTCAAATTCACTACAAGTGAGAAATACAATAGCTTTCCAATATCCGAATCAAGGGTTATAGCAATGTATAAGCAATCACATCAAGATATTGGCAATCAGAATCTCAATATATCCATAAGGAAGTACAAGTGTAAAATTGTGGAAATCAGACAACTGATAGGTGTGTATGAAAGAGTACAAATTGGTAGCATCGAGAGAAACTTAATTGTGACATGGCTAAGAAATACCACACTTTAGAGTTTGAGTTTACTTACATTGGGTTCTTAGCATCGCATTCGCATGCGGGTACCATAATAGCTATCCCATAGCTTTTTTTTTTTTTCGTTTTTCATCGTTTGGGTGATCCTATAGTCATGGATCAACAATACATTGCATAATGAATTAGTATTCATTCTAATTCCAAACATTGTTAGTCAGTGTTTTAAGTTCTTTTGAACTTAGTTTATTCGATAAAGAGATTCTCAAATTCTCAATTTAGGGTTTCCTCACGCTTTATAGCTTATTTGGCCCTTTAAGGAAAAATTGGTAATTTATACTTTTTAACATCCCATAGTTTCCTGTACACAATTTACTTATTCGGACTCCATTTTGTGTCCATTCGGTCCTTATAACATTTACGTGAACTTTTTAATTTCATCTATACACCTCTGGTAACTTCATTAAGTCTTACGGACATATTCTTCATTTTTTAGTTTGTTACTGAGTCTTATTTTTCTCAAAAGGATGTCGTTGTCAAGTCTGGAGTATTGAATATAAATAATTTAGGCCTTTCCGGATCTTAATTAGCTTATTTTTGACTTATATTAATCCTAGGGGCATTTTGTAATTTTTCACTTTCAGGTGTCAGATTTTTTAGTACTTTGTTTGCTAAAATGGACTCCACCGTTGAGTCCGGAACATCAAAGAAAGTCATAATATGTCATCTCTGACATTTAACTAGCTTTTGGACTACTAAGGGTAAAAATGGTAAATATGACATTTCATGTGTCTATATTTCTAGGACTTTGTTTCACAAAACGGATCCTAATTAGGTCCAGAATGTCCCAAAATATTAAGGTACGTATTTTCATAGTCATCGGAGTCTAATTGGTAGCTTAATTGATCATTAAGACATATTTAGAATTATTCCAATTTGGCCATTCATATTTTTTGGGATTTAATTTCACAAATCGGACTCTACCGTTGAATCCGGAATGCCCAAAAACATTGGATTACATTATTCTTTCATTTTAATTGGCCTTCATTTGGCCTAAGGACATTTTGGTAATTTTTCTTATAATTAAAAGGGTTTAAAATTAATATTTAATTAATTTCTTGGGCCAATCCGTAATTAACTGAAATTGTTGGGGTTCAGTTCATAATTAATAGAAACATTTGGGTTTTAAATTATAATTTCAGAAACTTTAAAACCCTAAACCATTTGGTTTAGTTAGGTTTCAAGTGAATCGGTCCTATATAAAGGTGAACCAACCGGTTCAGTCCAGTCCATTGCGTCATGCTGATGTCAGCCCTAATATTATTTTTTAATTATTCTTTGAATCAAAACGACAATGTTTTAATTAATATCAAACCCATTTAAACAGTGGTGAGGACTCGACCCGAGATCCGGCTCGAGACCTGACCCACAGAGTGTCTTCTTTCCCAAGTCTTTGGCGAGGGTTCTGGTTGCCTTTTCTAACACCGATGACCAGTCGCTGACCACTTCCCATGATAATTCTGACATGGTTCGAACCCTCTTTCCCTAAGGATTCCATATCCAATTTCATATTTTGGTTTTACACAATTTAGGCCGTTGAAATATATAGGAGGTTAGAGTGGCTGTTCTGACGAGCCACGGTTAGAGTGTTGGCCCCTAGGGGTTGCATGGCCCTTACATCTAGCTTAAAATGAGTTCTTGGATATGTGGTTCCATCAAATTTGTTAAGGTTCAAGCATTTTTGAATTTCAAGGGAAGCTGAATGTCTGGATAGAGAGATAATTTGTGAATATTGACCATGTCATCACCTCAGTGAGCTTTGTAAAAGAGCGTCTCTATCTTTTCTAACCTGTTAGCAAGGCCTTCTTCTTGTTGCTTCAGGATCTCCAAGGATCCGTACTGTTCTCCCCAATCATAAGGATTATGGGCGGGCGGATCTTGGTTTTGTTGATTCTGTTGTCCATCTTGAGGTGAGACTGGTGGCACTTGGGGTCACGACCCGGAACCCACCCTATGCGAATTATGGGTCCGTGACCGACACTATCACTCAAACAGGTCATACAAAATCCAATGAATTGCACGAAACAATAATAATAATTTTTTCCTTTTATTTATTAAGCACGGAAGCTACACACATGTAACTCATTTGATATCCAAATCAACTATAACAATCATCAATAAGATTATCTCCAAATATAATTTCTATCGCATTAATCATCATTTAAGTCTAATATCATTTCTAATGTCGCTATGTCACAATATCTAACATTAATATCAACCTTATAGAATATATGTTCAAATTAAGACTCGGAGCTATAAGTTGTCAAGGTTTCCCACAAGCATAGCACTAGCTCCATTAGTCATCGTCATTGCCTTTCCTTCCATATTGTGCTACCTGAAAAAATTGTTATAATTCTGGGGTGAGCTAACTTAACTTAGTAAGTAAATCTTTTACCCTGCTATAGGTTAAACAAAGGTGCATAACAAGAGAGTAATCATAGGATTTCAAACTTAAAGGAATCGGCCATCAGGCCCGAGTAACATAGTTTCATAAGGAGTTCACAAATGCGATAACAATGACTAAGCAAGTCATTAAGCACAAATTTATCAACACATATCATTTAGCTTCCCAAATCAAAGGATTCAAATTGAATACAAAGATAAGCTTCATTGGCGTATTTATCATCCAAATGTAACATCACCAAGTCAACAAATGGTGTGGGATCAAACATATAGAATCCTGGGTCAAATAGATATACAAATCTGGGTCAAATGAATATACAAATCCGAGTTGGATAGATATTAGAGTTTGGGTCAAATAGATATAAGAATCCAAGTCAAATAAATATAAGAATCTGAGTCAATAGATTAACAATCATAGTGCAAAATCAAACATATGGAATACTAAATCAAATGGATATACAAATCTGGATCAAATAAATGTGAGTCTGAGTCAAATAGATATAAGAACTTGAGTCTAATAGAATAATAATCATAGTGAGAAATCAAACATATGGAATACTGAGTCAAACGGATATGCAAATCTGGGTCAAATAGATGTGAGAGTTTGAGTCAAATATATATAAGAATCCGAGTCTAATAGATCAACAATCATAGTGTAAAATTAAACATATGGAATACTGAGTCAAATAGATATACAAATCTGGGTCAAATAGATGTGAGAGTCTGAGTTAAATAGATATAAAAATCTGAGTCTAATAGATTAACAATCATAGTGCGAAATCAAACATATGGAATACTGAGTCAAATGGATATACAAATTTGGGTCAAATAGATGTGAAAGTCTAGGTCAAATAGATATAAGAATTTGAGTCAAATAGATGAACATAAAATGTTTAGCTGCCAAAGTCAAAGGGGTTCAAATCGAATACAAAGATAAGCCTCAAAGGCGTATTTCACATCCAAAGGTAACATTATCAAATCAACAAGGTGTGTGGAATCAAACATATACAAATTGAGTCAAATAGATGCTATCAACAAATAGGGTCCGGCTAGCCCTAAACAGCACTCATCCAAGTTCACCACTCATCTCTGGGTTCCCTTGAATGGCAACAAGAGCTCTTATCAAAATCATTTCCTCATCAGGACTATGTGTTGGGTCTCATTCCCTAGCACTGACCCGTAGGTCATCAGCACCACAAAACGGGCCTTATGACAAGCACAACCCCAGGTAGTCAGAAATAGTGTCATTAGAAAATGGATTCCACAAGGTATGTCACGACCCATGACCCGGCCTATGCGGATTAAGGGGATGCGACCGTCACCCTTCAGCATAGAGGTCGACGGGTGGGCCAGGAAGTAGCGGTACCGAATGGCTGTACTGGCCAGGATTGCAGTTGTAGAAGTGTAAAAAACTTTTTATTTTCTTCCGCACACTCGCCCGGGACTGCCGCTCTTCAGAACAATACAATACACATACAGAGCTTACTAAAAATTTTAACGTTATACATATTACAGGTTTATTTCCCCTAAAGGCTTAATTACAATATTGTCCAAAATTTCATTACTACAAAAGTTAACCAACTATGGTCCTAACATTCCTAAAAATTGCTAAGTCAAGTGTGGAGCTCCCAACGCCCTTCCTTAGTATGGGCAAGGCTTCCAACAATCTTCATCACCTGAAAGACTCATGAGTAACAAACCCATGGGAGCTTTATGAAAAGCTTATGAGTAATTCGAGTACCTTGTCATAGGTTTTCAATTGGTACTGAGTTGGTTATAAGAGAGCTCATAAAGAATTTCACTACCAATTTCTCGTACACTTTAGATACAGAATACATGATTCTTAAAACAGATAGCATGAAACATTCAAGGCATTCAGGCTAGGCACATATTTCTTCAAATACAAAATATAGGAAACTTTAAAACACGTAACAGGAAGCATTTTTAAGCATTCGAGTAAAACAAATATTTCACGTATACAGAGTACAAGAGTCTTCAAAAATATGTAACATGAAGCATTTAAAGCATTCGAGTGAGGCATGCAAAATGCAGTGGAAAACTTCTAAACATGTATAGGGTGGCCAATTGGTGACCAAAAGAGTTTAAAATCATTTACTTGTTAACAGGATGAATAAAATCATTTCCTCGTAAATAAGAGGGCATGACCCTTTGTTATTTTAAAAAAAATCAAGCCATCTCTTTAAAAATCCTTCTCATGTAAATGGAGGTTTAAAAACCGTTCTACCATTCGTTATGAAAACATGAATCTTTTATTCATAAGATCAAAACATGTAATCACGTTTAGAAAAATGAAGGGATAAATCTTCTGCCATTTCTAAACATCTCATCTTTTCACTTTTTAACAGAAGAATCCATTTTCGAACTGGACTCTAGTTTTACTTCTCAGTGGAGATATCTCATGTCCTAGGGGATAAACCTTTTATTGGGCATTTTTCTCGTATGTGAGTTCCGAAAGGCTTCACGAGCTCGTAGTGCTTATGCACGATTATCTGGCATTAGTAGTTCACAAACAAGAGGTATTTAAAAACATTGCTTTACAAATAGATGCTATTTAAAAGCATTAAAACATAACCTCCCAGTAGTTACTTTTCAAAAGCATTTAAAACTTAACTTCTTCAAATAAATGCTTTTCATGAGCATTTGAAATATGACTTCTTCAAATAGATGTTTTTCAAGAGTATTTAAAACATGACTTCTTCAAATAGATACTTTTCAAGAGCATTTAAAAATTCATGGATAGTATAACAGAGTCTTCAGAACACATGGAATATACAAATTCAGAACATTTGGGACATAAGCTTCAGAGTATTTAACCATGATGTACAGGAATATTTAAAAACATAGCTTGAATGAACGACATATACTTTTAGAGAAGCATTTAATAAAATTTGAAATTTAACATAGACATGCTGAAATATAAACTTATAGAAAGTCAGCAATATAAATAAGCTAACTTGCACGTCAAGATAGAATTTAAAAATGGAAACAGTAATACTTTTGAGTCATGTAAATCCAAGAATTTGAACTTAAATCACTTTGGAAATTTTGAACTTAAAATACTTCAGATTTCAAGCAGTTAAAGCCTCCACTTTAAAGTATAGGATTACTCACCTTTGTCCTAGGGGTTGGCGCTACTGGTGTGCCTTCCATTTTTCCTTGTAGTTCCTAAGAACATTTTATGAATAATTAATTAATTCCACGCTTAATTTAAATTACCATCTATTTGGTGTTAGTTAAATTTTTAGACTCGGTGAATCCTAATTTCATAGGATAGGTCTTATTTTCGTTAAATCGGACTATTAGTTGTAATTTAATAAAGTTTCATTTTCATGTGTCTTATTTTTCTGGACCTAATTTGGTACTATGAATCTCACTGTTGGGTCTGAAACGTCGAAGAAAGTCAATTTAGATTCTCTCGGACTTCCATTTGGCTTCAGGGCATCACTAAGGGTAAAACGATAATTTTTGTGTTTCATGTATCTTAATTTTTTGGAGTCCTGTCTCATAAAATGAACCCTCCTATTGGGTCCAGAATGTCCAAAATAATTAAAATACTCTACTCTTTTATTTTATTTGAGTAATGGGACAATCTATAATAATTTAATTATCTAGTTTAATATTTTATATTTATTTTATCTATTTAATACACATGTGCCAAGTTGGCATAGTGGCATACACTTGGTGGTTTAGGTCTCTCACGCATACTAAGTCAGAGGATTGAAACTGAGGAGCTGCAACTCCCCTTCCTTTTTTCTGATTTTTCTTGGGCCAAACAACGGATAGAGGCACAAAACTAGAATAAGATATCCCTGTTCTGCAAGGGGTTGTTAGATTGGAGTCCTAACCCTGTATCTAAACAAACCCACATTGTCTTAATTTTAAGAACTAAAGGCTTAAACGACGCCGTGTTACTTACCCATATGTGCGCTTGGGCGGATCCCGACCTGAGCCCGATTCGACCCAAAACTGACCCATCTACTATTCACCTTCTTCCCCATCATGCATGACAACATTGCCCTAATTATAGGTTTTAAAATTCTTTATTTCGTGACTTTTCAGACACCCATTTCTTCTGCTTTCAATTCATATAGGTTTCTGAAGGATTGATGATCATCTTGGCATTGGTTTAGAGGCTCGAATTGAGCTCAAAAGCTCTCTTGGTGTGTTGATACCTCTTCGTTCATAGGGTTCGTACATGGTCATTTCTTGACCAAAACTGATGAGGTTGGGTTCGTGTCACCATGAGGTTTCACCTTGCGATCACAAAATAGGGTTTTTGGTTTGTTTTGAAGGAGTTGGTCTCCATACCCGTGACTACAACTTCATTTTCTTTCATGCTTTTCACTATTTTAGGTCTAATTTTTGGTGTCTTAGAACCCTCATGGCCTCTAGATCAAACCCTAAGTGATGGTAGTCACTTTACTCTAGGTTAATTCAGACCCACTTTCCAAGTGGTCAACAATAACGAGTCTCGTGGGGTCTTTTGTTCTAAGCCCTATTGGGCATCTCCTACACTTTTAAACTATGGCGTGATACTATTAAGGCCATGCATGTGTTCTATTTTCATCAAATAGCATGAAAAATTAATATTTTCATAGATAGGGGAATTTGGGCTTTGAATGTTTTTACCTTCAACAATGAATTTCTCTTCCTTCTTTGGGTTTGATTAAGAGCTCTAGGCTTCTTGTGTCTAATTTAGGGCTTGCGTGCAGACTCTCTTCTTTCTTCTTTTTCTTCCTTTTTCTTCTTCTTTCTCTTTCTACCTCACTCTCTCTTTCTAGCCACCCATACATGCACACACTAGTGTCTGCCTCACGCAAGCTGTATATATATATATATATATACAAATATATATATATATATATATACATATATTGTGGGATATATAGCATAAATGTGCTATAGCCCAAGTGGTTTAATTTTTGGGTTTAGGTTCTTCCCACTTTTTTAGTCTTGGGATCAAACCTCTTGGCCAACATTTTGGCCTTATTTTCCTTCATTTATCCTTTTTATGTCTTGTTTGGAATTTTTATATTTCATCCTTTTTTTTTTTTTTTTTTTTTTCCATTTTTGCTTTATTTTTAGTTTTCTTCTTGTGTACTTATATTTTTTATTCACTTCTTCCACGTATCGATTTCACGAATTGAAGTCTTATGATTTTGATTATTCTGTTCGTGTGTCAGCCTCGATAATTAAGGTCTTATTATTATTGAGGCCTTTATATTTTTCTCGGTTAGTTTTCTTGATTAATATTTTACTTATAAGGTCTCTAATATTTAATTAGTGACTTAATTTTCATTAATTAGGGTCGGGGTGTTATAAGGTATGTACATATACATAGATTACAAATGTCCACAACAAAAGGATCAAATGATCACAAAGATAAGATAATACCAAGGAGTCAAGGACTCATAAATATTCACAATCAATAGAATCTCAACAGATCACATTCCACAACATGGAAATCACAGTGAACAATAGGTTGTGGACTCAAAGTAATTTATTGATGCACAATTTTAAGAAACAAGGATTGACAGTCTTCTAGGTAGGCCACATTGGCAGAGTAGAAATCCACAGTTTAGGATTTGAGTTTATGTACATTGGGTCCTTAGCATTGCATTCCCATACTGGCACCATAATAACGATCTAATAGCCTTGTTCCATTTTTTCATTATTTGGGTAATCCTATTATCATAGATCAAAAATACATTTTATGTCGAATTAGTATTCATTCTAATTCAAGCACAGTTTATTCAGTGTTTTAAGTTCTTTTGAACTTAGTTTAACCGATTAAGATATTCTCAAATTCTCAATTTAGGGTTCCTAATGCTTTATTATTGGTAGGAAAAATACAGCGGAAATGATTTTAAAATTTTTACTTTGATCAGATTACTACATAAATCACATAATCTTGATAGAGGAGGGTTAGAAATACCTTGTTCTTGAAGTATGATGTAGCCATTCTCTTCCTTTAGGTCTTCACTTTTCCCTTAAGCAAACCGTATCGCAAGAGAGTGGGCTGCCTCTTATTTTTGTCAAGCATAAAAAAACTTATGATAAACGGCTCCCTACATATTATATATATAGGGCTTAACCTAATTAGGGCAAGGGAAGGGATCTAATGGGTCCCATTAAGTTAGCTTCCAATTAGTCAATTAAATCTTAATTATCTCATAATTAATTTTAATTAACTAATTAATTCAATTAACTCCACTATATAATTGAGTAAACCCATATACACTATACTTCTGCAGTTGGCCCCTTTACATGGATACTAATAATCAGGGTTCTATATTATACTGTAAAATTAATTCTCTAATTATTTTAAGAACCTACTTCAATAATTATTAATTACTTGTAATTGGTCATCATTTCAATAAACAATTTACTGAAAATACCAAATCCTGGATTTCAGTGATTAACTAATTGAATTAGCACAAAGGTGATATCCATCTCTCTAATATATAGAGTGTAAATTACATCTTCAGAATATGTGTTCCCACGGTCTAAATAATGACTTCCTAAGATACCGAGGTGTTGATCTAAAAGACCTCACTCATTGGTAACTCAAAGTCATCACTATTCAGAACTGGCAGTTCACTATCCTCTCAAGATTAAGAGCTTACTGCAAATAGTGAATAAGAAACTTATCAAAGATGACAGTTCCAAATGATGCGTTTCTTATAGTAATCCAGTTCAGTGTATTCCCAATACACTAATACAATAACCTAGAGTCCATTACTCTGATGGTTGAGATAAACCACATTATCACACAATGGTTAAATGTATTACAGCCTTACAGAAAAGATGTCCAGTCTTATTAATAGCCGTGAACAATTCTAGAATTGCCTATATAAGCAGATCATATTTCCTGTGTATAAATCTCATTTATACATATGAACCACTCCTAATGACAATTCAAAGACTAATTATCTCATGATATAAAGCAACATCCAAACATATGGTAATATGAAACTCAATAATAAATCAAATCTATTAAATAATAATAAAATGTCTTGGATATGAGGGCACACATCCTAACAAACTCTCACTTTCACTAATATTTATTCCCCATAACATCTGACACCCATTCTATCCACATGAAGCTCAAAACTTTTAAAAGGTAGAGCCTTAGTGAAAGGATCTGCAAGGTTGTCTGCAGATGCAACCTTGGTGACGATAATGTCTCCGCGCTGAACGATCTCTTTGATGAGGTGATACTTGCGCTCAATGTGCATTCCACCCTTATGGTTTCTTGACTCCTTGGATTGAGCTACAGCTCCATTATTGTCACAATAAAGGACCGTAGGCAACTAAGACTGTGGCACCACTCCTAGTTCCAAAAGGAACTTCTTGAGCCAAACAGCTTCCTTAGCTGCTTCCGAGGCTAGCTACATATTCCGCTTCAGTGGTTAAGTTAGCAATACACTGTTGCTTGACACTCTTCCAACTGATAGCTCTACCACCAAAAATAAACACATATCCTGAGGTTGACTTTCTAGAGTCCTGATCTGACATAAAGTCAGAGTATGTGTAGCCAACTGGAACTAGATCACCACCCTTGTATCTCAACATATAATCTCTAGTCCTTCTCAAGCACTTGAGTATATGTTTCACAGCAATCCAATGATTTGGTCCTGGATTAGATTGATATCTACTAACCGTGCCTACTGCAAAACAAATATCTGGTCTAGTGCAAAGCATAGCATACATAAGTCTTCCTATAACTGAAGCATAAGAAACTGCCTTCATGCGTTCCTCTTCTTCAACTGTCTTAAAGGCAGAGGTACTCCATGCCTAGAAGGCAATAAGCTTTTATCGGAGTTATGCATTGCAAACTTGACAAGAATTTTATCTATATATGGAGCTTGAAATAAGCTTAACATCTTGTTCTTCTGATCTCGCAAAAGATTAATCCCTGATGATGTAACTGGCTTCTCCTAAGTTCTTTATATCAAATTGTTTCACTAGCCAAACCTTTATCATAGACAACACCCCTACATCATTCCCAATGAGTAGTATATCATCCACATACAGAACTAGGAACACCACCATGCTTTCTTCACTCTTCTTATACACACAAGGTTCATTCGGGTTTTGATCAAAATCAAATGAGTTGATTGCCTGATCAAATCAGATGTTCCGACTTTGGGAAGCTTGCTTGAGTCCTATAAATGGACTTATGCAGCTTGCATACCATATGTTCTTGGCCCTTAGCTATGAAACCATTTGGTTGCATCATATAGATATCTTCCTCAAGATAGCCATTCAAGAATGCTGTCTTGACATCCATTTGTCGAATCTCATAATCAAAATGAGTTGCAATGGATAAGAGAATCTAAATAGACTTAAGCATAGCAACTAGTGAAAAATTTTCCTCATAATCGATACCCTCTTTTTGAGTAAACCCTTTCGCCACCAGTCTAGCTTTAAAAGTCTCAACTGATCCATCGGGTCCTCTTTTTCTCTTGTAGATCCACTTACAGCCAATTGGTTTAATATTGGTAGGTGGTTTCACAAGTTCTCAGACCTAATTAGAATACATAGATTCCATCTCAGCTTTCATAGCATTTTGTCAAAGTCCCGATCTTTATCAAAGATTGCCTCATCGTAGCTATTGGGATCTAAAACATGTTCATCTGAGATAGGCTTTCCTATGAACATCTACTCATCAGGTGGCCTGACAATCCTCCCATTACGACGTGGCTCCGGTGTAATAGAAGATGTTGGAATAGAGGTATCTAGTCCATGATTATCATTTGCCTAAGGAATAGAAGAAGCATCTAATGTTTCTTCTAAGGTGATCTTACTTTTTGGCTTCTAACCCATAATATAATCATCCTCCAAAAAGACAAAATTCGTGCTAACGAATACCTTCTGCTCATTGGGATTATAAAAGAGCCATCCTTTTGTCCCCTTAGGATAGCCAATGAAATAGCTCAATTCTGATCTTGGTTCCAACTTGCCAGTCTTTCCTTTCAGCACATAGGCTGGACACCCCCAGATTTGATAGTGGTTTAAACTTGGCTTGCGCCCAGTCCAAAACTTTATTAGAGTCTTGAGAGCAGACTTAGTTGGAATTGAGTTCAGAATATATACCGCTGTCTCCAACGCATACCCCAAAGGAATATAGGCAAATTAGAATAACTCATCATTGACCTTACCATATCTAAAAGTGTCATGTTTCTCCTCTTTACTACACTGTTTTGCTGAGGTATGCCAGGTGCAGACAACTGGGATAAAATCCCATTATCCAACAAATGCTAACTGAAGTCACCAGAGTGATATTCCCCTACCTCGATCAGATCGAAGTGATTTTATGCTCTTATCTAATTGCTTTTCCACCTTTGCCTGAAACACTTTGAACTTTTCAAAGGCTTCTGAGTTGTGGTGCAATAGATAGACATAACCATATCTAGAGTAATCATCAATAAAAGTGATGAAATACTCATAGCCCCCTCTAGCCTTAATATTTAAGGGTCCGCACACATCATTATGGATTAACTCCAATACTTCTTTGGCCATGTTTCCCTTTGAAGCAAAGGGTCTTTTGGTCATCTTTCCCTCCAAACAGGATATACGGACTGATAGTGGTTCAACAACCAAGGAAGACAAAATACCCTCCTTTACTAATCTATTAATCCTATCCAAATTAATATGACCTAGCCTCAAGTGCCAAAGATAAGTTGAATTAGTAGAATAAACTTTTCTTTTAAGTGGTAAAGTTTGTGATGGTTCATTCTTTTCGGTGTCATGTATCTCATACATCTTAGGAGTAATCAAATAAAGAACACTAATTATTGTGCCAAAGCATATAAAAGAACCACTATGGTTAATAACAACATTTGAATAACCTTGTTTTATTAAACTTGAAATTGATAATAAGTTCCTTCTAATTCCAGGCACATATAAGTAATCATAAAAAACTAGTGTCTTATTTGAAGAAAAATATAAACTAACTACTCCTACTAACATCGCAATAACTTGTGCTTCTGTTCCCAAGTGCAAGATAATCTCTCCATCACCTAGTCGCCTGGTCTCTCGAAACCCCTACAACGAATTACTGATGTGATCACCAGAGTCTACACACCAGGAATCTGAAGTACCCACTATATAGCTTACTTTAATAACAGGTGATTCGATTATACTTGTGTTCCTTTTCTTGGCTAGATAATCTGGACAGTTTCTCTTCCAATGCCCCATGACCCCGTAGTGGAAGCACTTTCCTTTAGGCTTAGTGGTTTCCCATTTCTTCCCTTTTTCAACACCCCCTTTAGGACCCATATTTCCCTTGGAGTTTTTTGGGGTTATGTTTCTTCTTCCACTTGCCTTTGCCTTTGGGCTTAGGCTTAAAAGAAGAACCCTCAGCCATATGAGCACTAGGATGGCTTTTGATAATACCCTCCACTGCCTAAAAAGAGCTCAGAAGCTCAGCCAAAGTCAAATTCATGTTGTTCATGTTATAGTTGAGCTTAAATTGATTAAAAGAGTCAAGTAGTGACTCAAGGATAATATCAACTTGGGACTCACAATCAATGTCAACCCCTACAACTTGTAGCACATTTAAAAAGTCAATCATTTTTAAAACATGGTCTCTTACTAGACTTCATTTTGCCATCTTAATGTTCATGAGTGCTCTCATGGCAGTCTACCTAGCACGACGCCCCTGATTCCCAAACATCTTCTTTAAGTTAAGGATCATATCCCTAGCTGTTGGGAAACTCTGATGTTGATGTTGTAAAACACTTGACATCAAAGCTAAGATATAGCAACGTGTCATCTCATCAGCCTTGACCCACCTAGAATAGCAATCAATATCTTTTTGGGAAGCACCAGCCCTTGGAAGGTCTAGGCTATCCATAATAATCAGATATTTGTACCCCTCTATAGTAAGGACAATGTCCAAATTTCATTTCTAGTCCACATAGTTAATGTCACGACCCAAAACCCACCCTATGCGGATCCCGAATCGCTACCACCACCCTTCAGCCTGGGGGTTATTGGGTGGACTATGTAAGCAACGGTGCCGGATGGCGGCCCGACCTGTGTTTGCGAAAGTGTGAAAAAATTTTCTTTTCTTCTTTTGAATTTCCCACATATTCGCTCCGAACTGACACTCTTTAGAATGGTACACATGATTATACATTCAAAGCATAATAAAAAATTTTAAGACTTTATAGATAATACATGTTCGGTTATCCCGTGGGACTTAAGTACAATATTGTTTACAAACTACTTATAACAAAAGTGACTAACATATGGTCATACTATGTCCATGCTAATCCTGTAGGGAGCTTCCTACGCCTTTCTATCAAAACGGCCCGACTCCTTATCATCTTCATTACTTGAAAAAGTCATAGGTAACAAATCCATGTAAGCTTTATGAAAAGCTCATGAGTAATTCTAGTATTTGTCATGGATTTTCAATTGGCAGTGGTTAGTATAAGAAAGTTTATAAAACATTCATTACCAATTGCTCGTATACTTCAAATATAGAATATATGCATTCTTTCAAACAGATAGCTTCGAAACATTTAAAGTATTCAAGCTAAACATGTACTTCTTCAAATATACTATAAAATAACTCAAAACATGTAGTTATGTTTTAGCAAAATGGGGGTCAAACCTGCTACCATTTTTGAACATACATCTTATCACTTTCATTAGTAGAATCCGTTTCGAACCGGACTCCAGTGTTACTTCCTATGGAGAAATCTCATGCCTAAGGGATTAGATCCTGCTACTTGGCATTTTTCATGTCAATTGAGTTCCGAAGAGACCTAATATCATTCGTAGTGCTTATGCATGATTTATCTTGCATTACCAGTGGCAACAGGAGGCATATAAAACATTTACAAATAGATGCTATTTAAAACATTAAAACATGACCTCTTTATAGTTTCATTTTAAAATATGTAATATATAACTTCTTCAAATAGATGCTTTTATGAGCATTCAAACCATGATGTTCATGACTTCATAATAGAGTCTTCAAATACTTGGAATATGCAAATTCGGAATATTTAGTAAAATTTGGCATTTTTAAACTTAGACATGCTGAACATACTTTTAAGAGAAATTGTAGTAGAAACCATTTACTGAGCATGTCACAATAGGGTTTTCTAAAGAATAGAAATACTTTAAAATAGGAATCATGTAGATACTGAATTTGAAATTCAAATGCTTCAAATATTTTGAACTTTAAACTTCTTCAAATTCGTGGAGTTAAATCTCCACTTCAAATACAATATTACTCACCTTAAACTTTGGGGTTAGCTCTACTAATATGCTTTTCCCTTTCCTTTGATGAGCCTAAAATAATTTATGAAAATTTCATAAATTTCACATATACTTTAATTATTACCAAATTTGTGATCTTAACATATTTTTAGACTGTGCATAGCCTAATCCCTATGTTAGGTTTTATTCTTCTTAATTCGGACTACTCGTAGCAATTTATAAGTTACACTTACATATAAAATGTTCTTCAATATTAAATTAATAATATAAAGCTTACCTTCATTCTATAGCTTCAAGCGACTCAATTTTCTTAAAGTTATCGCCCACACTTTCAGTTCTTTCGGCCAGCTTCTTTGCGACCTTTTCTTTCATCAGTTGTCCTATCGGGATGATAGGAGTCCGGATAATAAACGGCTCCCAACAGAGGATTTCAACCTTCTTGGTAGTATTTATTTTTCTTTCAGTTACCTTCTTCCTCCAAGTGGAATCATCCATGTTGGTCTAATTCAATCTCAACCTAGAGCACAGTTTAAGGTATTAGGTAATTAATTATTATTTCTAATTATACTCTTCTGGTAGCTTCATTAAATTTTAGGTTTGTTTTTTTATAACTTCACATATTTTTTCGTACTTGTTTTCATAATATGGACCTCATCATTGAGTCTAAAACATTGAAGAAAGTCAACTTAGACCCTTTCGGATTCTTATTTGGCTTTGGGGGTACTAGGGGCAAAATGGTTATTTTACACTTTTACATGTCTTTATTTTTTGGAGTCTCGTCTCGTAAAACAGACTTCACCATTGGGTCCAGTAGGCCCAAGATAATAAATTTATACTATTTATTTGTTGAATTTAGACATCGGAAGCCATTTTGATAATTAACTAATTTAATTAATTATATTATCTAATTATATATTAAATAGATAATGTTTTCGTATATGTAAACATGTGCTCGTGTGGCAAGGTGGTGGCGTATGGGGGATAAGTGCCTACAAGCTGTGTGGTCTGGGGTTCGACTCCTGGCAGTAGCGCATCCCCCTTTTTTCTAAAAGAAAATTGATTTCCTTTGAAACTCAAACAGGGCCAAAACGACACAGTTCGCATAGCCCATAGTGCGCCTAGGCTTGCCTGACCCGACTCGAGACCGACCCGGCCCGTGACCCAGCACCCCTTCCTTCTTTTACCCCCCAATTCTCCGGTGACCTAAACAGTGCAGTTCCAGTCACCTCTTCCGACGCCCGTGATCGGACTGCACTCCTATGTATATATTTTTTTTTTGTTTTTTCTTCATTTTTTCTTGATTTTAAGGCCAATTTTTACCTTTAAATACCACAAAACATTATTTAAGGCCTATGTACATCAATCTAAGCCTCTAAAATTCATCAAAATCTCATGTTTTTCAATTTTACATTTTTAGATAAACCTCAATATCTTCTTCATTTCTCCACTATTTTACATGCGGTTTCTTCCTATGTTTTCCATTTTTCTCATAAAATTTAAATATTCAATTAGTTCTAAGCTTCATGCAAGTCTACATCAAACCCCAGAAATGAAAAGTTTTTGAATAACTTAAAATTTTCTTACCTTTAGCTTGCAATTTCTCCGCTAGCTTCTCAATTCTTTCTTCTAAATACATGTTCATTGTATATGTATATATATATATAAGCGCAGTGCACAGCCCCCCTCTCTCTCCTCTTTCCCTCTCTTCCTCCATTCTTTGACTTTCTTCTCTACTTTTAATTTTCTCTTTTTCATTTTTCAGCTTTCATTCATTGCTTACTGATAATTTGTGTTCATATATATATATATATATATATATATATATTATACTAAAACTTACACTACGCACACTCACTCACAAACACTAGGCTACTGACAGCCCTCCTTCACCTACTTCAATTCTGTATTCCTCATTTCCTGTATATATATATATGTATGTATATAGATTAATCTATTTATATATTTATATATATATGGCTTTATATTGATGCCTATTACATGGACACACATATATACACACTTTAATGTGTGTACATATTATATGAATATATATATATATACACACATATACATGCATACAATTTATGTATATGTTTTCTCATAATTTCGTATGACCGTACATCGCTTATATATTATGCCTGACACTTGGTTTTTCATAGCTTATTTTGAACTATCTTTTTTTTTTATTTCGTAAAGCGAGCCAGTTCGCTTTGGTATTGTTGGGTCGGGGTGTCACAGTTAAGTCCAGTCAACTTATTTTCTTTCAAGATGATAGAAAGTGGGTTAAATAAAGACATCTGAGAATCATATATATATATAAGCACATACATTAGCATGAATGTAAATAAACAGTAAAATAAATTTTGTTCTCATGAATGCATAGTGGTATCCTCAGGCCATTATCAATGAATGTATTGGAACCTAACCTTATAAACAACACGATTCGTGGGGATTACAATGTCATTCATATGATTAAGAGGACCATCATATCCTATATGATTTCACTATCTAGACATCTCATGTCAAATGAAACATATTTTTCAATATCCTTTGGTCTTCAAAAGACAATCCGTGGGGAGAATATCATTACCTTTTGATCAAGTGCATACCATTATCTCAAATAGAAAGACAACTGTTGCAAGTAGTGTCCCCGTGGGGAGATAACCCTTACCTCGTCTCTTTCTATTCTATCCTAAGAGGTCCATACTTGTAACCAACTAGATAGTCACCCTCCATGGGGATGCCACTCGAAGATGGCTCATGGCACCTATTTTTGTCTTACTATGGGCCGATGATGGAAGACCGTGGGAGCTTTCTTAAAGTATCTCTCTCCCACTTGCTTTTATAAATTAAGGATCTTTATTATACAACACATGTATAATTATATTAACCTATTCATGGATCAAAATTAATCATGTGATTTTATGAAAATAAACATGCAAGCATAAAATTAAAATTATCTCTCATGGCTAACTAAAATTCTTGACAACAGGCTCTGTACTTCCATTGGTCTTCTTGATGGCTCCCATCCACTAACTCTTTCTTCAGAAATAAAATAAATACGTGAAGAACCTATACCCACATACTGTGAGCTTACATTTAATCTAAAATTAAAAATTAATAGGCTAGGGAAACTAATGGAGCTTGCCCATTCGCGGGAAAAAAATTTCAAGTCCATTTCCCTTTACAATTGCCTCAAAAGTAATTAAATTAAATAAATCACCTAATGGCCATCCATGAGAGATACAATGTCATCCATCACATGCATGAATCATTTAAATATGATGAATAAAATTTAATAAGCATTTAAATATGTGATTAATCATATATATCACCCATGTATATTTTAGAGTGTACTAAGATTTAATCCATGTATCCAAGAACCCGTATAGGTCAAGTCTCGCTTAACCTATAATTTTAAATCCAACATATTTGGGTATCAAATGCCATGTGAATCATATACCTATAATATAAAAAGATTAATATATTAAATAATTGAGCTTTTACCCAAACAATTTAATAAATTTGGCTATCTAATATCCAATTAAAACACATGATTAGAAAAACTAATACAATTTTTTTTAATAAACTATATATATAATATATAATATATTATATCTAATATCTAATATTATATATAATACACACACAAATATATCTAATACCCATATAATGAAACACTTTCTCAGTAACAATCTTCAATCAAGATTACAGTTCCATTTCTTTTATTATTATAATATCAAACCATTACATTACAAAGAACTCCACCCCCTGGATATCAAAATATCCCAAAACTATGCTTTGTTATTCTGACGCCGACATCATCAATTAAATTTGTTTAAGAAAAATATCAAGCACATAAAAAAAAAATTATAGCCACTCAATCTTATTAAAACTACAACCGCATCCGAAATCACTTGTGTGTGATTGCCGCATCTCATGCAACAGTAGCAACCTTTTGATTCTTCATCACTATGGGTATCGCATACCCCATTAATATACAAAGCTCAAGAATAAAATCCATTAATTTAGGGTCTCAAAAAAAGATTTATTCTTTTTATAAAGAAATTATACCACAAAATCACCTTCTAATATACTCAAAATAATTCTTTGTTTAGTTGGGATCCATGAATAGGTCTAGAATAAAGTAAATATAACTTTCAAAATTGATGGATTCATGCAAACCTGCTCTGACACCAATTGTTGGTAGGAAAAACATAGCGGAAACAATTTTAAAAATTTTACTTTGATTAGATTACTACATAAATCAAATAATCTTGATTAAGGAGGGTTAGAGATATCTTGTTCTTGAAGTAAGACGCAGTCGTTCTCTTCCACTAGGTCTTTTCCTCTTTTCCCTTAGGAAAACCGTATTGCAGGAGAGTAGGTTGCTTCTTTTTTTGTCTAGCACATAAAAAACTTATGATAAACGGCTCCCTACATATCATATATATAGGGTTTAACCTAATTAAGGAAGAGAAGGGATCTAGTGGGTCCCACTAAGTTAACTTCCAATCAGTTAATTAAATCTTAATTATCTCATAATTAATAATTGACTAATTAATTTCAATTAACTCCACTATATAATTGAAATTGCACTCCAACTTAGTAGAATAGAGTAAACCCATATACACTATACTTCTGCAGTTGGCCCCTCTACATGGATACTAATAATCAGGGTTTTCTATTATACTATCAAATTAATTCTCTAATTATTTTAATAACCTAATTCAATAATTATTAATCACTTGCAATTGATCATCATTTCAATAAGCAATTTACTAAAAAGACCGGATCCAAATTTCAGTGATTAACTCATTGAATTAGCACAAATGTGATATCCATCTCTCTAATATATAGAGTGTAGATTCCATCTTAAAAATATGTGTTCCCACAGTCTAAATAATGACTTCCCAAGATACTGAGGTGTTGATCTAAAAGACCTCACTCATTGGTAACTCAAAGTCATCACTATTCAGAACTTGAGTTCACTATCCTCTCAGGATTAAGAGCTTACTCTGAATAGTGAATAAGAAACTTATTAGTAGTGACAGTTCTAAATGATGCATTTCTTATAGTGATCCAGTTCAGTGTATTCCTAATACACCAATACAATAACCTAGAGTCCACTACTCTAATGGTTGAGATAAACTACTTTATCACTATAAAGGTTAATTGTATTACAGCTTTATAGATAAGAGGTCCAGTCTTATCAATAGTCGCGAACAATTCTAGAATTGCCTATATAAGCAGTTCATATCTCTTGTATAAATCTTATTTATTCATATGAACCACTCCTAATGACAATTCAAGGACTTATCATCTCATGATATAAAGAAACATCCAAACATATGGTAATATGAAACTTAATAATAAATCAAATCTATTAAATAATAATATAATATCTTAGATATGAGGGCACACATCCTAACATTTATAGCTTATTTGGCCCTTCAAGGGCATAATGGAAATTTATACTTTTAATGTCCCATATTTCTCTGTACACAATTTACGTATTCTGACTTCATTTTTGAGTCCAGTCGGTCCTTATAACATTTACGTGGGCCTTTTAATCTCATCTATATACTTCTGATAACTTCATTAAGTCTTAAGGATGTATTTTTCATTTTTTTGTTTGTTACTAGGTCTTATTTTTCTCAAAAGGACGTCACTGTCATCCAGAATATCGAAGATAATCAGTTTAGATTTTTTCAGATCTTAATTTGCACATCTATAGCTTATATTAAGCCTAAGGGCATTTTTATAATTTTACACTTTCACATGTCCTTTTTTTCAGTTCTTCGTTCGCTAAAGTGGACTTCACCATTGAGTTCAGGACGTCAAAGAAAGTCAGAATATGTTATCTCTAACATTTAACTGGCTTTTAGATCACTAAAGGCATATTGGTAATTATGACAATTCACGTGTCTGTACTTTCAAGACTTTGTTTCATAAAATGGACCCCGTCATTGGGTCTAGAATGTCCCAAAATGCTAAGGTAGGTATTTTCATAATCATTGGGATTCAATTTATCATTATGACATAATTAGAATTATTCTAGTTTACCCATTTATATTTTTTGGGGTCTAATTTCATAAATCAGACTTTGCCATTAGTCTGGAACACTAAAAAACATTAGGCTATACTCTTCTTTCATTTTAATTAGGCTTTCATTTGGCCTATTTTTGACTTAAGGGCATTTTGATAATTTTTCATAAATTTAAAAGGATTTAAAAATAATTTATAATTATTTTTCTGGGCCAATTCATAATTAACAGAAAGGTTTGGGGATAAAACATAATTTTAGAAACTTATTTAACCTAAACTGTACAGTTTGAGGGATTAGTGACTGAACCGACCTAACTTGGTTAGGAACCAACCGGTTCAGCCAGTTTATGACATCATCATTGCGTAAGCATAACATCAACCAGTCACTTATTAAAATGACACTGTTTCAAGAATTCTTCAGATCCAATTACACACTGGTTAGACCAGCCCGGTATCCAACCCGACTCAACTCTTTGACCGACCCGAGTCAATAGTTGACTTGATCAATAAAGTTGTTATCGACACCGATCGCCATCTCTGGCAACGGTGAACAGTTTTTTTGCAACGGGTTCAATGGTGTTCGAACCATTTTTGCATGAGGATTTCATATCCGAGGTCAGAATGGGGTTTGGCCGGAAGTTGGCCATTGAAATAGAGGGTTATAGGCGATGCTTCGGCGAACATCGTTTTTTCGGTGATATATTTTCCTTTATGTTTTGACATGTTTCTATCCCATTTTTCACTCCATTCTTCTTCCATTCGAGTTCTGGGACCCTAAGGATTCCTTTTACGTTCTTAAAATGAGAAGAAAAAAACATATTTAAACTCTTTAATTTGATTTTCACAATCGTGACTGTGATCTCCTAGTTCTAGCTTATCCCAACACTATTTGTTTTGATTTTTCTTGCATTGTTCACCTTGTTTGTTTTTATTAAGTCTTGATATTCAAGGCTCGTTTTAATTCAAGTATTTTCTGAAGCTTGTTTCAAAGCTCATTAATGGCGAACTGTTTTGCATGCAAGCATTTCTAGCCCTTTTAGGTTGGCCTTGCCTCGGTCTAGTTTTGTCCTCTCCCACAAATCTTCATTTTCTCTCTCTAGTTTTTTTCCCTCTTCGGTCTCCCTTCTTCCAGCCATTTTTCTTCTTTATTTCTTTTGATCTTGCTTCCTTTTGGGGATTCCAGAGCCTATATGTAACTGGTTCTCCCTCTCTTCTTCTCATTCTTGTTCTTATCTTTTTATCTCTTTATTTGAACCTCTTCTTTCTCTCTCTCTACATTTCTCTCTCTCTCTAGCTTCACATACAAGGTTTAATACACTACCTCACACACGCAATACACAACTAATATATATATGTATATATATATATATATGAGGCAGATTCTTGCATGCATTCCTATTAATGGAGAGGTAGGTCTAATGAGGTGTTGACATTTGTCCATTTTTCTTGAATTTTCTACTATATATTCATGTTATATAAATATCATGTGGTAGATATAGAACAAAAATATTGTTAGCCTAGTGGTTATCTTTTTTGTATAAGTTCTTCCTTTATTGCCTTGGTCTTGGGTTCAAGACTTGGTAGGAGCACCTTGGCTCTTTTCCCTCTCTTTTTGTTTTACATATGCACTATATTGCATTTTAGTGCATTTCATGAATTCCCAAATTTTGTATTGTAAATTTCATAAAAGTCGCTTGAAATTTTTGCAAGGCTTCTTGATTAAGCATACTTTATCTATGTATCACTAGTCTTGCCTTAATGCATTTTGTGTACTAGTCTTCCAAAATTATTCATGTGTTAATCCTCGATAAACACCAATCACAATTTGTCATCATGTTATGACCGTTGTCATTAAATCACTTTCTTAAAATTGATTGTCTTCAATCCATAACAAATCGCTCTTATTTATACATTTGTCTCCATATTCATAGACTATCAGTCTTAAATAGAATTTTCCATGATTATTAAGCAAATTATCTTATGATAATCATCATTATCCTTAATTGCCCTCCTTAATTGGGTTAGGATGTTACACTTGGTAAGGGTTGTCATTATCCGTCAGGACAAGAAGTGGTGGTGGTAACCTTTGTTGTACTAGATCTTGAACTGTGAGGGAGAGTCTCTGGTTCTCCCCTCAGTAATCGGTCATGTCATTTTTTATGTTGGCTAAGATCTAAAGTATCTGTTCAAGGTCCATTGTAACTGGAGCTGTACTTTTTTTTCTTTGTTAGAAGGTTAGAGGTTTGGATCAATCGGCCTCGACTAGTCCTGTTTTCAAGCCAGTTGTGGGTACCTAGTTTTCGGAAAACACTTAGTGTTATTTAACTTGTTTGGTGTCAAGGAAAATCCAAGAAAGTCTTACTTATAACCTCATTGCAGCTTGCAAAATTGGCTTTTTTAGGAAAAAATCGGTGTTTTTTTGGAAAAATTTAGAAAATTGGACAAAATTTTGCAGAGTAGGGAGACTCCTCTCTATGTGCCGGTCGGCACACAAAGGCTTTTAACCTCTATGCCGATCGGCCAACAGAGGGGTATTTTTTTCGAATTTCTAGATTTTTCTGACTTCACAAAATTAGGCAAAAAATTTCGTGTGTCTTACCAAAACTAGGTTTAAATTCTTGAATCATGAATCTATGACAGATTATATGCATGACGCTTCGATCAGGTAATGGTTTTAAGGTTCCCTTTTGACAGGATGTGCTATATACCTCCCACAGCCATTAGATTGTAATGACTATGGTTAAATGGTACTGTATTTCCTTTTTGTATACCATCCCAAGGCCACTAGAATGTAGTGTCCCTGGTCAAGTGGTATTTGATCAAGGAGTGGAGGGCTTTCACCAGCGACACCCGTCAAGTTGAATGAGCATACGGGGTAAGGGCTACTCATTGTTCGAGTTTAGAGGGTATATAGTGCAAATGCAAATGTTATGGAGTGATGTGTGTGTAAGGTATTTAGATTTTAGTCCTTTTTTATTTATCCATCCACACATTCAAACATACATTCATTCATCCATCATAAAACATAAAAATAAACTAATGTAAAACAAGTAAACAAAATTGTCTTGAAGTGAATACTTCACCAAGTCTAGCCCTCTTTAGTCCCTAGTGGAGTCACCACTATGGGCACTAACACTAGAAAAAAGGGAAAATATCTGTCATCCTTTTTCTATAGATTTAGAGGGATTCCGGCTGTCTCCTTCCCTTGAGGTAAGAAGGAATGCCTCTTATGGAAAATAGAAAAATTATGGAGTCGCCAGCTTTTTTTGGGCAAGAAACAAGCAAACTCATTATAGATTGGACAATACATATGAAAGAAATTGAAAGCAATGGAATGAAAATTACATCACTTTAATCCTAAATACATACTAAAGGATCACTTAAC
Source organism: Nyssa sinensis (assembly GCA_008638375.1). Lineage (NCBI taxonomy): Eukaryota > Viridiplantae > Streptophyta > Magnoliopsida > Cornales > Nyssaceae > Nyssa > Nyssa sinensis. Next base: position 12,579,315 of record CM018049.1, read on the forward strand.
ATGGGTCAAAATAAAGATAAAAGCACTAAAATAAAATGGAAATACCAAAGAAACGGTCTCGCAGGCTAAAGTATAGAGTAGGAAGGTGTTAGGCACCCACCCTGCCGGATTCGAATGGATCAGTCCTCGAATATTCACTTGTAAGGTTATTTTGTTATGAGAAAAAAAAACTGAAAGGAGAGAGATGTGAGTTTGGAAATAATAGAAGATCTAGTGTAAAGAAATCAACAAAACTGAAAAGATAGAAAAAAGATCCAACTTGGGCCCGAAGGCTTTTTACGTATCTATTTAGAAAACGGAATCAGAGTCACGTAGTTCTCCGGTTTACCCTCTTTTATCAAGAGTGATAAAAGAGGCGAGATCAACCGGATCTTAAAGAAAACTGTTAAGGGTTTGAGAGCGTACCTTATTCAGTTATTGGCGTCGGGTAGATCTTTGACAAGGAAAATTTGGATCGAAGGCTTCAATCGGGCAAATCTCAGGCTTATTCTTCAGTTTAGAAAGCGTTGCTTTGGCTTGCTTTGCAAAGGGAGGCTGTCACTTTAGCAGGGCTTCGGCTTCAGGAGAGGGAGAGTTCTCGTTTAGAGAACTCTAAAACTAAACTAACAGTGTGAGGCTATGTAAATGGTGTCTTTCTCCGTCTCCTAAAAATGATGGCCAAGGGGCTCTATTTATAGGAAAATATAGAGCTTTGATCTAAGGGTCTAAGATAAAACCCTAAAATGGAGAGCTATGATCATGTCTTGAGTGATAATTATCTAAATAAATAATTAAATAATTAAATAAGAATGATTATCCTAACTAAATTAATTAATAAATAATTATGACAATGCATGAACCAATAGAATTAGTGTCTAAATTTAAGAGCACATGAGATAAAAGAGAAATCGAATTTAATGGAAAAATAAATTCTAAAATGAAAATGTCCAGGTTCAATGTATCTCCATTTAAAGAAATATCAAGTAACCAGATTTATAGAAACTCTTAAAGTGGAAAGTCCTAATTAAGCCTAAATAGACTACTATCACTCAAGATTACCAAATTGCCCCTAATTCGATAGAGAATCTCTAGATTGTCATAAGACATGTAAAAAGACCAAATTACTCCCAATTTGTTACCAAATGGCTAAAATTACCAAAATACTCTCATGTGGGTAAAATGATATAAAAATTACAAAAATGCCCCTCAAGTGACTAGAAAGTCCTATTGAGGGTAGGATTGTACCAAAATGCCTTTAATGGGCAAAGAGGTGTCGAAGTTATCGAAATGCCTTCCTGTGGGCAAAAAAGTCCTAACAGGAGTAGGACTTTCTCAGGGGGAGTCTTAATAGGAATAAGACTCTATTAAGAGGAGTCCTAATGGAACTTGGACTCTGATAGGAGAGTCCTAATGGGAATAGGATTCTGTTAAGAGCAGTCCTAACGGGAATAGGACTTTGTCAAGAGGAGTCCTAATAGAATTGGGACTCTGGCAAGAGAGTCCTAGCTGGAATAGGACTCTGTCAGGAGAAGTCTTAATGGGACTAGGACATTGACAAGAGAGTCTTAACAGGAGTAGGACTTTATCGAGAAGAATCCTACTTGGACTTGGACTTTGTCAAGAGGTCCTAACGGGAAGGGGACTCTATTGGGAAGAGTCCTAGTAGGAAATAGGACTCTGTCAAGAGGAGTCCTAATGGAACTGAGACTTTGACAGAAGAGTCCTAGTAGGAAAATCGAACTCTAGTCACTGAGGAGTCTTAATGGAACTGAGACTTTGACAGGAGAGTTCTAGCTGGAATAGGACTCTATCAAGAAGAGTCCTAATGAAAATAGGATTCTATCAGGATAAGTCTTACTTGAAGTAGATTTTTGGCATAATTACTGAATTGCTACTATCTAATCAACAGTCACAAAATGAGGTGTCTATAACTGTTCAACCTCAAAGACCCAAATCTTCAAATCAATGATTAAACAAATAGAAACATAAACCATTACCTTCTAATCCCAAAAACCCAAATACTTAAACTCAGTGAATGAATGCATTAAATCTCCTTTTCCAATATCATTTTGAAGCATCGAGCATAAAAAAATGAGATACAGGTCATCAGACTCTTTCTCCACCACCACGCTCTCATCATCAATCTTGAAGAAGCCCTAGACAACTCTCAAGCTCTTAATACCATACTATGCATTGGAGTAACACAATGAGGTGTCGAAGTTGGAAGAGAAAGTGGTGGTGTCCTCTTCGTCGGTAGAGTGGCCACAAACTTTGTCATACAAACTTGAAGAACAATGATAAAGAGTAGTGTAAATGTTAGGGTTCAATGACAATGGGTTGGGATATATTGAGAAAAGGGCATTATTGTCTTTTATAAAAAAATTAAAGCTGACATGTTAGAACTCAACTCAAAAAATAAAATAAAAAACCATATGACCTTCTGAACAAAAAATAGTAGGCGCATAAACTCAACCACTATTTTGATATGTTTAAGAGACTTATCACTAATAAATCCTTCGTTATCTCCCGGTTGTTTTAATGACAATGTTATTATTGGGGTTTGCTTTAACTGAATTAAATTTTTTTGGCAGATATTGTATTGATTTTTTGAAACAATTTCCTCCCAACCATTTTGAAAATGGTAACGATTGTTTCGACCAGGCTCCCCCTTGCCTTTCCTCAACTTGTTGCCCGTGAAGTCTATCAACGAGATTGGTGAAGCTTTTTTTCATGCTATAATAGTGTCAATTGAAGATATTTTCTTGTGATTGACCTTAGGAGGAGCAACTCCGTAAGCCAGTCGATTATAATTTTCCAATCTATCCTTTTTTTTTTTTTTATGAAATCTAAGTGACTCATTTGCTATGGCAGCCAATAAACAACTTCTTCCATCAATAACATGGTTTTTATCTTTGTCAAGTTGATCTCATTGGCATATTTCAACTTCAAAGTAGTAACCCATGAATAATAATAAAGATAAATTATATTAACACACCATGTGGTTTACTCGATCCCTTAGGGATAGAACTATTAATTATTAATTACCCTTCCGTCTGAACGCCGTTTGTATAATGGATGGAAAAGTATCATGTGCTGCCACGTGACATGATCAAAATAAGGCTTAAGTCGTCCAAGACAAAATTGCCCTCGTCTCTATCAGTGATATATACATGCAAAGCACAAATATAGAAGCACAGAGAATTTATTTTTCTCTCTCTCTATCTTCCCTTTTATCTGCATCTATCTCACTCTGAATTGAAGTGATAAATTCCAACCCCCAACAAAAGATCAAACACTACTATCATTCAGAAACACCCCACAGGCGCATCCCCTTCTCCGCATAAATACTCTCTCTCTCTCTCTCTCTCTCTCTCTCTCTCACAGTATCTCTACACTCCATACCAGTTTTACAAAGTTCCGCAATTCAACGAACAAAGAGGATCGCTTTCTCGGGTAACATATCTAAACGACATCATCTTCGTCTTCAATTTGTCTTCTTCCGGTATAAAAGTCAAGCTTCGTAGCCGGAATGGCTAAGTTTCTTTGCTACGATGACTGCGATACCGATTTGTCGAAAGTTTCCGAAGATTCAAATCTGAAGATACCTTTGTTACAAACAACAAACAAATCAATCATCGTGATCGAAGATCTTAATCGGTATTTGACAAAGAAATCAACGGCTATGAGCTTGGCTGGGATTTTGAATTTCATTGATGGGATACCGTAACTGGGGCGAAGAACGCGTGATGATCCTTCAAACCGGAGCTAGTTTGAGTCGCTGCTATTATACACTTGATGGACACAATTTGTCAATCCCGGTGTCTTAGATTTTGAGCTCTGGTTACGAGCTTGTGATTGCCATGGAGGGCCAATCCAAAAGTCCAATGTCCCCAACAAAAGCCTCCATTACAACAGTGGAATCTTCTAAAGTTGGAAACAACATGTTCAAATTGGATTCCAAAGGGGTTTAGCATATTCAATCAAAGTCTCACTTTATCTTGTTATTTTATGAGGATATGAAGTTAGTCGGGGCAGTAATTAACTATTCTTACCATGAGATAATGGGAAAGAACCAGTTTGACATTGTGAGCCCTGGTCACGAGCTTGACTGACACAATATTCATAGTTTTCCGGTAACGCAGGAGCTTGTGATCCCGTTTGATTCTGATTGAAAATGAACCTGGTAATAGAGGTGATTTGAGGATCTAGTTTCAAGTTCCCAACTCTTTCATATTTAATTGTTCTCATCCTGAGTGTGTTCTGCAATGAGAGAGAAGAGTTTTGTGTAATCTGTAATGAGAGAGAGAGAGAGAGAGAGAGAGAGAGAGAGAGAGAGAGAGAGAAATATATAGTTATTTTCATTTCTAAACAGCAAGGGGTAATATTGGTATTATGAATCTTTTTATTATACTAAGAACTATGGAATTGGGGAGAAGGCGGCGGGCATGCTAGAATCCCAAGTGGATTCATTATTCCATATAATTTATGTGACCTTATTGGAAAGTAGGAAATTCACTTCCCTTAAGTGAGGAGGACTGCTCAAATTGGCAAATGACTTGATCAATTCCCCTCTTGCTTTTTGCATCTGATGGCCTGTCACAAAACAATGGATGGCTAGGAAACAAGGAGTTTCTGTGACTCGGTTGTTTTTACAATAATACAGAGACCATTCCATTATTAATTCAGTGCCTCTGAAATGATACACCTATGTGCACTGCAATTTGCGCCATTAATATAATTCATTAGGAGAGTTTGGTGCAGCAGCCAATCATTGCACAACCATTGGTATCATGTAGTTTACAGGGGACAGACTCAATCAAACTATAGTTGTTACTTGTTTTCATCATCAATCCATTCTGATCTCGTGCAACCATCCATACAAAGACACACACAATGTCTTAAAGAAAGAGAACTAGTGCGAACATAAATTATCAAATGAGTTTCTACAACCATATGATTTCAATCTCTTTCTCACAAGTACAAGTACAACCACATCCATAAATTATCAAATGAGTTTCTAATATAACTTTCAAAATATCTAAATAGCTATCGACTACAGTATTCTTTCACCTTTGTAATCACTAAGTTTCAGAAGAGGGGACTATGAAAAACCCACTTCTGAAACCTCTTTTCACATGACAAAAACCAAAATCCCCCATAAGATAAAAGTTAAAACAATGACCCCCTTATCATGCAAAGCATTACTTGAAGAATTACTTCCAGTGACCCCAACAAGAAATCTACAATCACCAACTGAAGGATCTAGAAAAGTGACCATCCCAAGCCCATCAAAATCACAGCTCTGTGAATCCTGCTTCTGCAACTGATAGTAACTGTTGAATGCATATGAGATATTTCCCTTTGCCCCAATTTCATTGCATGATCCCCCATAATTGAGCGTTGTGCAATCCGCAACACTACAAGCAAGTTTAATGTGGTTTGTAACACCAGAGAGATCCCTGGAAGGGTCTGCCTACACACCACCTAGATGGGAAATACTGAACATCCTTTGCATTTTTCAATATCCCATTGCCCAGTCCAAGGTTTAGAGGGTACTTTGCTTGGCCATCGAAAGAGAAGATCCCCCAGTGTCTCTCAAAGTTACCTGGGAGTATGCTTTTTGCCCCTTCATCTAGAAGACTGAAAAGATAGATGTCCATAGGAGGGACCTCTGGCCTCAGAGGGGTCCCCTTGTTGCTTAAAACGTGTTTTATGAGACCTTGATTAAAAGCCCTTGCGGCAGTAAGATTTGCACTGATGGCTCCATCTGTAGGCCAACCCACCTCCCCTATAACTATGGGCATCTGACCATACCCAATTTTGCTGAGCGCAGCAACTAAAGTGTCAAAGTTCCCATCAAATGCATTGTAATAAACATTTGCTCCATCCTGTCACGGCATGGTTTGTCCCCTCAAAAAATGCATAGTCTTGTGGAAAATCTGAGTTCTCATAGAGGCTTAAAAATGGGTAGATATTGACTACAAATGGGGAACCATTAGAGTTGAGGAATGAAACAAGTTGAGTCATAATTTGGGTCAGTTCAGGTCGGAAGGCTCCTTGAGAAGGGAGGGAAGCCTCGTAGGCATCAGCATTACAAGGCACTACTAACTTCACAAAGCCTGCAAGATTTGCTTTGGCCAAGGACTGTTGCAGATTCAGCAGAGCAGGTATGACATAGGACTGGAATTGACCAGAGTAACTTGAAAGGAAGGGCTCATTTCCTACTGCAACATACCTGTGATCACATTGTAAGAATCAAGTTAGCTTGCAAAAAATATGGAACTCACTATATTTATTAAAAATTATTGACTCCTATCAGATTTTTTATATGCCAAATAATTTTGGCATTGCATTTATAAGAAATTTGAAATCTGTTCCAACAATAGAAGTAACTCTGAGTTTGTTGCTTGCCCAAAGTTTCTTCTACATAGTATTTCATCCTTAAGAAAGGGATCAACCTATTGCGCCCCACTTATCGTGAGATTCCAAACTCTATTGTTTCATTAAACTTATTAATACATCAGAAACCTTCTCATGTGAGGTTTATCTAATTAACTAGCCTACTATACGACTACCACTGTTGCAACCCCCCCCCCCCCCCAAACACACACACACACACTCCCACAAAAAAAGCAAAACAAAAACAACAAAATGCAGACACTTAATGTGACCTGAAAAGCTGTTTTTTTTTTAAACAAACAAAGAGTATTGTATTAAAAAGCACCCAAGGGGGGGCGAACCCATTCACATCAAAGACTTCTTAAATTTTCCAAAAAATCTACAAAAGCATTAACATACGAGGGGTATGTTTCTATATGCCAAAAAAAACAAAAAACTATGGCACAACTCTTCGGGAGATGAGAGTTATGGTTCAGGGGATTCGGGATAATGACACAGGTATGGAAAAAATTAATTTGCCTGAGGCCAGTTCATCTCAACAGGAAGGGTGTGGGTGAGGAGGATGATTTGGAGACCTATCGGAGGTGGGTGCTACTCCCCTTGTATTATCAGTGTGTAGGGATGATGGGAGTGACCATGTATCAACATAGTTGGCAGAATCAAGCGACCTGCAACTGATCGAAGGAGTGTGGAGGAGATGGTGAGGCACTGTACTGTGTGCCAATGGCGATGGAGCAGCTGAATCGGGTGGAATCCAGGAGGGTACAGATGTGTGTTGCAAATGAATGGGGGGAGCAAGCCCAGGAGATGAAGGTTTTGGAAGCCTCAGAAGGGGTGATAAGGAAAATAGAAGGGGTGAGTAGATATTTGGGGTTATATTGCAGATGTTTTGAAGGTGCTTTGGTGACACTGTTCGAAAAAAACAGAGAAGAATAGAAGAGTGCATAGCGTGAAGAAAGCCCAGTCGACTCAGAAGTTGCAAAGGGAATTGAAGAACCTGCAGTCTACTGCAAATTATGAAGGAAGGAGAAAAGGAGGGAAGGGGAAGGGGAAGAGTTTTGTTCCTTACTGCATCATGAGTTTGAAAGTAATAGCATGGAACGTGCATGGCCTCAATGACTCTGATAAGAGGACGGTGGTGAAGGTTGTTCCAAGGGAGTGGAAGCCTACAGTTGTGTGTATCCAGGCAACTGAAATGGAGTAAATGTCTGCTGAAATGGTAAGGAGTTTATGGGGAGGGAATTGGGTAAGGTGGCAACATAAAGATGCTTCAGGAACAGCAGGGATTAAAGGTTATCTTTTAAATAAAATTGCACAAGCAAACCACTGTAATGAACCCTTTAACATGTTCTCTGAAGCACACAGTGCCGTCATGGATTTGACAAACATAATTGGAGTTAAATCCTGGACTAGGTTTAAAAAAAATCTTAATTTTCACTTTATGGTTGTTTCAATTTTATTTACCATATTAGGGTCGTTTTGAAAACGTTTTTTCAAAAAATGCTTTTTAAAGAAGAAATTGTCTTTTACAAAGGCGGTTTCAACTATTTTAAAGAATCAGATTTTGTATAGTTGAAAGCGTCTTTTCAAAAGATGCTTTTGAAAGCGTCTTTTGAAAAGACGCTTTCAACATGAAAATTGCTTTTTGAATAGACGATTTCTCAAAAGGACCCTGGTCCGGTAAATAAGTTGAAAACAACTCTATTCTAGCAAAAAAATTTGAAAGCAACTCTAAATTGGTAAAAAATTCAACATAATTGGGTTTGAAGCCTTGAGCTTAGAGATGTAAGCTCCATGGCAATAGAGAAGCCTTTTCAATCTATATGGGAGTGCGGCCATGGAAATTGCTTTTGTCATTATTTTATGAGTTTATTTCAGTTCATCATTTGTAATCCAGTTCTATAGAGTTTAGTTATGTCAGGAGTGTTTTAATTATTTGTGCTACTTCAAAAAATAGACATGCTTTAAGGGTTACTATAATGAGTTCAGTTAAGGTTTAGGATATAAAAATTAGGGTGGAAGAAAGTGGAGAGTGACAGAATCAGAGAGATTAGAAAGAAAGGGTTCAGAATTTCATTTTTCCTTCTACACTGGCACATTGCATTGATATATTAATACAAGAGAAAATACTATAATACCCTAAAGAATAATAACTAGAAATAAATCAAACACTCTCTAACAAGTTCTATTCCACTATAATGAGTTAGCCTAAATTTTTTATAGGTTTTTAAAGTTTAAACTAAGATACAACTATAGCCTTTTTGAGAGATTAATTAGCAAGTACCATATTTGGGTCCATATGTCAAAAGTCTACTTGTTAGACTTTTATCAATAGTTTATATACTCCTTTAGAGAGGGTCAATTCATGTCACACTAGTAACAGTCCATGTTTCTACTGCACTGAGCTAGAAAGAGCTCTGCAACAATCTAAATTTCTCCACTTACATATAAATTGATGTTAATTTAATTCAAGATAGTATTGTTCTACAAATTCATAAAAAGTGGTAATCATCCCTTTTAAAGGATTACTTGATTGACTAATTTATCGGAAAAAACAAAAGGTATTAAAAGCTTGACTAAGAAATTGCAGCTTAAATCATATTTCAAGATTGTGATTGACTTCTTTAATTTTGGTTTGCCCGGGTGCACAGTGAAACACATAGAAGTTCCCCAAATTAATTTATGCATGTACTGAACTATACGACTTGATCATCAGAGTTCAATGTTCTAAGCTTTTGATAGCTGCATCTTGCCCAATTTGAAATATAAGCAACAACACAAAACTATTTTTAAAACTTTGATTCTTCCATACAACCTGAGATAGAAAGTTTAAGGTGCGATCAGAAATGGAATGCATTTTTTCATCTACATTATAAATACAAAGATTTTGGATATATAGAGAGAAACATGATAGAATTCAAGATCTTCGCCAAAGTGGTAGAGGAGGATCAAGTTCCATCTGCCAGTGACACTTGCCCTACAGAACATGGATTTAAATCGCGGTCACGGGATACGACGTGGACACGGATGTAGTTGCAGTCGCAGTGTAACGGTATTGAGAGTATCGGGTCATAAGTAACAGGAATCAAAAACCGCACCCGTAAATTTTTTTCAAATATTAGCAAATCTCTTAAAAGTCACTGATACGCATATCTTGATTATAATTATCACATTTTAATATTTTTTTTACTATTATTTTTCAATTTTTTAACACAAAATATTTTTCTTATAAATAATATTTAAGAAGATATTTTATTATTTTATATAATTTCTTTAAGTTAAACTAATAAGAAGTATCATTTAAATTGAAAAACATTACAAAAAGTAATATAAATAATTACAAAAAATGATTATAAGTGTGAAAATCAATTTAGTATGATTAGTTATGGAATAAAAAAATGTGAAAAATATTTTACGCCAAGAGGCATTTTCGAGTTCATATTGACCCTGAATGTTTTGGTAACCCATTTCAAATTTTTTTGGACTATTTTGTTATGTATCTCTCTTTTATATAAATCTTACAAAAATAGAAATCATAAGAATTCTACAAGAATAAATTAAAAATTTTGAAAAAAAAAAAAAACTTAAAACAGTCATAACAGCCGTAACAATCCTGAAATGAACCGTAACGGTAGTAACAGGCCGATACATAACGGTATCAGCCGATACGACTGTAAATTTTAGTCACACCAATATATCGGCCAGTATCGGTATCGGAGGGTCAAAAACACTATATGTAAAGACCGATATATAACATAACGGTCGTTATTTAAAACCATGCTAGGGAGTGAAATCCCATCTTGAACTTAAAAGTAAAAGCAAGTAAAGTTTGTGTAGACAAAAGCCACAAGTGGGGTCCAAGGGGACCCACAATAGATGACGTCATCACGGTAGCCACGGAACATGTACATAACTGCGTATCCAACTCAGTCAAACCAAAGGCCTCTAGTCTGCGCTGCTCCCATGCAAGGAACCACAAAACTCTTGCAGTGCCAATCCATGGCGGGGATCGAATGGCAGCTACACAACGCCCGCCTCGCGGTTAATTGGTGTGGCTGCAGCCGTGGTATGCTCCAAGGATTGCAACATGTTGATGGCCCAACAGCCATGGTGGCCCCTTGGTGAGGTTTGCCATGGCCCCAAGGGTCAAGGTTATCCCCTCATCACAGGAGCCATCCCCTTTGAGCGGCCGCGGTGATCTCCCTTGCAAGACATGTCATTATGCTTCAAACGAGGTATATGAGGGCTTTACTTCGAACCAGGTGGCTATAGTTCAGTCCGCCGCGACTATGTTATAGCTCTGCAAACATAGCTTGGTGCCAACTATGATACATTGGGTTATGTCCCAATAACGGGAAAACTAAGATTGTGTGGCTCGGAGGATTGTGGTAGAAGCTCAGTACGGCCAGAGGTCACATGCCTCTCGGTTGTATCCTGGCTAATGAGATTGAGACACACATCACATAGAGCACAATCCTATGAAACCCTAGTCCTACACATGGAGAACTATATAAATACCAACCCTTACCCAAGGGGAATGCATCTTTTTCAAGGAAATCAAGGAAAGGGGGTCCTACGGTTTGTTCCAAGGTGATTCCACCATCTCATCTCATTATCTTGTCCTAGCATTCGCCCTCTCTTTCACCAAACTGTCTTGTCCCATCAATACACTTTCTCTTTCTAGAGCCATTATACCTCCATCAATCTAAAGTTGTCATTTCCGGAGTAGGATCCCACAAAGATCCCAAAAACACTTACAGTTTGCTTTCTTAAGAAGGTAGAAATTTAATTTAATTGCATCTAAAAAAGAAGTTGAAACAAGGAGAAGATGATATAACAACAATTAGCAAGAATTCACTTTGGAATACCCATTCCAAATACATCCTTAATTTCTAGACCAACGGTAACAATACATTAAAAGTCTTGTCACCTATTTGTGCATTGCATGTTAAGATCAGTCAAAAGTCTACTTGGGTAGCTAAATTGTAAATCATCATTCTTTGGCATCAATAAGCAAGAGAAACCTTGGTCAATAATTTTGGATTTTTTTCCTCCATAATTTTAATTAAGAACAATTCCACCTTAATTTTTCCCCAAAAAGAATGGAAAAGACAGAGAATAAGAAATGAAAACTTGCAAGAGTGTAATATGTTGGGGTATGATTACTTCTTGTAAGGAAACTAAGCCCTAATGCACTAATAGATTCTTATTTGACTTCTCTGCAAACAAATCATGCGCTAAAAATATTTTAATATGAACCACATTTAAATTGATGTTAGTCATCATAGAACCTAGTGGAATTAAGATATCATTCTAAGGGGCAAGACAGAAGCTGGTGTGACAGGTAGTAAAAGATAATAAAATTAAAAAGAAAGAAACTTAAGGAATTATAAACTGTAAGCTCCTATATTATGGTGCAGTGTGGATAACACAGGGCCCTTATAATCTATAGTGTGAAGATGACAACAACGATAATTAAACCAGCTGAATCAATTGTTAATGTATTTCTATGCAGAGATCTCAGTCAATTGATTAACCAACCAACTGATAAGACAATTTATTTGTATAGCAATCACTTTATCAAACTGAACTAAATACTAGATTCCTGCTAGATTGTACTTCATGACAAGTCAAGAATAATAAAATCATATCAACGCAGTGGGGGAAAAAAACTCAGTGCAAAAGAAGCAATTTATAGAAATAACAACAGGGGAAACATATTTTGAGTCTCAGACTTTTTTATTGCTGGGACCAGGAAGAACGAAAACTGAACTTTAACTTGGATAAGGGCAAGCTTCTCACACATGTACGGAATTTAGAGCAACATACAGCAAAAGCTTCAAATTTTCATATTAATCATCAGTTTTCCCAGCTTTCTTAGACAACTGAAAAATGGGGAAGCAAAGAAGGGAAAACACATCTCAAACAAAAATAAGCACCATTATCAGTCCAGAGATAAAAAAAAAAAAAAAAAAAAGACGGACCTAATGTTAACGCCACCTCTAACCATATATGCGGATACATTCTGGCGGACCCACAGATCAGACGCAGCAGTGGAGGAACTGAGGACGGCCAACATCTCATTTGGGATCCCAACCATGACCTCAATCCCACTCCCTATTAGAGCTTTCATACAATATGGGTCCGCATCGAACAGTTTCACCTTGTGTATCTTGTTGTCCTTGAAGAGATCCACCACCGTGGAGGGAGAGAGCTTGTGGAGAGACAGAGTGCCCCAATTCACACCTATTCCCGATTCCGCCAGCAGAGCGGATGAACTCCACACCACTACCAGTGTTATCAGAGAGGCCGCTGCCAAATGGGATTCTGCCATTTTTCCTTGGAAATCGGGGGTCCCAAGATCACTAATTCATTAATCTAATGTATTCGTTGATATGGAATAAAAGGGTTGGGTTTTGTTTTGTATTATAAATTGTAATTATAGTTTGGTAGTGAAGAGGGAGAGAGAGAGAGAGAGTGTAACCGCTAAAAAGGTAAAGCGAAGAGCTTCCTGGAATTAGTGTCGGTATATCATATCAATTTAACCGACATGCACGCTACCTCACTTGCTAAAAGTTGAATCCCTTCCACCTTCCTTTCCGTACATTTTATATATGGACTGGACCCCAGGTAAAATATATATATATATATATATAATTTTTAATTTTTTCACATTATTTCTTATATTCATATCATTTTAATAGAAAAAATAATTTAAAATCACTCGAATGTGTGACTGAATAGTAAAGATGTTAAGGATAAAACTCAAGTATATCGAATTCGAATTTTTTTTGCACTTATCGTTGGCAACTAGAATTTAAAGGAACTTAGTTTATCCAGTATGCGTAAATTGACTCAAAATACTCCTTTATTCATTTATTTAAAATAATTAATAATAATAATAATTTGGATAAATTATACTGAACTCTCTTAAAATTTATAACAATTAGACTGATCTTCCTTGAGGTTTCTGAAATTACACTGACCTCTTCTACTTTACCTAACAATATATAGATACCTCTCTTCATTTAATTTTTTTTCCTTTAAAATGGCGAAAGTGTTAATTTTATTTATTTATTTTTGTATTTTTTTAATTTTGACCAATTATTTCTAACTTTTTTTATTATTTTATTTAAAACAAATTTAAGATAAAGAACTTATTTTTATTTTATATAAAAATATATTTAATGTTTTTATCAATATTTATTTGAAAACTTTTAAAAATAATATAAAATGGATAGTTTTGTCATTTTAAAGAAAATTTTGACTAGAATGAGTATTTATATATTATCAGTTAAAGTAAATGAGATCAGTGTAATTCGAAAAACTTTAAAAAAAATTAATATAATTTTCATAAATTTCAAAAGAGATCAGTATACTTTATCCTAATAATTTAAAATTTTTATAATACATTATATGTTATTTTTTAAATTAATTTTAAAATTTTGATCTAGTATGTTATGCTACTTTATCATTTCCCATCACCAAAGTCATATTTTTGTCTTTATATATTGTAACCATTTGACAATCCAGCTAGATATGATTAATGGGTTGATTTTATTGTTATTTAAGAATGCAATTATTTAATAAGAAAAAAAGTATTATTTAAGTAATGTGAATTTCTATTGTTAATTAATTAAGGTGGATTTGATTTTTTATATTAGGATACATGCTAATAATAATTAAGTTTTATTTCTTTTATTACTGTAAAAGAAAAAAAATTTAATGTTTTATATTTAATAAAAAAAGGATAAAATTAACCCCTTTTACATTAATTACTATAATCACGTTAAATTAAAAATAAAAAATTTTATGGAAAGAATATATATATATATATATATATATATATATATATATATTATGTGGTATGATGTGACCGACCACCAAAGAAAGGGGTTGGTGTAATGTATGGGCGGTCGTTAGTTGAAGATCATCATTTCATTTCATAAACCCTACACTCTGCCACATTTTATTTTTGTTGGGACTATCACAATCTCATGGACCATAGGCTGCAGTCAGGGAGAGCTTCGGCCGATTTGTGACAATATGTTCTTTTTAATAGAACTGTGTCACGTGTGTTATGTATTAAAATAAGTGAATTAGATATTATTAAAAAAATATATTATTATGTTATTGTATTAATATTATTTTAAAATATTTTAAAATTGTAAATACTCTTATTCAAAGAAGACTTTGCATGTGTTAAAATAAAATTTTACATGTTTTAAGAGAATTAGAATAATATTAACTGATCTTTTATTTTTATACTTTTTAATTAAACTGATTACAAATATATTATATACAATATATTAAACTAACAAACTGATCTTTTATTTATATACTTTTTAATTAAACTGATTGCATAATATATATTATACATAATATTATATACAATATATTAAACTAATAGACATTGTCTCGGGTATCTCATACCCATGAGCTATTTAAATCTCTTATCATTAACGCATAAGAAAGATGCACCGTCCATGTCAATTATGGACCATGGCATTAAGAAAATCAATAGTTCATGAAAAGTTCTACTGTTAGTCACATGAGATAGAAAAAAAAAAAAAACCTTTAGTCCCTTAAACATGCGCCGCAATAACTAGGGTATCTCATACCCTTTACTGCACCACTCAAGCAGACGTATCTATTGGGTATCCCATACCCATCTAATATACAAAGCTCAATAAATTATATTCAATTATCCATGTTCTTAAACAAGGATCAAATTATTATATTTTCAAATAAATTGTACAATAAAATTACATTTTATTATATTCTAAAACAATCATTTGTTTTAATTGGAATTCATGAATAGGTCTAGAACAAAGAAAATATAACATTCAAATTTGATAGATTCATATGATACTAATTGTTGGGTTCGTAACTACAACGTAAACGATTTCAAGAATCTATTTAGATATTTTTCTTTACATGAATTATACAATCTTGAAAAGAAGGGTTAGAATTACCTTATTCTTGATAATCTTGATTGTTGAAGAAGCATTCTTGAAGATATTGATGCAATCTTCTTCCTCTTGCCCCTTTAGGACTTCTTTTCTTTTCTCTCTATGCAAGTCGTATACCACATAGGAGAGTGGGCTCCCTCTTTGACTCTCTCGCGAAAAAATAATACTTCTTGTTGTCTACAGTTATCCCATTATATCACATATTTATAAGGTTTACAAAATTATAGTAAAAGAAGGAATCTAAGATCTCACAAAATTAGCTCTAATTAGTCAAATAATTTCTAATTAACTCTTAATTAATTAATGATTACTAAATAATTAAAATTGTACTTTAATTTGGTGAAATAGCACTACAACAATCATGAGCTTTAGCCAAAAAATATTTGTGATGCTGCAGAAATAGTCGCCAATGGTAGTCATTAAGGTATATTAGCGATGCCTTGGAATCGTTGCAAAATGCAGCAGTGACTTCGTCGCAAAAAATTTTACTTGATGGCAAGGAATACATTTGCAACACTGCGTAGGCGTGGAAAATATCTTCTCAAATATTAGTGATACGTTTCAGCATTGTAAATAACTTACCAATTATTAGTGACGCTACGTAGGCGTGGAAAATATCTTCTCAAATATTAGTGATACGTTTCAGCATTGTAAATAACTTACCAATTATTAGTGACGCTGTTAGGCATTGCAAATAGTGCTCCTCTATTCATTCCGCACCTTATTTTCGTCCAACCTTAACTTTCCTTATTCCCTCGTAGCACGAAATTTTTCCCATTTTCCCAATCGCTTTGTTGTTTTGCTCTTAATTTCCCCATTCTCTAAATCTCCTCTTTGAGCCCTAATCTTCTCTCAATTTCTCAATCTCCTCTTCAAGCCTTGGTCTTCTCTTAATCTCCTTTGATGATTAATCTCCACATTGGCCCTACTCGAAATCGTATCACAAATTTTCTCTTAATCTCGATCATCAATGACCGTTCTCTTCAATTGTCAGGTGAACTTTAGTTACAAGGATGAACTGTTCTTCTCTTCAATCATTGGTGTCCTTGCTCTGCTATTCAAACTTGATTAATCATCGTCGGTGGTCTCTGAAGCCTTCTTCGACGTCAATGGCTTTGCTATTCATGTTAAGAGTTTATTTTGAATAAGTCTTTGTAAGTCCTAATCTTTAGGAGTCTATTGCAATTTTTTAGGAGTATCCTAGTAGTGGATTAAGTTTGTTACAGTCTTTGCTTAGTGGTCTCTTTATTGTGCCGTGGTTAGTGGAGAGTTTATTTTCAGATCCTTTCTATTTAAAGTAGCTGAATTGCATTGAATAATATAAGTCTCTTTCCATCTCTATTTTTCGTGTATTCTCTATTTTATTTTACATTTGGTATTAGAGCCACAACTTGATCCCACAAAGAATTCAAAGCTTGTTATTATAGATGAAGGAAACTTTTGTGCAACCTGTGATTCCTCGTTTCGATGGTCATTACAATCATTGGAGCATGCTGATGGAAAATTTCTTGAGATCCAAAGAATATTGGCATCTCGTTGAAACTGGTTTTGCAGAACCTACCATAGCAGAGTTACGAGCATTTATAGATGCCTAGAAAACCAAATTAGAAGAGCTGCGTTTGAAGGATCTGAAAGTGAAAAATTATCTATTCCAAGCGATTGATCGTACAATCTTGGAAACAATTCTCACCAAAGATACTTCAAAACAGATATGGGAAGCAATGAAGGGGAAGTACCAAGGAACAACAAAGGTGAAGCGTGCATAACTTCAAGCACTCCGTATAGATTTTGAGACTCTTTGTATGCAACCGACAGAGTCTATTTCTGCTTATTTCTCCAAAACAATGGCGATTGCAAATAAGATGCGGCTCTATGGAGAAAAGATGGCAGATGTCTACATTATTGGAAAGATTCTTCGATCAATGAATTCAAAGTTCGACTATGTGGTTTGTTCGATA
This sequence comes from Nyssa sinensis, assembly GCA_008638375.1. Lineage (NCBI taxonomy): Eukaryota > Viridiplantae > Streptophyta > Magnoliopsida > Cornales > Nyssaceae > Nyssa > Nyssa sinensis. The sequence goes on from CM018049.1 coordinate 12,596,623, forward strand.
GAAGAATCTAAAGATCTTGATGCACTTTCAATTGATGAATTGGAGAGTTCTTTGATGGTTCATGATCAAAGAATTAATTAGCATGTAGTAGTGGAGCAGGGCTTGTAGTCTCAACTCTCTATTAGTAATAAACCTTCACGCGGTCGAAGACGTGGCCGAGGACGAGGCAGAGGTAGCAAAGGTGGCAGAGGTGATCGATTCTCTCATGAAAAATCAAAAAGATAACCACACTCTTGATTCCTGAGGTAGAGGCAGAAGGCACAATAATCACCATTTAGTTGATCTCGAATCAAAGCCTTTTGACAAATCAAACGTTGAGTGCTTCAGATGCCATAGGTAGGCCATTATCATAATGAATGTCGAACAAAATTACATAGAGAAAGGGAAGAAAAATCAAATTTTGCAGAGAAGGAAGATGAATTCTCTCTTCTACTGGTGTGTCATACCATAGAAAAGTCTCATCAAAACTTGTGGTACTTAGACACAGCTTCTAATTATCATATGTATGGTGATAAGTCCTGTATTTTTTGATTTGGATGAATCCTTCCGAAATACTGTAAAATTTAGGGAAAATTCTATAGTCTCTGTCATAGGGAAAGGCAATGTCAAAATCCGAACAAAAAATAACACTCTTCAAAAGTTATAAGGCTCTTGTTGAGAAAAAAGTTGGGAGAGCTATTAAAACTCTTTGAACTGATCGTGGTGGAGAATTCCAACTCACAAGAATTTGTAGATTTTTGTGAGATGCATGGTATTAAAAGGAAACTTACAGTAGCCTACACTACATAACAGAATGGTGTGTCCGAGAGGAAAAATCGTATAATTTTGAACATGGTGTAGAGTATACTGGCAAGGAAAAGCGTTCCAAAGAGGTTCTGGCCCGAGGCAGTCAATTGGTGTATTCATCTACTAAATAGAAGTCCCAAAATAGCTGTCCAAAACATGACACCTGAAAAAAGCATGGACTGGACGCAGACTAACCGTCGACTATTCTAGAATTTTTGGTTGTATTCCTTATGCTCATATTCTAGATGAAAGAAGAAAAAAGCTCGATGACAAAGGTGAGAAATGTATTTTTCTAGGTTATAGTGATACATCAAAAGCTTATAAATTGTATAATCTGATAACTCAAAATATTATCATCAGTCGTGATGTCATCTTCGATGAAGAAAATGTATGGCAATGGCATGTTAATGATGCAAGAAGGCAGATTCTAGTAGCCCTTGACATGGATAGAGTAGCTTATCCACCTAGTGCATCCAATTGGTGAACTGCAATTACCAAACACTGTCTTCACCAAGCTTACCTAGCTCTCCATCCATTATGCAACATTCAGAACCATCACTTGTCAGGCCCCAACATTTTACTACAAAACCAGCATGGATGATAGACTATGAAGTTAGCGGCTTGGATCAATCCGAGGATCCATTTCTGAACATGGCTTTATTTGCAGATTGTGATCCCGTTGTATATAAGGATGCAGTGTAAGACCCAAAGTGGCAAAAAGCTATAGACGAGGAGATCGCAACTACTACGAAAAATATAACTTAGGAGTTGACGAATCTCTCAGATGGCCACTATTCGATCAGTGTCAAATGGGTCTATAAGACCAAGTTAAATGCAGAAGGAGAAGTGGAAAAGTACAAAGCAAGGTTGGTGGCCAAAGGCTATAAACAGTGCTACGACATCGACTATGAAGAAGTTTTTGCTCTAGTTGTAAGGCATGATACCATTTGGTTGGTACTTGCATTGGTAAAACAAAACTCATGGCCCATCTTCCAATTGGACATAAAATCGGGATTCCTACAAGGTGATTTGCAAGAAAAAGTATATGTCGATCAGCCTCTGGGGTATGTGCTAGCAAGGAAATGTGAAGAAGCTGTACAAGCTAAGAAAGGCTCTATATAGGCTAAAACAAGCTCCACGAGCTTGGTACAGTCACATAGCTACATATTTTTCAAAGATAGGCTTTCAGCAGTGCCTATATAAGCATACTCTATTTATTAAATATGGATCTGCTGGTGAAATTCTAATTGTATGCTTGTATGTGGAAGACTTAATTTACACAGGAAATGACACTGCGATGTTCGAGAACTTTAAACAGTTAATGATGGTAGAATTTGAGATAAACGATCTTGGATTGGTGCATTACTTTCTTGGCATTGAAGTAATCCAATCTAATTTGGGCATTCTCTAATCACAAAAAACAAATATGCTAGTGATGTTTTAAAGAGGTTCAAGATGACTGATTGTAATCCGGTTAGCACACCACTGAAAGTTGGATTGAAGCTGTTGAAGGACCCTCTAGGAGCAGGACATAAGGTTGATAGCACCATATATAAACAAATTGTGGGTAGTTTCATGTACTTAATTGCGACAAGACCCGACATCATGCATGCTGTCAGCTTTATTAGTCGTTACATAAAGACACCAAATGTAATACCCCGACCCGAGAATGTCGGGTAATGAGGCACGCTTTACTGAGGTTATGAAAAATGAGTGTAAATATTATGCCCTTAAGAATATGATAAATTAACTTTAATGTAATTAATTTATTAATATGAGAAATTAAATATTTGTTATAATTAATATAAAATGTGATGATTAATAAAATATAATTGAATAACTAATTTATTAATTAATTAAACATAAGAAATTAATTAAGTATATATATATATATATATCTGTGTGTGTGTGTGCATGGAACCGTGAGTGTAGGTGTGTGTGTGTGGTATATATTATATATATATATACATATTTTATATATACATGGAGACAAGGAGGTATGGTGGGAAGTGAGAGGAAGTAAGGTGCCTATGTACAATATATGTATAATATATGTTGTTAGGTGAAGGGGAATGAAAGAAGGCATGGCCAAATCAGAAAGTGAGGCTGATTGAGATAGGGTAAGGGGGTGAAAAGAAAGGAGTTGGTGATGGCCATTGATAGGAATACATATGCATACATGCATATATTAGATACACAAAGAGAGAGAGAGAGAGAGAGAGAGAGAGAGAGAGAGAGAGAGAGAGAGAGTTCAGAAGAAGAGAAAGGAGATCTCGGAGGAAGTAGAAGAAGGAGAGAAACAGTGAAAAATGTGAGAGATATTCAAATTTATCATTTTCTCTCTTTAGAAATTTTCCTACTTATGAATTATTTTGAGTATTTATTTTGTACATATGATGCTTAGAACAATATTTTACCAAGAACAAGCACGAAATTAGGCTCTAGAACACTCTGAAAATGCAGAACCATGAAGAACTGCCATGGGAAGACCTTGCTTACAACAGGTCTGAACTCATGGCAATCAAACCATGTTTGGTTCATGGGGACCTAGACTAGATCTTCTAAGGGTGTTAAAAACCCTACTACGCGATCAAAAATCCCAAAGAAAGCCTTCCAAAAACCAAATTACAGGTTCGGGTTCCCAAAGCAAATCTCAAAAACATGAGATTAAACCTACCCTTGTTAATGAAATACGAAACCCCATGAAGAGGGGATTAAAACGAGCCCAACCTCATAGGAAATGATCAAGAAATAAGCATGAACCCTCGAGTTGCAGGTTCGGTTATCGCTGACTTCGACCAAGCACCTGAGCCATATTCGAAGCCCTAAATCGATACTAAAACGTGCCTTAAGGTCTTAGGGGATTGTTGGAAAAGAAAATAGAAGAAAAGAGTCCTTAAAATGCCACGAAATTCAACTGTAAAAGTTAAGGTTTTGAGATGAACAGTGTCGGCTTCGTTGGGGAAGATGACACTGTTCGGATCGGACCCTGGGTCAGTTACAGGGTCTGGGTTAAATCCGGATCCAACGAGTTATGGGGTTAGTTAAACGGTGACGTTTGGAGGTTTGAATATTTTAATTTTTAAAACATTTAGGGCTGGCGTCATCATGACGTCAGCATTATGACAAAAACCGACCAGACCGATTGGTTTACAATCAGACCGGACCGGTTCACTTAAATCCTCAACCGAACCCATTGGTTTTCTGTTTTAAATTAAATCTAATGAACCAGAACTTTTCTTATTTACGGATTGACCCCAAAACTATGAGAAATCTCACTGTGGCCCATCTGATGAAAATTTTATGCAATTAGGCCCCTAGAAAAATAATTAAATAATTAATTTAATTATTTAATAAATAAAATAAAATTACTATTTTGCCCCTAGGTCATATATGAAGCAAATGAAGTCTAAATTAAACATATGAATAGTGTATCCTTACTATCTCGAATATTCTGAGATCAATGGTGAGGTCCTGTTTTACGAGACGAGGCCTGAAAAATAAAGATACGTAAAGGGGTAAATGACCAAAATACCCCTTGTCCAAAATTAACAAGTTATTAGTGTATTCTTACTATCTCGGACCTTCCGAGTCCAATGGTGAGGTCCACGACACGCGATGAGGTCCCAAAAAATTGGAGACCCGTAAAAATGCTAAAATGATCAAATTACCCCTAGGTACCCCTAAAGCCAAAATGAAACTAGAGAAAGTCTAAATTAACTTTCTTTGACATTCCTGGACTCAATAATGGAGTCCAAATTTTGAAATGAAGTACAAAAAAATGAGACACGTAAAACGATAAATGACCATTTTGCCCTTTTCATACAAAAGTCCGAATTCAAATTCTAGGAAAGCCTAAACTGACTTTCTTCGACGCTCGGGACTCAATGGTAGAGTCTATTTGACCAAAAGAGATGTCAAAAATAAACAGACATAAAATTTGTTGAATAGCATCTGTTAGATGACTATAAATTAAAGTAATGTCAAAGTACTAATCTAGGCGTATACAAGGAAATGAATTACTGAAAACACACGACACGTAAATATGTGAAGTAAATAACTTTAATTTAAAGTTAATGGAGCTACCAGAAGAGTATAAATTGAAATAAATTAAATTCCTAACACATTAAATTGTATCATAGGTTAAGAGTACTGAGTTAAGTTAAGTACATATGAATTTATGAAATTGTTTTAGGATCTAATACGATTTAAGCATAAGTTAAGGAATATCGAGATGATATTACAATGAATGTGAAGTTGATGAGATGTTTATGAATTGTTCTTAGGAACTACAAGGAAAGTGGGAAAGCGCAATTTTAGCACTAACCCTAAAGGACCAATGTGAGTAACCCTGTATTTGAAGTGGAGATTTAACTCCATGGATTTGAAAAGGTTTTAAGTTCAAAAGATATGAAGCATTTAAATTCCAAATTCAGTATATTACATGATCTCAGTTTTAAATTATTTATGTTCTTACAAACCCTATTGTGACATGCTTAGTAAATGTTTTCCTTACAGTTTTCTCAAAAATGTGTTTCCAGCATGTCTAAGTTAAAATACAAATCTTGTTAAATATTCTGAGTTTGCCTATTTCAAGTATACGAATGTTTATCACGAAGTTATGAATGTTATGTTTTAAAGTACTCACGAGAAATATCTATTTGACATACTCACATGTTAAATGTATTTGAAATGCAAGATAAATAATAAGCACATAGGTAGTGTTGTGGGTTGTATGGAACTCAACGGACCTATCATGTGCATCATCACATAGGTAGTGAGGAGGGTTGTACGGAACCCAATGGACCTATCATGTGAAATGCCCGGTAGCAGGATCTAATCCCCCAGGCAAATGAGATATCTTCACGTATATGTAAAATGGGAGTCTAGTTCGAAACGAATTCCGCTAATGAAAGAGATAAGATGACAAATGAGTTTGAAAATGGAAGCAGGTTTTACCCTCATTTTCAATATGCATATGTTTTGAGTTTTATATACTCTATTAAGAAATACATGTTATGTTATATGTTTTGAAGTTTATATGAAGAAGTATATGTTGGCTTGAATACTTTTAAATGTTTCAAAGCTATCTGTTTTATGAAACGCACATGTTTTGAGTTATATACTCTATTTGACGAAGTACGAGTTTAAGCTTGAATACTTTAAATGTTTCGAAGCTATCTGTTTTAAGAAATGTATATGTTCTATGTTCAAGTATACGAGCAATTGGCAGTGAATGTTTACAAAATCTTATGCTACTAAAAATCACTGCTAATTGAAAATCCCATGACGAATACTGGAATTGCTCACAAGCTTAGATTAGCTTACCCGGACTTTGTTCGGATCCCCTTTTCAGGTGATTGACAATAGGGCTGATTGGAAGACGATGAGGATGAGCCTAGCTGTTTTTGGAAGGGATATCTAAGTAGTTCCTTTGTTAAGTTATCATGAACTTAAGTTGTAACCTTTGTTTTAGTGAGGTAGTGAACTGTTATGTATTAAGCCCCAAGGGGCAGCTAAACTATGTATCCATTATAAAAGCCTTTAAGTTTTTAGTTATGCTTTGAATGTATGATCATGTGTACCATTATGAATAGCGACAATGTCGGACGGATGTGCAAATTTTAAAATGAGAAAAGAAAAGAAAAAGTTTTTCACGCTTCCGCAACCACATGAAGCACATCTATTCGATACCGTCACTTATGTACGAGCCTTGCCCCGAGGCCTCCAGGGTCGAAGGGTGGCGGTCCCGACTAGAGATCCGCACAGGGTGGATTTCGGGTCGTGACACCAAAGGGTATCTATCTTAAGCTGCCAAGAGAATTCTATGGTACTTAAAAGGTATAACTAATCTTGGAATTTTCTATAGGAAATGAGAACTGCCCCATTTAATCAGTTATACTGATAAGTGAATATTGTAGAGATCCTGACGATCGGAAAAACACATCAAGCCATGCATTTATGTTGGGATAGGGAGAGATTTCTTGGTCCTCAAAGAAACAGTCAATTGTTTCCTTATCCACTACAGAAGCAGAGTATATCGCAGCTGCATCGTGTGCATGTCAAACTATTTGGTTGTGGAACTTGCTTAGTGCATTATGTTTTCCTCAACAAGACAGTACTCTGATCTACTATGGCAATAGTTCGGCAATCAAATTGTCGAAAAATCCAATTCTTCATGGATGAAGCAATCACATTGACTGTGCGTTATCATTTTCTCCGAGATCTTGTGAAGGATGGAATAATTGATCTCCTGCATTGCAAAAGTGAAGATTAGGTTGCAGACATATTAACAAAATCCCTCAAGTTCGATGCATTTGGAAAGCTCCGACAACGACCTGGAATGTGTTCATTTGAGGGAGGATGTTGTCCAGGATAGCTTGGCATAATTTTAGCCAAGAGGGATGTGTATCGGAGGGGTCGGGCCGGTGCGTTGTATCTCTTAAACTGATTCTTCCTTCAAATTAGTTTAAGGGAGGGTGTTAAGAGTTTATTTTGAATAAGTCTGTGTAAGTCCTAGTCTTTAGGAGTTTGTTGCAATTTTTAGGAGTATCCCAGTAGTGGATTAAGTTTGTTGCAGTCTTTACTTAGTGGTATCTTTATTGTGTTGTGGTTAGTGGAGAGTTCGTTTTTAGATCCTTTCTATTTAAAGTAGCTGATTGCATTAAATAATATAAGTCTCTTTCCATCTCTGTTCTTCATGTATTCTCTATTTTATTTTACAATTCAATCATCGATAAATGAAGCAAATCAAATCAAGGTAAGCTTCGACTAGGTCTTACAAATTTTTTGCTAAATACCTAAATATCTACTATTTCTTTCTGTTTTTTATTTCCTATTTCAAATATAATGCAATAACATGTTTATGTATTTTCATGGCAATCCGTTGTGTTCTCCCCATCTCTAAAAATTTGGAAGAATTCGTTTCCCTTTTGTCTTTATTTCGATTTTTATTCTTCTGCTTTGATTTTTGATTCAAGCCTTCAATTGATTTGTCATTTTGATGTTGTTGAACTGAACTTGCAAGTTCTGCGTTTAGCTAATAAGCTCTGTTATTGATTCATTCTTTAGAGATTTAGGTTGATATTGCATATGTATGTGACTTGATTATATAATTCAAAAATCCACATAAATCTCCTACAGTTTTATCCCATGATGTAATATGATGAGTGTTCTAGGACAACTTTCAAGTTTCAACTCTGGTCATGTAGCATGGTATTCTTCTTCTGTATTTTTACCATAAGATGCTCAAATGACCCGTGGATGCATAGATAATCCATGTGTTTTTTGAGGGACCAATGACCAGTACCCGCTTGGTTATTCAGTAGTTCCTATAGTATCTACTTTTTGTAACTTTTTTCTTTTTTTTTTGCTTTCTTGTGCATTAGTGAATTTTTTCTCTCGTGTTGTCATGTTAAATGAAAAACATACTTGATCCTTAGATGAGTGGTTATGAACTTAAATTAATTATTTTTCTCTTTAAAAAATGTTCCCACATAATGCAATTATAATGTGTTTTTCCTTTTAAGTTGTTCAGTTGGTGGGGTAAATAATAGCACAAGAATGAAGAATGTCTGCAGGCTTTCACACCTTCTAACAAACAGTAAAATATGGTTTTGTTTACATTTTTCAATGCAGTACTAAACATTTTTTCTATATATAATGTATTCAGTTAAACAGCAATTTAATGCAATGTATATCCAAACACATATATGCTTTCCCATGTTCATACCAATACCTTATTACATACTCCTTGTCAACAATGAGGCCTTCCTTCATGCAGTGATAAAATTCTCTCTGAACCTCAACCTCTCTTGTGCTCTATGCAATAAGGCTGCTCTAAAAAACTTCTTTAACATGATATGATTGAAGTCTTCATGCAAATAATCTCTTATGGAGAGGCTAAATGTTGGCATGGCTCGTAAAATCTTTAGTTGTACGGCTGTTGTGAATTGTGATCATATTATTAATAGCCTTTCATAATTTTATGAGTAATTGACGATGTCTTATAGAGTTCTTTGGCAGCCACAAAGCAAACGTTGTTTGTTTAACTGGATCAAGTTGTGGCAAGGTTAAGAGTGGTTTTCTTTGCAGTTGGTTTTTTCTTTCATCTCTCTTCCCATGTATATTTTGTGCATTGTTCATGTGGACTGATAAGACTCGTTTAATAAAGATAATTTTGTGTATACAAAAGTACAAGGCACAAAAGTAATTCAAGATTCCATGCTATATTTATTAGTTATTATAGAGGGAGTTTGAATCAGGTTGTACTCACTTCAGACACTTAAAAACTGAAGTTATGCCTAAATGCTTAGGTTGTTTTGGTTTGGACTTGGAAATTGTAGTTATATTATTTATAACTCACCCTTGGTATGAAAGGTGAAAGAAAAGGAAGAAAAAGATAAATAAAGTGGTCTAATGAAACTCAAGTCAAGGAGAAGAGTTTTCTCTCTCTCTCTCTCTCTCTCTGTTTCTCTCTCCCCCCTGCATGCTCTGGGGCCTCTGTCACAAGCACTTCTGAACTCCAATATGCCTATTTTTATTTTTATTTTTCTTCAACAATGGTTTTAACATAAATCTTTTTTCTGTATTAAGAACTGGCGATGCATGACGTAATACTATGTTTGCTAGATGAATATACAAACCACAAGGCATATTAATTATCTTGGCTATGCTAGGCAGTTTGAGAATTTTCATCCATCCTACGTTTAACGATGAAGTCATCAGCTCTGATGTTGCTGGGAGAAGCTTTCACAATGGGCGTTTCACACAAACCGATGAGGGGGAAAGCTGCATCGCTTCCCAAGTATGTTTATTTCCCTCAAAGATGTTCTTGCACTTAATTTTATTCATTCTCATGGTCTAAGTATTTGATTAACTACTAATACTGGCTCTTCGATATAATCTGCAAATCATGGGCATGTTATTCTCGCGAAACCCTTCACTTATCTTGTTCTATCCTATAAGTAGTATTGAGATTCGTTGTTTGGTTGATGTGCCTGGGCAAAAGGTACTTTCCATTTCTAATGACGAAATGACCCAATATTTAAAAACTGTGGTGGCTCCTTCGGTATTCATAATTTGCTCAATATGACAATTCTCAAAGTCACTTCTCAATGGCTCCACCGTTTTTAATAGTCATGTTACTTCCATTTCTAGTGGCGAAATGACCTGTGTGTGTGTGTGTTGATTGTATTAGAGCTGTTCACTTTCACTTGTTAGAACTAAATTATTATTCTGTACAGTTTCAAAATCAATACTTCAGATACAGGTCCCAAATGAGAAAGTTGTGTTGAGATTTTGACATTTGATTGTAATTGATTCTTGTAAATTATCATTCTATTTTTAGAGTGCTTTGTAAGAGTCAATCCTGGGATTTGTAGGAGTCAATCCTCTGATTTGTGAGAATTCTTGCTCTATAACTATGTACATTCTCTGTGTAATGATTATGAATGAAAAAACTATTTTTTTTGAATTTTCTTCCATATTTTGAGTTAGTATTAGAGCAAGGTTCACGCTCTGCGACCTTCATCAGCATCAAACAGAAGCCTCAAACAAAGCCTTTCTATTTTGAATTTTCTATTTTTGAATTCCTCTTCCGAATTTTGAGTTGTGCATCTTTGCCTCTCCAACTCCGGTTAGTGATTGACAATGCAATCATACCGTCGTCATTCCGTCATCGCCTCACATGAGATAGCTTTGTCATCCGTTCATTGTCAAGAAGTCGAGATCGCAGTTAAGATCCCTTGCGGCCTTCATCTTTCCATTGCATCGCCTATCCATCATCGATCTTTCACCTTTCCATTGTCCATAAGTCGTGATCATAGTAGAGATCCCTCACAACCTTCATTGTTCCATCGCATCGCCTTTCCAGTCATCGATCCATCATCTTTCCGTCGTCTATCCTTCGTTGTCGATCGCATCGTCTTTTTCGTTACTAGTTTGTCATTTTTTCTTCCTTTTTCTTATCAATCGATTGTCATCGATTTATAGCCCAAACCCACACCAAGGCCATTGCCGCTCCTCATCAGCCACCACCATAAGCACGAATGACAACCTCTACCGATCGTCGCTCTCGTCGCTCGTGCGTGGTTCACTGTCTCTCTCGGTTGATCAAAGCCCATCACCATTGAAGCCCCTCCACCAGATCGAAGGTAGTAGCCCCATTGCTGCTGCACTGCGCCACCTACTGCTACTACTGCTGCTGCTGTACTACGCCGCCTTATTATCATAATCGCTGCTCTCTAGCTTGCAAATTGGTTTGGCCTCGGCTTCTCGCCTTTGAATCCCTTGAAAGCTCTTGTGAACTAGAGCCAAACTTCGAATCCTTGAAACTGCAAAATCGAAGAAAAACCCAAAACAACTATAAGTGGAGAAATTTCTGAATCATCTGGGAAGAAATCAGTTCCTATTATTGTTAAATCTGAGAGTGTTTTTAATGCAGGAATTATTCTTACTGAATCCAACTATGACATTTGGTCCCAGTTAATGGAGATGCATATTGCTGAGAGGGAGAAACTCTCCTTCATTTGTGGCAAGACCGATCCTCCTATAGAATCTGAAGATGGATATGAAAAGTGGTATGCTGAAAATTAAAAAGTTAAGAGGTGGCTATTAATGTCCATGTCTCCTGAACTTATGAAGCGTTATTTACGCCTACCCATTGCCCTATGGAATTTGGAGTGCCTTGTCAAAAGCCTTCTATGATAGAAGTGATGAATTACAAGTTTTTTTCCTTGAACCAGAAGGCCTTCACCACTAGACAAAGTGGAAAATCCCTCTCTTTATATTATGGGGAGTTGACCGAAATTTTTCAAGAGCTAGATCACCGTGATAAAATGGTTATGAAGGATTTGGAAGACGTTAAAGCATACCGGAAAGTCCATTGAACAACTTAGGGTACACATATTTCCTACAGGATTGGAAAGGGATTTTAAACTAATTCATGGAGAGATTCTGTGCAAAGAACTAGTCCCAAATTTGGAGGAATGCTATTCTCTAATTCGTCATGAGGGAGTACAACGTACCACTTTAAAAAAATGAGTTCGAAAACTCTAAAGCTTCCACCATGGTAGCTAAAAATCGATTACACCAGCAAGAACGAGCAAGGCCTAATCATCCTAAAACCGCCAATGGTGTTGACAAGTCTACATACAAATGCACTCATTGCAACCAAACTGGTTATACCAAAAGTAGATGTTTTGAACTTATGGGCTATCCTAGAATGATGGGATCATAGTTGTGATCCACAGAAGAGCAATTCCAAGATGACCTCTACTACTGCGGTTGTCGAAACAAGGCTGGAAGATGATGAGGCTAAACAAGCCTCAACATTGGTAGCGACTACAAACAAAGGTAAGGCTTTAAATATCTCTACATCTGTTTCTAATAGTACATAGGATAATTGATTCCGGTGCTACAGATCATATGACATTTGATTCTAGACAAGTCTCCACTCTTAATCCATCCTTACAAAAATTTGTATCTAAAAACAGAGAGAATAGTTTCTGATTTTCTCATATATTGAATAATTTCTTATTTACACAGATTCCTACTTATAGGAATTACAAGAAATCTAAACTAGGAAAAGAATAACTAATTAGTTTACCTAACAAAGCTTAAGATACATTCCTAATTTATAATCATTGCCTATTATTACCTAATTATAGTTAATTAGTTATTCAATCTTGGAATCATTGACTAATTATTGCCTAATTTACAACTATTCAATCTTGGTAATTATTTCCAAATATCTTTATGATCTTCCAAGACTCCCCCTCAAGCTGGCTTGAAGATATCTTTCACAGTCAGCTTGCCCATTAAAACGTCAAATTGCTTCTTGTGCAGCCCCTTAGTAAATACATCAACAATCTGTTCGGCAGTTAGGATGTATGGCATACAGATCAGCCCACTGTCAAGTTTTTCCTTGATAAAGTGTTTATCCACTTCTATATGCTTTGTTCTGTCGTAAAGAACCGGATTGTGGGCCATTGAGATTGCTGCCTTGCTATCGCAGTATAACTTTATGGGCTGCAAATTTGAAGCCTTTAACTCTTTTAACAATCTTGTAATCCACATAACTTCACAAATACCATGAGCCACTACTCTAAATTCTGCCTCTGCACTGCTTCTAGCAACCACATTTTGTTTCTTATTTCGCTAAGTAACAAGGTTTCCTCCAACAAAGGAATAGTATTCGGATGTTGATCTCCTATCTCTTATACTTCCTAGCCTAGTTTGCATTAGTGCAGGCTTCAATTTGTAGATGTCCACGTTTTTTAAAAAGTAGGCCTTTTCCAAGAGTCCTCTTCAAATATCTCAGAATTCTGTAAACTGTTTCAAAATGCTCCGGTCCAGACGAATGCATGAATTGACTAACCATACTTACCGCAAATGCTATATTCGGTCGTGTATAAGACAGATAAATCAACCTTCCAACAAGTCGTTGATATCGTTCCTTGTTCACTATACTTTCGGTCTTGGCAAGGTTGTAATTTTATGTTGGGTTCCTATTATTGTTTCAGCTATTTTACAGCCAAGCATACCCATTTCTCCAAGTAATTCCAGTACATACTTGCATTGATTGACACATATACCTTCTTTAGACCTAGTAAACTCTATTCCGAGGAAATACTTCAACACCCCCAAGTCTTTGATCTCGAACTCATTAACAAGCCTTTCTTTTAGTCTTTTCAGTTCAGCACTATCATCTCTTATCAAGATAATATCATCCAT
>CM018049.1:12615143-12780143 GCA_008638375.1 Nyssa sinensis
TATATTAGAGAGATGGATATCACTTTTGTGCTAATTCAATGGGTTAATCACTGAAATCTGGATTCGGTCTTTTCAGTAAACTGTTTATTGAAATGATGACCAATTGCAAGTGATTAATAATTATTGAGTTAGGTTTTTAAAATAATTAAAGAATTAATTTGACAATATAATCTTGATTATTAATATCCATGTAGAGAGGCCAACTGTAAAAATATAGTGTATATGGGTTTACTCTATTATACTAAGTTGGAGTGCAATTTCAATTATATAGTGGAGTTAATTGAAATTAATTAGTCAATTAATTTAATTATGAGATAATTAAGATTTATTTGATTAATTGGAAGCTAACTTAGTGGAACCTACTAGATCCCTTCTCTTGCCCTAATTAAGCCCTATATATATGATATGTAGGGAGCCGTTTATCATAAGAAGTTTTTGTGATAGACAAAAATAAGAGCCAACCCATTCTCCTACGATACAGTTTGCCTAAGGAAAAAGATGAGAAGACCTAGAGGAGAAAAAGAAGGAAGATTACATCAATCTTTTCAAGAAGTCTGTTTCAATAATCAAGATTATCAAGAATAAGGTAATTCTAACCCTCTTTTCAAGATTGTATGATTCATGTAAAGAAAAAGATCCAAATAGATTTTTGAAATCAGCTTCCACTGTGGTTACGAACCCATCAATTATCATCCTCCAACTCGACGGATAGTTTATCACAATGGATGTTCTTTTCCATGAAAACTCAATGTATTTTTCCTCTGAGCCTGAACTTCAGGGGGATTACCAGAAAGAAATTCAGACTCTAGACTATGATTTTCTAGAATATGATTTTCATAACTCTAAGGTAAGATAATTCCTTGAATCAAGTAACCAGAGTATAGGCAACTTGGATTCAAGTGGTGACAACTCACAAACTGGGCTTATCAATCAGGAAGTGGGTGAATTGGATTTGAGTGGTACCACATTAGACCAAAGTGGTGATGAACACCAAGAAACTAAAGGTGTGGAAGAATCAAAAAGTGTGGCTCCACCTCTACTACTGTTCGAGTCCAAGTCCCTCGTGCCACAAGCAGTTGATACACCTAACCAATTTCCTACTATGAATGTTCCTGATTTAGTGTCTGAACCATCTAGGAAACAGTTACTATCGCATCTCACTAGAGGTATTCCTAAACCCATATATGAACCCGTAATATCTAGTAAAGTGAAATATCCCATGAATCATTATGTGTCAAACCACTGTCTGTTAGAATCAAATCAGTCATTTATAAATCAATTATCTATTGTATCTATTCCTAACAGTGTGTAGGAAGCCTTAGCTAACCCAAGGTGGAAAACTGCTATGAATGAAGAGATGAAATCCTTGCAAAAAAATCAAACTTGGGATCTCGTTGATCGTCCACAAGGAAAGAAATCAGTTAGATGTCGATGAACTTACACTGTGAAGTATAAAGCCGATGGTACAATCGAACGATTTAAAGCAAGACTGGTGGCAAAAGGGTACTTCCAAACCTATGGGATCGATTAAACAAAAACATTTACTCCTATAGCTAAAATTAACACAGTGCAGGTCTTTTTGTTGTTAACTGCAAACTTGGATTGGCCGTTGCAACAGTTCAATGAGAAGAACGCTTTTCTACACGGTGAGTTGTCTGAGGAAGTCTACATGGATCTTCCACTAGGATACATGATATCAGAGAAGAACAGGTCAGAAGGTATGCAGATTAAATAAATCACTGTATAGGTTGAAACAATCTTCGAGAACATGGTTTGGAAGGTTTACAAAGTCTATGACAGCCTTTGGCTACTGATAGAGCAACTCAGAACACTAGTTTATTCCTAAAGAAACAACAAGGAAAGATCACTGCACTCATTGTATATATGGATGACATGGTGGTTACAGGAAATGATCCAGAAGAAAGGAAGGCTCTACAAAAGTACTTGTCAAGAGAATTCGAAATGAAAAACGTAGGATCTTTGAAATATTTCCTTGGGATTGAAGTATTTAGATCTAATAAAGGAATCTTTTTCTCTCAAAGAAAGTATACCTTAGATTTATTGCAAGAGACTGGTATGACAGCATGTCAACCAGCTCATAAACCAGTAGAAGAAGGTTTGAAGTTATGTATTGAGTCTGATCATGTACTAGTTGACAAAAAGAGATACTAGAGACTTGTTAGGAGATTGATGTACTTAGCACATACAAGATAGGATCTTGCCTAGGCATTGATTATTGTCAGCCAGTTTATGCATAATCCTAGATAGCAACATATGAATGCAGTCATGTGTATTTTGAGGTATCAGAAGTCTGCTCCTGAAAAGGGAATGTTATTCACTAAAAACACAGACGATCAAAATATAAATGTATATACGGATGCTGACTAGGCTGGAGCAGTAGATAACAGGCGATCTACTTCGAGTTACTTTACCTTTGTGGGTGGTAATCTCGTTACTTGGAGGAGCAAGAAACAAAATGTGGCTGCACATTCAAGTGCAGAAGCTGAATGTAGAGGTATGGCACTTAGAATTTGTGAGGCGTTCTGGCTAAGGCTCCTTTTGCAGGACTTGGACTACTTATCTCGGCTACCAATTCGACTATAGTAGCATGTGATATAGGTCATAATCCATGATCGTACAAAGCATGTCGAGGTAGACAGATTCTTCATCAAGGAGAAGTTGGATGAAAGAAGTGCGGAGTTGCCAAAGATTCGATCAGAAGATCAGTCGGCCGACATCCTCACCAAAGCAGTTTCAAACCAAGTGTTCTCAAAGTTTTTAGGCATGTTCAGCATGTATGATATCTATGCACCAACTTGATGGGGAGTGTTGAGATTTTTTCATTTGATTGTAATTGATTCTTGTAAATTATCGTTCTATTTTTAGAGTGATTTGTAGGAGTCAATCACGTGATTTGTTAGAATTTCTGTTATATAATCATGTACATTTTCTGTGTAATGATTATGAATGCAAAACTATTTTTTTGAATTTTCTTCCATATTTTGAGTAGTTGATTTCCACTCAGTCATTTTCCTAGGGCTTTTTGTGTGTTTGTGAGTAGGAGTTGAGTTTGTGTGGTGTACAGACGTTTGCTCTTTCTCCATCACGATTGCTCATTCTCCGAAGCCCTAGATCTGAACGACAAGGTAAGTAATGGCCCCAATCCTCCTGCATTTGATCTTTTAAGTGTTTTATATATGGATTGTAGCTATCTCCCTATCTCAGACATGCTTCAAGCTTGCTAAAAGTCAAATGACTTGGTTCAAAAACATGAATATTTAATTTTTTGACCATAGAAATTTTGACAGGTCTTCTGCTCTTGTAAACTTGAGCATGTTTGTATCACATCTTTTATGCATGGTTGGTTTTCACTAATGATTTACTACCAGGGACCTCTGTGTTCACTATTTTATTTATACTCTGTTGTTGGTGTTGGAATTGTGTATTTTAAACTTGAATTACAGTAGGCTTCAGTTTGATTGATGTTCTAAAAAAAATGTTCAAATTCGTGTGAATCATGTTGCGTTATTGTGCTTTTCAAGTTATTTAATTAATTTTTTGCCTGCTGGATGTTGAATTCTCTTAAGAAATATATTTAGCATGTGATCACCAGTAATATATATATATATATATAGGAAAGTACAAATATATTCATTCAAATATATCAATTTTAGATGCTATATACTATATACTATATACTATAAATGGATTTATGTTTGTATAGGATACAATTATTATGAAAGAAAAAAATTCCCAGGCATCTACTGTGTATAGGATACCAATATATTCATTCAAAGATATCAATTTTAGATGTTATATACTATATATTATATATGGATTTATGTTTGTATAGGATATCTGGTGAGACAGTATGTGGAAAAACAACATAGGTTGCCAATTTTTTTCTTTGTGTTTTTCCTGCTATGTTTTATATTACTTGTTGAGCAGAAGCTTTTTCATGGGTAGTAATTTGTTGTGATATACTTTTCTGTTTCATCTACACAGAAGGGATGTTTATGCTATGTCTATTATCACTTGTTGATAAGATGCCTTTTCAATAGTAATTTATGGTGATGTACTCTTATGTTTTGTTTACACGGTAATTTATCTTGTCCACGCTATATGGTAATTTAATTTTGATAAGTAAAATTACTTGAGACTAACTTTTCTGTGTTTACACAGTTTAATGCTAGCAAATCCAGCTCCACTTGCCAAGGCCAAAAACTCCTTTTGTGTCCGTTCCTCCCCTCTAGGGTTTTGAGTCATCATGACCAGATCAATTTGGCAAACACTCTTTTGATGCATTATAATATTGCATCTTTTGTCACGTGTACATTAATTTTGAACCTTGGATAATGTTGCATTATGAAAATTTATATTTGGTGTATTTTTATTTTATTTTTTACCTATTCAATTTTTGATTAATAAAATGACAAATGTATATACTTTTTTATTTTTTCAGAGTTGGATGTGGCATTGGGATTATCTTTTCCTTCTTCATTGACCATTGGACATGCATCCGTTTCTTTTGTTTTTCTATATGCCTTCGAATATTTTAGATCAAACATTTATTTGTAATTAGTGTATATGTAATATGTTCAATCTTGAAATTTTTACTAGGTGAATTCTTAAAATATGTAATTTAAAATTTAATGCTAAAGGAAAAAAATTTTAAATATTATTTGGTGACACTAGAGGCATTGCTAATAATAGGTAAAAATTCACTATTAGCGAAGCTTCCAAGACGTTGCCAATTCAATAGTATTAGCAACACTCTTAAGGCATTGCAAATGGGTCATTATGAGCGACGCGTCTAAGGCATTGCAGATGGGTCATTTTTAGCGACTGCTAAAAATGCGTCGTAAATAATTTGTTAGTTAGTGACCTTATTGAGTTTGGTTATTTGTCAAGTCTATGTGACTTCTAGTGACATCATACGTGTCGCAAGTAATGAGTTATTAGCAACGCATTTTTAAAGTGTTGCAAATTTTTTTCTAAGACCCACTATTTGCAATGCCTCTCAAACATCGCAAATAATCTTTAACGACAAAGTCAAAAGAATTAGCAACACCTATAAACGTCGCAAAAAGTCAAATGTAGTGGTCCTTCTACTTGAATATCAATAATTAAGATCTAAGTTTATATACCATCAAATTAATTTCTAATTATTTTTAGAATTTAATTCACTAATTATTAATCACTAAAAAATGGTTAACATATCAATAAATAATTTATTGAAAAGATTGAATCCAAATTTCAGTGATTGATCAATTGAATTAATACATTAGTGATATCATTCTCTCTAATTTAGAGAGTGTAGATCACATCATGAAAGTATGTGTTTCTAAAGTCTAAACAATAATTTTATAAGATATCGAGGCGTTAATCTAAGAGACATCACTCATTAGTATTTCAAAGTCACCATCAGTTAAAACTTGAGTCAACTATTCTCCCGAGAGTAAGAGCTTACTGCGAATAGTGAAAATTAGAAGCACGTCAATGATAACAACTTTATATGACTATGTTTCTTATAGTAATTCAGTTCAGTCTATTCTAAATATACCAGTACAATAACCTATAGTTTACTACTTTAATAGTTGAGATAAATCACCGTATCACATAAAAGTCAAATGTATTACAATTTTATAGACAAGATATCAAGTCTCACAAATGATTGCGAATAATTCTAAAACTGCTTGATCATAAGTTTATATCTCCTGTACATAAATTTTATTTATAGACGTAAACTATTTTCAATAACAGTTTAATAACTAACTATCTCATGTTATAAAATAACATCTACATGTATAATAATATAAAATTTAATAATAATGAATTAATTTTATTAAATAATAACAAAATATCTAGAATGTGATGATCGGTTCTAGGTCATAAAAAAATGGGGAAAAAAAAAAGGATCAGTAGTCAGGTCGTCAAATGAAGTTTCTATTATTTACATACGTGGGACAACAGAAGTTTGGCAAGTGGAGATTTAAGTCCCTCTTCATCAAAAGCTTGTTTTAATTCTAAGTCGTAGAGTTGAACGGATCCGACCCAAATTCAAACCTGAAGAAGAAAAAAGAAGGTATAGCACGTAATTGGAGATTCCCATTTTTGTTAGAAGCTAGGTGCTAGCAAGAGACTAAATTATAAAAGGTAGGCCCACAGCAAGAGCCCCGCAGTGCATGGTTTCTTCGTAGCCACAGAAACTGGGGAAAACAGCCAAACACAAAAACAAAAATGTGCTCCGACTGGTGTCATCTCCTAATTGACATTTCATTACTCGTCTCTTTCATTGGTCTAAATTGATGGCTACCATCAAATCACTATGATATATAACAACGTATATCAATCCTATACATTATACACACACACGCACTACACCTTAAAGCATGCGAGCCCAATATTCTAACATTTAATTTCACAACTGCTCATGAGCCTACCACAAAATTAAAGTTGATCAGCTATCGACTAAGCAGTAACTTTATTATGATTCTGAATATACAATATATTTAATATATATATATATATATAGCAGTCTAGGCAAGATAAATTACATATATACTTAGATCAGCAGGTATGTAGCCAAGAGCTGAAAATGTATTGATAGAAAAGCACCTGATACCGTGATCGATCTGTCCCTGTGTGTTGGACCTGCTTGACTCCCTTCATGCCAACTAGGAAGGCTGTCAACACTCTTGACAAGCTTCTTAGATGGCATTCAGGGAGCCAGGCAGATCAATCCTAGTCCTAGATGACGTTCCTTAAGCCTTCAGCTTCACAACCTGCAAAAGTTACCAAACTGTATCTATATATATATATATATATATGCATTAATTGTTAACACATTTATATGGAAGAGATTAATAGGCGTTCCTCTACATTTAAAATCGAAGGAAAGACTGTTCATACACTATACTTAGCGCCCATTTCCATGAACTTTTGTCAGTACCAGATCTGGATTGAATCAGCCTACTCATTCTTGGGTGGACTCCATTATTTATTAAAAGTATGGACAGAGTACTTGAGTACCTATTCTTCACTGGGGCGGTCTAATTGGAGGAGAACATACAACACAGCTAAAAGCATTTGGTGGAGGAGGTGAATCAAAATTAGATATACTTACAGCTCAATTTGGGAGTTGAAGGCATCCATGCATGTGGGTTGGGGTTTGTTCCTCTCCCTCGTTACTTCTCTTATTTGTTAATATATATATATATATATATATATATATATATATATATAACTCTCTCTCTCTCTCTGAAGCAAAGTTTAGGATGAATTTGAAGAGTTGTTAAGGAAGAAAGGGAATGGAGCAATGACAAAGAAGATACAAGGGGAGGTGAAAAACGATACGAGACCGTAATAAGGCGGCAGCCAGGGCTTCTTCCTAACAAATAATTCCAAAAGATAGAGCCACATCCACCTGGGTTTTGCAGACAGGCAACTTTGGACTTTCTAGCTGTACCCCAAGGAAAAGTTGATCCCCTTAATTTCCAATTTTTTGCTTTTACAATTATATATTCTTATTGTTGGATTTTTGGGACAAGTTTGACTCAAACCCATAATTATTTGGGCATTTATAAAATTTAAATAAGAGTTGTGATAAGATTAAAATTCTTATCATTATTTAAGATATATATCACGATTTTAGTTACACGATGGTGTGAGAAGATTTTTAGTTATTTGTCAATTCTCCTTATATTCTCTCCGTTTTCTCTTTGAGATTCTTCTGAGGTTACTATTGCGAGACCTCTGGACTTAGATTGTATAAATACATAAGCGACTCGATTTTATAGCCGTCTTGTTGACAAGAAAGATTTCTATGTCGACGTACATGACAGAAAAGCTCGTAACACAAGCTGGTTCCTTCTTCTTCCGCGAACCTGGACTACAAGCGGTAACCGGGTTCAACCCAATTGTTATTTTATGTATTTTCTTCATTGGTATCAGAGTCATAGGCTTTTGTTCGCTAATATATGTATTGTATGCATGGGTATTTATTAAAAAAAAAATCATGTATTTAATCCACACGACTGATTTTTAAAAGATTATTATAAGAACACCTTTTGAATGATCCGTCACGGTGGATGTGTTCTTTATAAACCCATTAAATACCCCTTAAAATTTCATAACGATCCATTGTCGAATCTGTGAGAGATCTGAGTAAAGTCCTAATTTTTCAAGAAAACATTACTTTAATATGAATTTTTGGGTTTTAATACGATCTATAAAACATGGATTATTATGCATGAAATTTATATCGAATTGTGCCTTGTTGCGAGAGCTTTTCAACGATATATGAAACACAATTTTTCGTTGAAAAATAAGTGAGATATAAGATCCCAAAGTTTGACAACATCCATGGCTAAACCTTATTTTTGAAGAATATAAATTGCAAAGGAATGCAAATCCCATTCTTGGTGGGGCGCATGGGAGCACATGTATCATTTTCTAGGGCCTATTTTTTGACACCTCCAAAGAGTGAGCCTCACTCACTAAATTTGTGATCCCGTAATATATTTTTTGTAATTTTTCCACTTTTGAAAATTAGTTTAAATTAATTTTTATTACGAAAAAGTGTCAAAAATGTGTTTAAATACCTTTTTCAAAAATTTCAGAAAGCTATATTTAAGATTAAAATCACATATCAGTATTTAGTATACTTTTGAGGGTCTAAATTATTTTTTGGGGAATTTTTTTTTTTTACCTATTTTTGATTTTTTGAGGCTTTAAAAATTACTTTTTATCCCAACAATTGGTTAAAAATTTTAAAAAAAATTATTTTAAATGTGAAAAATTCTTGAAAAGGCTTTGAAAATTAGGAAAAATTATATTATGTGTGGATCATATTTTTAGGTTCATGTGTGGATAATTTACTGAATTAATTATTATATGAATAATTATTTATTGCATCATTAATATGTAATATTGATCTCCATTAATTGTGAGACCTAAATACCCACTCCGATTGTGGCAAGGTGTGATAAAATCATCCATCAAGACCCATTATATTATTATGCATGTGGATGTATGTTGTGATTGGATGGGCTTATTTAATTGATATTCTAGTATACGTGTTGTTGTGATGTATGGAATAACAAGGTTAATTTTTGTGATATATGAGATATTGGCGAGGCTTCCCCATTTACTTTATTGCTTTTAGTAGATTGATGTAATAGGTTCATTCTACAGTGCAATAAATTTTAGAAAGAATTGTATTAATTTATGAATCCTTGTAAAGGGATGTGTTTTCACTACAAACTCATATGACCATAAATTACCTTGACATGATGTACTAGAATGCCAATTGGGCTCAAGTAGAGTCCATGCACTTTAGAATATGCGCATTGATTATTGTTATTATGTGGATTAATTAAATTTATTTTAATTCAAAAACCATTGTGTGAATGAATTAAATTTGTTTTAATTCAAAATTATTTTGCTTGAAATTATTTAAAAATATACTTATGTTTATATAAATGGGAGATGATTATGAGTCTAGCAAAATTTTTGATCTCATAGTGTATAATAGAGTAATATTTTTAATTGAATTTCTAGTAGCAGAATAATATGATGAATATATGCTTAAATGTCACCCTGCGCACTATGATAGTAGTGAAATAGCCTAAATGAATGTGAATGCCGACTTGACCAACATAAAAGCATAGAATGACCACATCACACATATAGCATATGTGTAGACATTTACCAATAGGAAACATAATCCAATATCTTGAGACATGAAAGTCTGTCATAATTAATTAAATTGTTAAATGCGTTTTATTATGTAGAGTAGTATATAAATAAATCTCATTGAAAAATTATTTGGATTAGTTCCATGACAATTATAGACTTGCCTTTCATGAACAACAAATTCTTGCCATATAGTAATTTGGCTCGCATTTAATTTTTTTTAAGAAAAAAATACCAACATGACGCTACTTATTTATATAAAAATATTTTTTAAAATAGTGCGTCATTTTGAGACAAAAAGTAGAGCGCCAAGAGATAAATTCCTAAACTAACCTTGTCGCCTTGGGTGGGCCAAACAAGGCTTTTGGGCCGATGTTTATAGATAAGGAAAAGTTGCTAACTAAAGAAGGGCTAAGAAACTTACATCACAAGTAGGTAAGAAAGTCAAGTGCCATAGATACATGCTGTTATTTAAGAATAGAAGGGATCATTTTGTTCGTAGTTGTACTGAGTCAAAGTTGATCATTTTATTCAAAATATAGAAAAGATTAAGTAAAAGACATTAAATAGCGCGTGAAAAGCACAACTTTACAATGCTCATAGTATTTTGTACATTATGCACAAGTGGTAGCATAAGAATTAATTGTCCACAAGAGTGAGTTGATTAATTCTTTTAAGCAACATATAGCCTTATGATAAAATAATTGGATATTGGTGTTTGACTAGACGTTTGGTCCACCTCCAATCCAATTGATTTTTGTCTTTTTCTTATCTTTAAATTTAAGTCTTTGGAACTGAATGGAACTATTTGTTCTTTGTAAAATAATAGATCAATATAGATTGATTAGTTTAATCTAACCCATGTTAGAAGCAGCTTCATTATATGAGTATGATAGTGGCTCTGTCTCGTTGGATTATTTGATAATTTTGGACATATCTCTTTATGGCTTTCCACGATGTTATTTTTTGAATAATAACATAAACACATTGAACTAAAATGGATGGCTAGATTAGCTTGAGAAGACCTGTTGGGGTTACTCGTAAAAATCAGCCTATCAGTGTGTAAACCCTATTTAATTGGAAAGGCCTGTAAGAAACCTTAGTTATAAGGTAGACCGGCTCCTTATACCCTAAAGTCAGTCCTAATAGCATATGCAAACTCATCATGCTATGATAATTGGCTACATAGTAGAACCTCTTGTTTTCTTAGTTTGTTACTCGCGCTATGATTGCTCACCTAACTTAAGCATTAGTTGCTTTGAGCATTGCTATAAGCATTTTTCAAGAGGTTGAGTATCGAAAATGAAGAATTCAAAAATTCTTCATACTAATTGTAAACTGAGAGTACTTGTCTGATCAGTTCAAGACAATTATGTGAGAAAAATGAGAAAATTGAATTTTGTTAAATATAGTTAGGTTGATGATGGCGCAAATATGTTTAGTGCGACCTATATCCTTAACCGAGTGCCCTAATAGTTAATTCCTTTAAGCTTGAGAATGGTGAAAAGCCTAATTTGAAGGGCTTATCACCTTTTAGGGTTTATGTGATTTGTTCACATTATTTATTATTTTTGTGAAAACTTGGCCCTAAGTTTTAAAAATGTTAGCTTTTTAAAATATTCTTTTTGATAGTTTAAAGGGCCATTGGATTTTTAATTGAACACCCCAAGTTAAGGAATGACTAAATTGAATTGTGCAATGAGAAAACTTTATAAGATTTTTAACTTTGTGGGTTAATGAAATTTATGAAAGTCACACCATATCTTGGCGAGGATGGGAAATTGTTATCCTATTCTGGAATCGCCGATGATATTTGGATAGTGGGAATGACTTGTCGCCTAGTAGGAAGTGTAGCATTAGTTAGGATTGTACCATTGGAGGAAGATTCTTAAGATCCTTAGTTATGTAGAATCAAATATAAAATCTTTTCTCATCGTCTTTGTAAGATTGAAGGGAGAGATTTTTACTATTGCTCCACATGTTTAAGTAATTATTGCTTCTTATGTAAAGACAAAAAAATTATATGCTAATAGTGTATGGATGACTGCTATAAGTAATAAGTTGAGCTAAATTAGCAAAGAATCAAACTTTGAGAATGATTGATCTCCTTTTGTGTAGGATTGATTAACTAATATTTTTGCCATATCTTTTTTGAAAATGACCTATCCCAAGGGGGATATTGACAATGTAGAGAGATTCTCCCTAGTGGCGAGAATTGTCTCCATCCATCTTATTCCAATGATTGTCCGCATATGTTAGATCTTAGAAGCTTTCTAGATGGACTTAGAAATTATCTCTTCTATAGGAGAATCATATGATGATTCTTTGTGAATCAAGTTTTAGGTTTCAAGGTCAATGAACAAAGAGCAGGAAAGCATGCTTGTTAAGTGTTCATTTGTGACATAAAGTACTCATCTATGCAATTTTGGGCTTTAAGGTTAATGAACAAACAACTGCAAAGTCTCTTTGCTCAAGTGTTCATTTGTGACCTAAAGCCATCGCCAAGTGAGTGGAACCTTAGATTTCATCGAGAAATTGGCTTCACGATGATCAAGGAAGCCATGAACGATCCAAAGAAAGCATTTTGATTCTTTTTGTATTTGCTGACATATATGAAATTAGTTGTTACCACTTGGAGGTGGTTGTCTTGTATTGAGGAGGACATATGTGAAGTAGACTATATTTGGATTTGACTTCCATAGAGATTGCTTTGAGGGATTTCTCGTTTTGTCTTGAGAAATCTATAAGCAATCTTGTTAGCATGGTCCTAACCTATTGACAGATTGATATGGGCATACTTTAGTTTTGATCATTGCAATTAGACTAGTAGTGAAAGAGATATTTTGTGAAAATTCCTATTTGAGCGCAGTTAAGATTCAGAAGTTCACTAGGATGTGTACTTGATTGATTTTGCAACTCTTATTGATGATCAAATTATTAGAGCAGCTTAGTACTTTTCTCCTATCAAATTGTTAGAGCAACTTAGTGCTTTACTCATATGGATTGTCAATTATTATAGCAGCTTAATGCTTTGTTTCTATAGATGGTACAAACTATAAGAGTGACTTAGTGTTTGCTCATTGAACTATAATTAATTATTTTCTTTGATATCTAAGTGATATCAAGAATACACGGTTGGTCGCCACAATTAAAATAGGAGTTTGGTTGTGGAGATTCTAGTAGCGTCCTTAACATAGCGCCATGTAGGCAAGATGCTATGTTCATCAGCTATGATTGTATGGAAGCTCTAGTATATACAAGTATTGTATGACAACTCTAGTATAAGTGTAGGCGATGCCTTTCACTTTTTGTAGTGTCCTTTTGGACTTAGGGTCCATAAAAACAAAACTATGCGGGCTCGCCACTAGGCTAGAAGCTTAGGCTCGTTAGTGGGCTGGTAGACCAATAACGGTGATAGAAGAACCAAATATATTGGCATTATTTTTCACTACACATGTTTGAGATAGAATTGCGTAAAGGGGGGTGATTCCTAAGCCCATCCTTAGTGATGTTTTACATCTTATGTTTAATGGTTGGGTTTATTTTGGATTTGATATATTAGACACCGCGTGACATTATTTCATCATTATATGATTTTGTGTTCATATTAGAGATGATTTTTTGATGTTGTGAGGATACATGAAAGATGTCAAAAGGTTTTGATTGGCTCTCTCACACAAGCAATCGCCTTGACGCTTAGATAGCGAGTAAGATGAGACATTGAATTCTTGGTTGGTAGGAGAATTCATCTTTATCATATATGTCACATTGACTAATGAGGGTCAACATGAGATTCTTTTAAAAAATCGACCATGAAGGTTGACCACACACCTCATGTAACCTGAAGAAAGTCGAATGCGAACTTTCAGACATGCGCTAGGAGAACGATTGGGTTGGAATGTTTGGGTTAAGTGTTGAGATAGTGACGAGGGGCGTTGAGATAGCGACATGCACTAGATAGCAACTAGACTAAGATTCGTACAACATATATTTTTTTTTTTATGAGATTGAGATTAACATGCCCAATTGAATGGGAGTTCCAGTTGTAGCATATATTACATACTATATGTGTCATTGATGTGACCTTTAATAAAGAGAGTGATTGAATGTATCTCTGCTTCGTCACTGTCTGAGCTCTGAGAATCACTTTGAGTTCCACTATGCCCTTTGTGACCTAGGACTACATTATGAAAAGAGAGCTTGATGTTGCTACTTTAGCATGTTGCTAAAGAATTATGATTGATGTGGTCTGGCGAGGCATGTCTAGGAAAGCAGTTGAGTTCAATTGGATTAACGTGAGTAGCTAGGGAAGATGGTTATGTAATACACTATTGTGTTGTGACTCATTGCCCTGGCGATATGTTGGTTTATGTGTTTATTGATGTGATAATGAGTACAACACAGATTGGAAGGTCCCAGCATTACACTGATATTAGTTCTCGTGAGGGATAAGGGATATTGAATCTGGTGTAACGGAATAGTCTGAGGCATAGACGAGATCATTTGTTTGTTTGTAGTGAGGTACTATGTTGTTGTGATGATAGCTTGATATGGTACTCCTACCCCGATCTTTCTCGTCCATTCACACTGATCCATTTCCTATGCATGGAAGGTGATGTACTCACTTTATGTGGATGAGTAGGAGATGTTGAGACAGGTTTGACCCAAACCCCTAGTCATTTGGGCATCCACAAGATTTGAATGAGAGTTGTAATAAGATTAAAATTCTTATCATTATCCGTATAAGATTTGAATGAGAGTTGTGATCAGATTAAAATTCTTATCATTATTTGGTTGGTTTCTAATTTCAACCAACGTAGATATATATCACAATTTTGGTTACGCGATGGGTGTGGGAAGATTTTTAGTTATCCGTCAGCTCTCCTCATCTTCTCTCCATTTTCTCTCTGAGATTCTTTCAAAGTTACCATCGCAAGACCTTTGGACTTAGATTGTGAAAATACATAAGC
The DNA here is from genome assembly GCA_008638375.1 of Nyssa sinensis. Lineage (NCBI taxonomy): Eukaryota > Viridiplantae > Streptophyta > Magnoliopsida > Cornales > Nyssaceae > Nyssa > Nyssa sinensis. The sequence goes on from CM018049.1 coordinate 12,629,810, forward strand.
GACTTAATTTTGTAGTCGTCCTGTTGACGAGAAAGATTTTTATATCGACGTACATGAAAAAAAAGTTTGTAATACAAGCTGGTTCATTCTGCTTTTGCGAGCCCGGATTACAAGAGGTAACTAGGTTCAACCCGATTGTTATTTTATGTATTCCTTCACTTATATAATATCTCGTTCTCTCTCTCTCTCTCACTCTCTCTCAATGTGGTGTATGGGCTTGTTTATGTGTTTTTTTTCGAAGAGTATTAATAACCTTTTACGTAGAAGGATGATTAATTTAATGCATCTAGATTAACATAATTTTTTAGTGTACTCAGAAGGGTTAATGATTTTGAATGGGTTTCAGACAGCCAAAACATCCAAAATACAAAGCCGAATAGAATTTGTCAAATTATGTCAGCGCTTCTCTAGTCAAATGCATTATATATAGTTTCTAAAAATCACTAATAATAAATCTCAACCATATCAGCAGATCAAGCCATCTTAAGTTCGGAGTAAATGAGCTTTACGGATTCTATTGTTTGAACTTCATCATTAATTAATGATTGAAGAAAACAAGAGAAAAAGACAAAATAACATATTATAAAAATTAAAAACTTTTACCGTAAAAGAAGTGGAAAGAACTAATGGAGCTCATCAATACATCTTTAAGAAAAATACAAATGCTTGTTTATATATATTATGAAAAAAAATACTAGTAAATTAAAATTATTTTTTATTGTTGATAAATCGATAAAGGGTATCTTAAACCAGTTTACGTAAATCAAACTAAACCCTCTTTCCATGACAGCCAAATACATAAATCTATATATATATATATATATATATATTACAAGTTGTATTATAATTCAAAATAGATATAACATATGTTTTTTTTTTAAATATTCATCATTGCACACACACACACACACACTATATATATATGTGTGTGTGTGTGTGTGTGTGCATTTTTATAGTACAAATGGTATACTTGTAAGAAAATTTTTCATTAATACAAATTATAGCAAAACTCAGAACATTAATATTTTTATTAATTCATAATTTTTGAGTCACCTGTGATTATTAATTATTAGAGCATTAACTCTACTTTAAATCATCTTACTTTTATAACAAATCATGGAAACATGAAAATGAATTAAGCACATCGAATTATTTTGAAATCAAATAATATGAAGATTGCTCAATCAAAAAAGAAAATAAATTCTCTAAAATTAAATATTATTGATAAAAAATAATTAATAATAAAAACCTATTACATCATATTTATAGATTTGGAATACTACCATATTGATTAAAAACCTATAACTCTTATTTTTATCTTAATCCTAATAAATAAATATTCCTATTTTGAAAAAAAAAATATTAAAAATAACCAATTTTAGATAGGCTCAAATTTAAAAAACTAAAAATCGTACAATGACTCTAAAACTAATATCCTTATTTTTAAGGTACTAATATACCATAATTTGACTACCATATTCAGGATGTGACACGGGTCTACAATGAGCTCTTCAGGGTACAAATCACAAGAGAATTATTCCATCCAAGTCAACCAAGCACAAGGTGTTCAGAGGTAATGGGTTTTGAACTTATCACAACCTTCCATAGGCTACCAACCTCAGAATAAGGAAACAAAGTTATACATGGCAACTACTAATCTTCGGATATCCTCAAATCTCTACTTTATGACTCATAATTCCTACTTAACTTAGGATATCTATAGCCTATAAATAAGGCCATAAGGTATGCTTTCAGTTTATGTTCAATTCGCTTTTTGAATTACTGTTTTGATTTCTTTATTAACTTTATCATCGGAGCGGCTACCACTAAAGCCTTCTCAGTATCTTTAGATCTCAAGTTCTTGACAGAAAGTATGGGAAAGGAAGCCTACAGACCAGAAAAGAGCAATATCAATTTGGCGCCGTCTATGGGAACGACGATTGTTCTTATTATTTGCCATAAAAAAACCTATCGTCTTTTTCTTAAAATAACCAATGGCTCCTAACCTTCATCTTAGAAAGAACACCTAAAACCCCCAAAATTAGCCTCATACTGGAAATGGAAGAAGACATGTCAACACCCGAAACCCACCCTATGCAAATTGGGGATCGTAGGGCCAACCATTTGGCCGTCCCTACTTTTTTTTTCTTGTGTCAATGATAACAATGTGTAATATAAAAACTTAAACAGTTATACAGCAAAAGTCTTAAATAATCATAATAAGGTTCTACATATATCAAAATGAGAACCAACATTACATCACCCTTAGGTGGTAAATACATGGGAGAACTACAACATCTTTAGTATATTTTTCAAAATGCTCTCCTAAGCTCTTAAGCTCCTACTACTGTCTCGCAGCGTCCCTTCTTGAAACAATAAGTAAGTCTGAATGAGCTAACAAAGCTCGGTAAGTAAAATTCTCATCTCTGCCATTGGTCAAGGTTAATATAGAAAAAACATAATTTGAGATAGACAAAGATATGAAACATGATAGCCAGTCATAGGATAAAAATACTGTAATAGCCAATTAGGGGTAGAATGACATAATAGCCAATCAACAATAGAGATCACAATAACTAGTCATGAGTAAGGGATAACAGTGAATAAAATGAACATGGGATCATCAATGAGGGTCTGTCAAAACAATAGATATACTGCCACAATAAATAGATAGCCAATAAACCATAAATCAACGGACAAGCTTTCAACATAAGACTATTCATAGGGAATAACATGATCATCCTATGAATCCAATAAACGTTATGATGTCAAAACAAAAGTGATGCACATTATGTTCAGGGCTTAGCACACCTTCAATCTTTTGGGGCCTGACATACCCCTAGTCAAAATACTAATTGCGTATATAATGCCATCATTGCCATATTTCTATTCATGGACTTTCTTTGACCCGTAGGTCCAGTCAATTCAGAAAAATCATCGGATGAACATTGTGACTGAACATAACTCCGGCATTCATAATTCTATGAGAAGTGTACATATATGGAATAAGCATCTGGTACGTATAAGAGTACAACTTTTGGCAGTAAATGAATAACCATGGCTGAGAATATCACATGTAAGAAATCGGGTTTTACTTATCTATTATTAGTATGTTCTACCTCAGTATTCCGTCACTTTTTCCTTTCCCTTTGAAATTCCTATAAATCAATAGACACATCTCAGCTCAATACTATGTATGGCCTAATGCCCTAAAATTAGTCAATTTCATACACATCGTAATTATAGGTATCTTATTTGGATAAACGGACTCTATCGTTGAGTCTGGAACATCGAAGAAAATAAGTTTAGACTTTTACGAATTTCAGTTTGGCTTTGGGCATCACTAGGGGCATTATGGCCATTTGGCATTTCTACGGGTCTTAATTTTTTGGGATCTCATCTCGTAAAACGGACCCTTCCATTGGCTTTAGAATGCTCAAGGCATTAAAAAAATACTATTCATTCACTTTATTCAGGTATCAGAATTATTTACTATATTTAATTCAATTTATTTAATTTAATTATCTAAATTAATATTTTATATTTATTTCGGTAAAATAAGGACACATGTGCCTTAGTGGCACAGTGGTCCGCGTGTGGGGAATAAGTTCCCGCACACTCAGAGGTCTTGTGTTCGAATCCTAGGGGTAGCAGTCCTCTTTTATTTTTCAATGAATTCCTACACCAAACAACGGATAAGGAATTTAAATGAGGATAAGATATCCCTATTCCCATCACATATATAAAATCAATTTATCACACCTGTTTCCAAATAGCCCCTATTTAATTTAATTAAAGCTTCAGCATATGTAAAACGACATAGTTTCACTTACTATCAACCCCACATAATGCCGTTCCCCTATAACTACTATTCTTCTTCTCCGATCTACTTCTGGTGCTTTCTTCGGCACCGAGTAACTTTTTCGGTAGAGTTCCGGTGTTAGCCCAATGGAGTTCGATTCCAAATCTTTCAAGGATTTCATATTTACAATTGGTTTTAGGTTTTAGGTTTTAATCATTGGTAATGGTCGAAATAAGGTTGAATAGTGGGGCTCCGGTGAAAGCCCGTCTTTTCGGTGGCCTACCATTTTCCTATTTCATGGCTTTCTACCACTCCATTTTCTTCCCCTTTTGTTCCTTTCTACTTCTGGGATTAAGGGGAACAATCACCCAATCCTCAAATCATTCAAAACTATCAAAAATTCATGGAACCTGAAACTTGCAACTCAAGGTTTCTCCCTTGTTCCTTCATCAAATCACCCTCTCTTTCTTCCTAAATTTCCCATTTTCTTTCTAGATGATGATCCTACAGTCATGTACAAGCTTTAAGTTTCTACAAAACCCAAAAATAAAGACTCAGAATCTTAGAACTCACATTTTCTTGTCGTGGTTTGCAGCACTTTGCTTGCTCTTGTTCGCCCTTCCTTCTTCTTTCTTTAGTTTCTTCTCCTTCTTTGGTTTCTCTTCTTTCTTTTTTCTGTTTTCTATTGCATGGATGCATACATTTTATAGACAGGTTCCGGCGCCTCTCGTTCTCTCTCTTTCTTTCTCTCCTCCTCCCAATTTCTGATATTTTCCTTATCTTCAAATTCCTTGATATTTGTATCATTATATAATATATATATATATACATATATAATATATATGTAGGTTGGTATGTTAGTACCCTAATGTGTGTGTATATATATATATATATATATATATATTATATAGCTATCATGCACACACTACATAACCGACACACACACACACACACCCTTAATTCTGCACTCATGTATATATATACATATATATACTTTGTTAACTTTGTTACATACACACACATACATAAATATATATATATATATATATATATATATATTACACACACATACACATACTTATACACCTATATTCACACACACACATATACACACTTTCATTCATATATATATATATATATACATATACGTATATATATATACCCACACACACATATATATATATATACACATTACACTAACATATATATATATATACATACCCATATATGTATATATATATATATGTACACATACATCGATACCTATTTATGGCTTGCTCGGGTATTACCCAAGCATTTAGGACTGTTCGTATTCCATAATCGGGCTATTCATTCAATATCAAAAAACAAACCCTAACAATTCGGGTTTACAATGGTTGCTCAGTTACATTTTAGGTCTGGTATTACAGGACAAACACCTGTTCGTTTGTAATAGAAGCTTGATCGAATTCAATGGCAGTCCGATCAGATATAGGAACAACTCACAACCATGTCACACGTCACGGAGGACCTCAGCCTCCCGCCACTACCACAGGTAGAGGATCCCACAATGAGGATTTTTCTAATCTGCGGCCGGTACACCCCTATGGTACCATCCATACGAGGACTGATCCCCAACTGTTAACAATTATGGGGAGAGGAATACCGGCGTTCCATATTGTCGTTTATTACCAAAGCAAAACAAGAATACCCATCCCAATGGTCTCTAGAGCCAATCTATTGCAACAAGGACCTCAGCCTCCCAAGGTCCCAAATCCACAAGTCTTGGGAGAGTAGCATCCTTTTATTGTTACCAAAAAATTTGCCCCCGTGAATCCAAGGCCCGAAAACAGGAGGCAAGACCAACAACGGCAATCGATCACATAACAAAACCTACCTAAAGCCTCTCAGAGGATAGAGGAGATAGCGGGCTCTCAAAATCAGACGATCTCAACCAAGGGGTTCTACATTCCTTCAAAACAAAACGAGCTAAGTAAATTGCTCGGTAGGTTCTCCATGTTGTTCACCTCTACCATAATAATAGAGAAGTGACCTAAGAAATTTATTGTCCCAAAATTCACTCTCTACGATGGGTCTAAAGACTCCGAGGACCACCTATGTCATTATTAGGTACAATTGGCTTGTACAAGGCTACAAATGCCTTCATGTATCGAACTTTTGTCACTAGCCTAAAAGGCACCGCCTTTTAATGGTTTCACAATATTCCCCAAAAATAGGTCAGCAACTTCTATTAGCTCAGCAGACTATTTCTTGATTGCTTCTTAACAAGCAGGAAATTGAGAAAAGGGTCAGAGTTCTTATTGACTGTGAAGCAATCAAAGGGAGAATCACTTTGGGAGCACATAGCTCATTTCAATACAGAACTTATAAAGATAACCGACTATAGTTCGAGTTTCCTGGTGGTCGCCCTTATTTCAGGCCTTGGGCCTAGACGCTTTCAAGACTCCTTAACCAAGAATCCCCCCATCGATATGACATTGCTCATGGAAATAGCACGAAAGTATATCAATCTCAAAAATATGAAAGCATCATTTTGAAAAGCTAAAGAACAAGCTTAGAAGGACGAGCATGTTCAGAAGAGGGATAACAATGCCAATAAAAAGAAGACCAGGAGTCTTGACAAGAGAACATCACCTATAGCCTCGAACAATTCTAGCTTTAGAAGGTACGAAACTTAAACACTATTAAATGTCTCTTTTACCCATATACTCCAACAGGTCCAAACTTGTGAAAACCTGAAGTGGCTAGAACCATTAAAAAGCCACCTCAACTCAAGGAATCGAAACAAATATTATGACTTCTATAAAGAGTAGGGGCACACCACTGATGAATGCAAAGCTCTGAAGTAGGAAATAGAGCATCTTATCAAAAGAGGACGGCTAAGAGAGTTCGTCTGTCAAGACGGGAGACAGAACCGCCATGACAAAAGACCCCCTCAAAGGAGGCCAGACTAAAGGCCTGAACAAAAAAAAGTTCAGAATGATCAACAACAACAAAATAATCAAGTCATTTTTGTGCTTCATGCTGACAATGCGATAATTGGGATGTCTAATTGAGCTAAGAAGAGATGCTCGAGAAGCAAGGGTAGAACCCCACGTCATCCAGACCTTGGCCATTGTGAAAAAGACGAAGTCAAAACCTTAGATCCAATTCTCTGAATTAGACCTTATTAGGATACACTGTTCCCACAACAATGTTCTCGTCATCTCACTCAAAGTTGCTAACTTTGAGATCAAAAGGGTTCTCGTAGACACTGAAAGTTTTACCAATGTGCTACTCTACGAGCCCTTCAAACATATGAAACTCGATTCAAAGGACATCAGAGCAACTATTGCTATAATGGCAGGTTTCAATAGGAACCTCAGCTTCCCAATGGTTAGAATTGATCCACTAACCATGGTAGGAGAAGGAGATGAATAGAAGACCTTGATCTTTGAATTCATGGTCCTAGAAGCCAAATCTCTTTATAACATCATTATTTGGAAGCCCTGGATCCATCAGATGGGGAAAATTACCTCAATCCTCTATCAATGCCTGAAATGTGTCCACAAAGACAAAGTTCTCACCATCAAGGGATGTTAGTCCACTGCCCGAGGAATGTCATGCCCTCGCACTCAAAGAAAGACCTTCCAAATTACAATTATAGTACCCTCATGAAGGCAAAAAATCTTCATCTCCAGAGCTTCATGAGGCCGAAGAATGTCCTTCCGAGATTAACGAGCCATTGAGTCCTAAAGGAAGGGACAACATAGTCAAACCAATAGAAGAGCCTATCAAAGTGCTCACAGCACTGACAAAAAAGGGAAGTACTTACAAATTGGCTTAGCTCTATCTCCTCCCAAATAAGAAAAGATTGTTGAATTCTTAAAAGCCAACCTTTCAATATTTGCTTGGGAAATCAGAGATATGGAGGGAATAGATCCTGACTTCATTTTTACAAACTGATAACAGACCCATACCATCCTCTAATGAGACAAAAGAGGAGCACATTTGCCTCCAAATGTCACAATATCTTCAATGAAGAAGTCCATAGGTTGCTTGATGTTGGAATGATAAGGGAGGTGTTCTACCCTAAATGGCTTACCAATACAGTTCTTGTAAAGAAGAAGAACGACAAGTGGAGTTTCTACGTCGACTATACCAATCTCAATAAAGCTTGTCCTAAAGATAACTTTCCTCTTCTTAGAATTAATCAACTCGTTGATGCTACGGTAAGTCATGAACTCATGGGCTTCATGGACATTTACTCTAACTACAATCAAATCCAAATGTATCCTCTAGGTCAGGAGAAAACAGCCTTCATATCGGAACGAGGTCTCAATTGTAATAGAATGATGTCGTTTGGTCTGAAGAATGCTGGAGCCACATATTAGAGGCTTGTGAACAAAATGTCCGACCTTTAGATCGGAGATACAATAAAAGTCTACATTGATGATATGCTCATCAAAAGTGTTCAGAAGACTGACCATATCCAACACTTTGTCCCGAACATTCGACATCCTAAAGAAGCATAGAATGAAACTTAACCTATCAAAGTGTACTTTCGGGATTATAGGGGAAAAATATTTGGGTTTCCTAGTTTCCTAGAAAGTTATTGAGGCAGATCCTACCTAGATCGTGGCTTTGATTGGTTTAGAATCCCCTAGAACTAAGAAAGATATTCAAGGGCTAAATTGAAGGATAGTAGTAGTGAACAGGTTCATCTCTAAATCAACGGATTGGTGCCTCATGTTTTTTAAAGCTTTGAGGGGGAGTAAGACCCTAGAGTGGACCTCTGAATATGAAGAATCTTTTCGAAAACTTAAGCAGTACTTAACCTCCTCAGACCTTCTTTCAAAACCAGTGCCAAGGGAAAAACTACTCCTATATTTAGCCATATCAGAAAACGCGATCAGCTCTACGTTAATTAGGGAAGATAAAGGAATTTAAAGGTTTGTCTTCTATGTCAGTAAAGCACTTCTAGACATCGAGATAAGGTATTCTAAGATTGAAAAACTAGCTTTAACCTTGAGATATCTACTCGAAAGCTCAGACCATACTTTCAAGCTCATTCTATCGTAATCTCCACATCTTATCCTCTAAAATCAATCATGCACAAACCGGAAGTATTAGGACGACTAGTTAAATGGTCAGTGGAACTATGAGAGTTTGATATATCTTATGTCCCATGAACTACTATCAAAGCTCAGGCATTGTCCGATTCATAGCTGAATTCACTAGAACGCAACATTCAAAAACCCAAACCAATACAGACACTTAGGTATGGTTACTTTACACTAATGGGTCATCTATAGATAAGGGCTCTAGAGTAGGTATACTACTTCAGTCCCTTGATGGGATCATAACCGAAAAAAATCATCAACCTAGGATTCAAAGCCTCTAACAATGAACCTGAGTGTGAAGCGCTTATTCTCGGATTAAATTTAGCTTTGGAATGTGAAATTCTAAACCTCGACACATTTTCTAACATTTAGCTTGTAGTCAATCAAGTTTTGAGAGAATATTCCACCAAATATAGCAGAATGACCATTTCTCTAAGTAGGCAGAAGCTGAACCACTAACTCACATCACAGAGATAGAGGTAAAAAAAAATTCACTTGGAAGAACGTTATATATAGTTTCAGGCATACTCAGAGTCATTATTTCAGACAATGGGACACAGTTTATAGGAAAGGTATTTGAAAAGTTCTGTAAAGACCTCCACATGAGTCACCACTTCTTCTCTTCAAGGCATCCTCAAGCTAATGGACAAGCAGAGGTCACTAACCATACTATTCTCGAGGCCATAAAGAGAAAGTTGGAAGAAGCCGAGGGAAGATGTGTTGAAGAGCTCTTTCCAGGTGCTTTGGGCCTACTGAACTACTAAAAGAATCCCAACTATAGAAACGTCATTCTCACTTGCCTATGGGACCGAGGCAATCATTCTTGTTGAAATTGGTATGCCAACCCTTAAAACAAACCTCTTTGACTAAGAGACCAATGGCCAACAACTCGTAGAAAATCTAGATCTTTTAGAAGAAAGGCACGAGCAAGCTTGGATCAGGACTGAAACCTCATTCTAAGAAGAGTGTTCCCAAACACTAAAGATCCCACCATGGAAAAAATTTCCCTTAACTAGGAAGGGCCTTAAAAAGTAACCAAGAATGTTAAACCTATAACTTATTGGTTGGAGGATTTAACTAGGGAAGTCTTTACCCAAGCCTTGGAACATCGAACACTTCTGCAAGTATTATCAGTAATATATTTATTTTTCGATTCACCTCAATGCTTGTTAGCAATGTACAAACCCCTAAAAACCTTATATCCATTACAAGCGTTACAGGTCTGGTCCATTTTATCAATGTACAGATCCCTAAAAACCTTTTATCCACTATGAATGTTGCAAGTCTGGTCCATTTCACTATATAGACCTCCAAGAAACTTTGTATTATTTACAAAGGTTGTTGGTCTGTATATTTTGTTTTATCGATACCCAGATACCTAAAAAAGGACCTTAATTTATTTATGTGTTTTAGGTCTGTATATCCAATTATTTAGGCTTCTGAAATACCTTATAAGTTCTTTGGAATCCTTAAAAGAACTTATATTTTTCTGTTGGTCATGGATATAAGAGAAATTATCTCAAAGTTAGAAATAACATGAAGACATCAAACTAGACACAAGTTCTGAACTAACAAAAATTTCATATATTGAGGCCCAAAGGTAGGAAAGTTACAATGTAAGAAAAAAAAAAGAGTACAAAAAAAAATCCTAACTACTCTACTATAGGCTCAACAGTTTCTAGGGGTACAACTTGAGGGAGTTCAGGAGCCACCTCCTCTTCGTCATCGGTATCCAAAATATCTATCTCAACCTGGAAGAGCAGAATTTCATTAACCCTAGTTAGGTCCAGGTCTGGATACATCTTTCGGAGCTTTTTTCCTGAAGGTTTGGTATCAATACTCGATGAATTTGTCCCCCAGATCCTGGACTTTAGCCTTCAGGTCGATCTTAGTATGAGCTCTAATAGCTTCGATGTTGTCCTAAAGCTTCTTAGCAGAAGCAACCTTGAAGTTCGCAAATTTCTTTTTGAGATCTTCTAACTCGGTAGCTAGAGCATCTCTCCTAGAATCCAAAATGGAGTAGGAGTTGGCAGCCTATTTCAGCTTCTCTTTAGTGGCAACCACTACAGATTAAGCAGTCCCAAACTAAAGCTTGGTTTTGTCAAGCTCCGACTAGAGGGTATCGATCTGCTCAGTATCCTCAGGGTAGTCCACTGATGCTTGCCAAACCATGAACAATCTAAAAAAAAAACAATCATGTCAAAACTAAATGTATGCAAAATATAGAAAGATAATAGAAAAAATAAGAAAAAGAGAACTCACCCTCATATGGATCGCCATCAGGTCTTTGGCTATCCTCTGAGGTTTCAACCTAGTGAACTTGGTAGGGCCTGTCACCCAAGAATCCTTATAAGCTTTCTTCACGACACTTAGGCAGAAGTCCCCAAGTTCTTGTCGGGTAGCACGTTCTTTCCCTTTCCCTTTTCCCCTTTTCGGCTTCCGTATTAGAGGGGTTAAAAGGGGGAGGGCCTTCTAAGCTGGTAAGTGGCCCAGCTTTTCAGATACTGTCCACTCAGGGGAATCAGAAATGAGTCTCCTCCTCTTCTCTAAAGGAAGAGGCTCGGCAAGGGATGAAGTCTCCCCAACTTTCTTTTTCTTCCCTAGGTACCCATCTAGAGACCAAAGACTTCTTCAGACTCTCGTTCTGATCCTTCACCAGTCCGACCTCCAATAGATTTTTCGGTGTGAGGAGGGCCTCGTAAGAATGGTTGTTCATCTGGAGCAATTTCTTGTACTTTTTTTGGAGATCAAAAATGAAGAATGATATCTTCTAGGCCTTCTTGTCTGCATAGATATACAAAACAAAGAAAAAGTTAAGCTCAAATATAGAAAAGTGAGGGAAAAATAGGCAAGTTATGGAAAATAAAAAGAGGGCTCACCCTTAATGCCAATCCTTCGTGGGAAGGTTGAAGCCTGGTTCTCAAAGTCCTCGAACTCCCAACCTCTTTTTATGTAGAAGTACCACTTCTTCCATGTCTTATTGGAGATAGGTACAAAGGAGAGTGGTCTGAACCCTTTGTCGAAAGACATGTAGAACATTCCTTCCGACCTCATGTATTTCATATCCATATTGCTCCTAATCAGAGAGATGTCTACCTTGACACTGTTCAGATGGCCTAAAACTATGAAGCCAAGTAATTGCCTCCAGTTATTGATGTTCAGGTCAGTTGGACAGATCTTAAACCAACTAAAAAATCCCCTAATGGTACGAAGAAAGAGAAGCTGAACCCCTATCTCAAACAGTTCAAGATAAGCACATATCTCACCTTGCTAGACGTTTGAAGGGCAATCTATAGGCTTAGGTATCCTACAAGAGACATTAGTAGGGAAATCGAAAGCAACCCTTAGAGAATCTATCATGCTCTGAGTGATGGCACTTTCGCCCTCCTCCATTTTATAGGTTTTTCCAGAGGTTTCCCCGCCTCTGTTCTTAGGCTTTATAAAGGCCTCTGCTATTTTAATTTCAGAACTCAGGGCTAAACTACCAACATGCTTATTTTTTACATTTTCTGATGGGCTACTAACTACTAAATTTACTTCAACTTGGTCATCTATTCTCTGAGGGCTTACAATTTCATAACCAATGCTTGACTGGGCATCGAATGCAGACATTGTCTAAACAGAAAATGAGGAAGAGTAGAAGAAAGAGGAGAAATGATTAAGAGAATTTAAGAAGTGTTATTGGAACCGAACATAACCGCAGCTTTGACCAGAGATGATTTTCCTGGCACACCAAAGTTCGCCTCACTCAAAGATCTTTCTTGCTCTTGTCCGCCCACTTTAAGGGGAACGTCGTTTCTGAACTACCATGGTGGTTGAGGCAATGATGGTCTTATAATCCCAACCAGTGGTTGACGTAATAAATGTCACATCCCAACTGGTGGTTAATGCAATAAAGTGACGCAATACATGCATTTATGACCAGCATGCATGTAACGTCTCAAAAACCCTAACCTCAGCTTTGAATAAGTGCCACAGAACGTGACACATGTCTACAATGAGCTCTTCAGGATACAAATCACAAGAGGGTTATTCCATCCAAGTCAACCAAGCACGAGGGGGTTCAGAGGTAATGGGTTATGAACTTATCACTGCATTCCATAGGCTACCGACCTTAGAATAAGGAAACAAAGTTATACATGGCAACTACTATCTTCAAATATCCTCAAATCCCTACTTTTATGGCTCCTAATCCTACTCAACTTAGGATATCTACAGATTATAAATAAGTCCATAAGATATGCTTTCAGTTTATGTTCAATTCACCTCTTGAATTATTATTTTGGTTTCTTTACTAACTTTATCATCAGAGCAGCTACCACCAAAGCCTTCCCGATTGATGTGAACCTCGCCAAGAAATAACGAGACCCGACAACGAATAAGAATCCAAGATCGTTCTACAATCAAATCTGAATGGAAGACCTCAACCCGTTGTTTACGACAAACAAGAACCTCGGTATATACGACCTCAACCCGTTGTTTAGTGCGAAACAAGAACCTCGATATAAGGAAGACGCCACAAACGGTGGTGGAAATCCGTTTGATAAGTCGTTGGTGAACGCCACGGGAAATCCCGATAAGTTCGGATAGTTCTTCAAAGAACTGTAAAGAAAATACTCTCATAATTTTACTCAAATAATCGTCTGTCTGTCAAATGCGGCTACAAGTTATTTTTAAAACATTCTATGAAACCCTAGGGCCGAATAAGGCCTACATTAAATAAAAGATATGGGCTAAACATTTTCAGGCCCAAAACATCCTAAACTACTAACTAAAATAATAAAAGAAACCCACTAATTAAGTTAGAATTTCGCACAGTCAAAAACGTCATCAATGCAGGTACAGCAACTGCAAGCCCGATTTTGACCTTGATGAAAGTCTGAATCTCAGAAAACTCAAAACATAAAAGTTGTATAAATATTCCTTAGGTTTCCATATCATCTTGAATCATCTCAATCAGAATTCGGATAAGAGAGTTATGCTCAGATTACGAAGCAACGTTGAAATTGTACGAAAATCGCCCAATTAGCGTTTTTACAAATTTAAGCTTAGCCTTGGCCAGATTCTTCTCGAACTTGATTCATGTTGATGAATCTTTGGTATCCACATGGTCCATGCTCAATGGGCCTCCACGAATTTGCTTGGGTCCATGCCTCTTGAATCAATCCGTTGAGTACATCCTTAAACTTCCTTGCTTGTGCTCTCGTAACCGGCCCAATTGGGACTTGAACTAGATCCCTTGAAGTTGTGCTATGATTTGCATCACCGGTGACCCTCTGATCTCAAGTTCTTGACAGAAAGTTTGGGAAAAGAAGCCTACAGACCAAAAAATAGCAACATCAGGTACCATATTTGACCTACATCAAATTCTCCCATTAACTTATATATAATATGAAAATAATAGTTGAATTTCTTCAAAATCAGTCAAATGCTCAGTATTTTTTCTTTTTGCATCTTCTATGAAATTTAAAATTTTAGGCTCTTATTTTAATGACAACAAATTCTTATAATAAAATAAGAAAACTTATCTTCTTGATCCAACACTACAACTTCAATCTTCACTAATTCAAGTCTATATTCATTTTTAACATTGATTATTGCCACGAAAAGTTCTACTTTCTCATCCATAAAAAAGCTTGTGGAATCTATATATATTGCTGCCACTAGCACTGGCGGATCCAAGATGGGACCTATCCCCCCCCTCCCGCCAAAAAAAAATATATATATATATATTATATTTTTTACTACTAATTTTGTTAAAATATTTTAACAAAATATGACTTCCCCTCACCCCTCTAAATTTTTTTATATTTTCATATGAACCCTCCTCTTAAAGTTTTTAACTTTCAATTTGCCCTATCCCCTAACTAAAATTTCTGGATCCACCATTGCCGGCTAGATCCACGCTTTGATCAATTAATCCTAAACATTTTTCTTCTTCAACTTTCTCTATAATAGGAGTTGTTACACATTCAGTATTTGTCTTAATATAAAGTTTATTGAAATGTAGTAGATGGTGTTTACTAGCTATTTGTGCAGCAAATTCCCTATTAATCGGTCTATGCACCAGGATTGGTAATTACATCTTATTATAGATTGCACGTTTTTTGAACGAGTCGCCACATCTTAGTTGCACGAGTTTATCTCACATAATAGTGTGAAAAATGAGAAAATATCACATATTAGTGTGAAAAATGAGAAAAGTCACACCAATTTCATAAAAATTAAGTATTTGCACTACTAAAATAGAACCTCAATCCTCAGACATATTTTCTTTCTTAATCACTTTTTTTTGTTGTTTATCTTCATAAATAAACAAGATTGTGAAAAATGAGAAAAATTTATAAATTAATTTCTCACTGATTGTGTTAAATTAGCCCGTGATTTTATTGACAGTATTTTTAGTACATTTCATTGGTTTGGGATAGACATGAAATTAAAATAACGAGGCGGAAATAACATGGGCCAGCAGCTAGCCTGTGCAATATTAGAATTGATGAAGGAGGGCTGCTGATTGGATATATCAATGATGAGACAAGTTTGGAATGTAATAATAAAAAATAAATAAATTACATTAATTTTTTTTTTAAAATTTATGAGAATTATATTAATCTTCTTTATTTTATAAAATAATATACAAATATTGCTTTCTTGTCAATTTTTCTAAATGAAGAAATTATCTTTTTTATTTATTTAATTTTATATTTTTTTAATTTTGACTAATTTATTCTAACTTTTTTTTTTAAAAAAATTATTTTTTATTTAAAAACAAATTTAAAGTAAATAAATTATTTTTATTTTATATAAAATAAATTTAAGGTTTTTATCAATATTTATTTGAAAAGTAAAAAAAAAAATGGTCAAGATTTAAAAGTTTGAAAATATATATATAAGAGCTGTACTTTTATTATTTTGAAGAAAAAAATTAATTAAAAAATGATATATTATTTTGTAAAATAAAAAAAATCATTATAATTTTAAAACTTTTAATAAAAATTAATATAATTATTATAAATATAAGAACAGAAAAGTTTAATTTACTTAAAAAAAAAAAAAAAAAACAAACTTCTTCTGAATCGGAATAAATATGGCAGCCTTTAAGGTGATTCGGGTACATGGAAATATAGGAAAATGGGAAAGCAGCTGGTGCAAGGTCACGGTGGCCTCATTAATGTGTTATGATTTAGGGCCCGAATCTCCGTTTTAGCATTTTGAAAAGTCAAAACGCTAATATGTGATATAAAATTGTTTGGGATCGATCGATATAAAGGTTAGGAGTTGTTTGAAATTTTTTTAAATTGTATCATATTAAAATTATTTTTATTAAATTATGTGATTTGTAAGAAAAATACATTCCATTCTATATATGTATATATATATATTATATATGAAATAATATAATATATCATATACCATATTATATTGTAAATTATATAGTATAAAATATTATTTTATATATTAATATATATTTAAAATTAAATTGATATAGGACCGACTTCTTATTTAAGTGGTGCAAATACCCACTTCTCATGTAATTAACATGACTTCGATTGTCCTCTCTTATTATTGTATAAAAAAAAGTAATATACATGTGATCACACTCAAACAATCTAATAAAAAAAGGGCAAAAAATATATTATATATTTAAAAATCACTTTCAATTATCACTTTTGCCAAAAAATCACTACTAAATCCCATCAATCCTAAGATAAATTGATTCTTCAAAAATCACTTTTAAAAAATCATTTTTCTTAAAGTCAGTTCTCTATTGGTTGAAGTTATCCCAAACGGACACTTAGTAAAAGATCTATTTCTGGGATTAATTTGTGATAGCTAAATTAGAGTTGTTATAGGTTAATTTCAATATTGATTAGATAATTTTTGGAATTTTTTTTTTTTTTTCCATGTTTCAGATCGAGGGCCTATAAATAGTCACCCAAAGTGAAAAAAAGAATTCAAGTGTTTTTTTTTTCCTTTCATTTTTCCTTACGAATTTAAGAGTCCATAGTGGATTTCAAGGTTGCACTTGAAATTAACCATTTTATTAAAAATAGTGGCTTATATTCTTATAATATATAAAAGTAATATATAAGTCTTATGTGTGAAACAAAACACATAAGAATTATAAGACAAAGAGTATATTAAAAAATTTTAATGTGCTGAATTAGGATTAAGATTAAGATTAGGATTAAAAACTTAAAATGTGCAAGTGAAGCCAATAGCTCAAGAATTGGGATGGCATCAAATAGAAGCTTTAGTCCACGTTTGAGTGGGGATCCCTCTGGAACTCTCATTTCATTTTGTGTTTATATGTTTGATTTTACTTAGTGTGAATCCATAAATTACTTATCGTGCTAATTCTTTATCGTGGTTATTCTATCTTCACTTCAGCCAGACATCACCGCACCAGGAGTGCATGTTCTAGCTGCCTACACAGAAGCAGCAAGCCCTTTCAGGGTCTCCAATCGGATAACCGTCGTGTTCCCTTCAATGTCATGCCCCCATGTTTCTGGCATTGCCAGTCTTCTCAAAACTATCTAACCTGATTGGAGTCCATCCGCTATCAAATTTGCAATCATGACCACCGGTACATAATGTATCCTACTTTTTCAGCGTTCCGAGTTAACAGCAACATTATTGTAGTTATTGTTAAACAGTATTTATAAAGTCTGTTTTATTTTAGTAATAGAGTAATAAAAGAAAAATACAGAATTTATATTTTGTATTATGTAAATACAAATTTATTTTTTTTGTATTTTATAAATACAGAACCTAAATTTGCAAAGAATAAAAAAAAATAGTAATTATATTCTAAGGTTTAAACAAACTGATTTATTATTCTAAAATTAAAAACTAAAAACAAATTACTGTTTAGAAACAGTATACAAATTTGACCAAAAGTAAAAAAATTAGAAATGGAAGAAACTTACAGGTTTCTAGAACAGACCAAATCTACGTTTAATGCTATCTCCTTAAGACATAATAGGCCATCGCACTTGGTTCTTACGATTAAATAGATGTTTACCTCCTAGGATGAAATGGTTTCACACTAAGAAGAAGTACTATAGTCTCTGCATACAGTGAACCAGACTTATGTTTCAGAACTCTCTCAAACTGTATGAACGCACAGAAAATCTAATGAACTCAATGCAATGTATGTAGGTGCGTAGATAGTGTTTATATAGAGAATTCGTGTCTATTTGGTACAAGCACGAAGGCTTACAATTGCAACTGTTCAATGAACAACCGTAGGGAAGAAGACAATTCAGTCAAAATTCAAACCAAAAGTTTTATCGCAAAAAGATATATACATAGCAGCAGCATTTTGAAAATTATTTAAATGAATTTTTTTCAAAAAGATATATACATAGCAGGCCAAGGTCCAAACCAGAACCCGCTCGATTCGGTGTGGGGCGGGGCAACAGCGGAGATGTGCGCGTGTGGTGAGCCAAGCATGTGGTAGGTCCTCCTCCTTTCGCAAAACTTGGGTGCCCCTTAAGGCCCGAACCCTCCTTCAAGGTAATTATATATATATATATATATATATATACTTTTTAAAAGCCTTATACTCATCCTATGTGAGACACAAGCTTTTCACAAGTTTCAAGCTTTGTTACCATTTTCAAGTGGTGATGTTTAAAGGCAATTTTTCATTCACTCCTTAATAGTTTTGAGCAAACCCAATACATGATCTTAATCTCCTCATAGAGGAGAACACATTTCCATATGGACCCACCAAAATTAATGTGTGGGGCTAACTTTAAGTTTAGCTCAAAGATAGCTAATTATTATGCTCAAAAATCCACTTTTTCCAACAATCTCCCACATGAATGAAATTGACCGAAACTAATGCAAATGATATGCAGACACTTAGAGAGAGTTCTATTGGAAATCTTCTGCATAAAGGAAGGTAGCTTGTGGCCTTAAACCCTTCATTATGAAATACAATCGGGGTTTGTCACGTCCTGAATTTCTACAAACCCGGGGACTGAGTGAAATGAAAGAAAAAAGGTAAGTAAAAGGTCATTAAGTTGGATTTTACATGATTATGCAGTTATTCCCCATTGTTTCCCCAAAATGAAAATGAAAATTCATTAACGAGACTTACCCAAGAAAAGTCTCAAATGGTAGTCAACATCTCCCTCGACCAATGTCCCAAATTTGTCTAAGTTACATTCAAGATTTGCCTCAAAGTGTCTCTAAATATGTCTTGGAATAATAACCCCAAATGGGCCCCCAATTGTCCTAAGACATAGGCCAAGAATAGGTAAAAAATTTCATCAACAATTGTCTAAGGAAGTGACCAAATATGGCCTATGAGAGTGGCCAAACATAACTCAATAAGAGGGGCCAAACCTGGCCCAAAAAGGTGACCAAAAATAGCCCAAGTGGGTGGCCAAACATGGCCCAAAGGTTGGCCAAAAATGGCCCAATATGATGCCCAAACATAGTTCAAAAGGGTGCCCAAAAATGGCTCAAAAAGGTAGCCAAAGGGGCAAATATCATGGGCTATCAAACTGGTGCACGTGGGTTGGGAAACAAGCGCGCATGGCATAGGGCAGTGGCGTAGGCAGGGCGCGCGCGCGTGGGGCACGCGGGAGGCGGGAGGTGCAGGTGCGAGGGCGCGGGCTGGGCGCGTGGCAAGGGGCTGGCATGGCCTGGGTCTAATTTCTACAATTTTACTATTCATGGCTGCAACCTGATTTTTCCTATTTCTGAATTTTTACTGTAGCGGCTGCGGCTAAATTTCTCTAGCTTTGGCTTATTTCCTTAAGGCTTTTAACCCCCACTTTGTGGCACTTTTTTCCACTTATTCATGGGCATTTTACACACCTAATGGCTTTTTTAATTTCACAAAATTTTGACATGGTTTCCTTTATTTTCTAAGCATTTTTTCACCTGATGTTCATGATACTTCATATGTATAAACATGTCACAACCCACCCTCACTCGGTAGCCACAATTCATGTAAATTAAACATACATCCCTTGTTTTCACATACACATCTATTTGTCTCAATATATATATATATATATGATGCTTATTGGATAAAGATATCTTACATATCATTTCTTTCAACATATGTACATTTGATACACATTTAACTAAAGCACACTACATGTCATTTGGGTTTTAAACTATTACATTACAAAATGATTCAAGGTCTATAGTTCACCATTCATCCACATTGAAATACAAGTCTTTTGGGCTTATGCCCATATATACAAAATATACTCCGAGGGCCAAATCTTCTTCATAGTCTATTTTCCTTCCTTTCTTCAAGACTTTAACAAGTCTCAAGTACCAAAAGCGTCATCTGTAATATGATATCCCACGAGAGGTCAGCACAATCGCTGGTATGATACAATGCTAATGCTAGGAACAAATTTAAGGTGTGGCATGTGCAAGTGTACATTTTAAAAGCTATAACCCCATAATCCCTCAATGCAGTGCAATGTCAATATACATGACAAACACATGCAACTCTATGCCACCCATGTCTCGCTTCACAGTCCGCCCCCATCAACCCGCGAGTACTGTCATTGGCCAGATTTTGGGTTTTTCACCACATGATCTACACCCTTATAATGCATAGCACCAAATGCTCAACTCACGCCATGTTTCCAAGGATTCAAGTATGTCAAAATGCCTTGATTTTTCTCAATGTAAATTATATGGAACATTTCATCAACACATGGTGTATAACTTAAAATATGCCTCATTCATAAAGTAAAGCATAACTTTAAATTCACAACACTTTGTCTACATGAATGTAAGTCACAATTCAATGAATTAAACACATGATCAAGTTTCATGTTCATTATATTCACAATTTCTCAAAGAAAATACAAATACACAAATTACCAACTCATGGAATAATTCATAACTCTCAAATCACAAAAGTTTCTCTACATGAACATAAGCTAGAATATAATAATCCAACACATATGCAAGGTACACCTTTATCATAGTAACAAATTGTCAAGAAACTCAAAGAACACAAAAGTACCCTAACTATTAACTCTAAGTTTTACAAAGCAACTACCACCTAAGTGATTTTCTAACATCAAGTAAACACCTAAATTATTCAATCAACACATATAAAGGTAAGAAAACTTAAAATCTATTCCTAACTTAGCAAAATATCATACTAAAATGATTTTTCTCAAACCGAGGGAGTTGTGTTCACTATGCAGCTGAACTAATAGGTGAGAATATATCCTTTGATGAGAGGAATAACTTTCTAGAAGGAAGTCTTGCAAGAATCTTGACTTAGGAGTGTGTTTTGGTGGCTTGAAGCTTGGAGAACCTAGGGCTTTTCTTCACTTTTCTCCCATGCACGACTTCTACTCTGAATCTCAGACCAAATTATGAAAAAAAA
This sequence comes from Nyssa sinensis, assembly GCA_008638375.1. Taxonomy (NCBI): domain Eukaryota; kingdom Viridiplantae; phylum Streptophyta; class Magnoliopsida; order Cornales; family Nyssaceae; genus Nyssa; species Nyssa sinensis. The sequence continues at coordinate 12,651,096 of CM018049.1, forward strand.
TACACTAAGGGGCTGTATTTATAGTGAAGGGGCAAAGGTGCAAAAAGACCTTTTTGCCCTTAATGAATCCAAGACCCCGTTACACTACAACCTGTCCCGAAATGCCTCAATTGGATATTTTGTTTTAGCCAAAGTTCTTAAAATTATTTTAAATAAAATTTTTCAAAAAAATAAATTTTCTCCTGTGGCCAGGTTTGGCCGGTTCCACCCGGGCCACCCGGGATGCCCTTTTGGTCCTATTTTTGAAACTATCTCTGAATAAGTTCAAATTTTTACAAGAGGTGTATTTGAATATTATAAGCATATTTACCTTCTATGGTATACTTAAAATATTCTTCTAAATTTGACTTATGTCTAAATGTGCATATATAATGCCCTACCAGCAAATGGTGCATGAATAGTGCTCTACCGGCAAAACAAAACATTTACTCTCATTTTTCAGGTCTCTATAGGGTTACCTGGTTAGTTTAGTGAACATAATGTCTTGAATTGTTGAACCGTTTGTGTAAAGCCAAGACAATAGCATTCACACAGAATCGTTCCTAGCATAGTTGGTTCTCACTAATTGTGTTCATTTTGGCCTTGAATAATTCCTAGTTTCATGAGTGCTCTTAGAGAATTTAGGCATTTATCATTCTCATAGAATCGGCCCAGTTCACACTCACATAGGTGATTTCTTATTAAGAGTATCTTGCTATACCCCACTTGTATGTAACAAGATATAAGAATCATTAAAAGTTTATCTTATCCTATTCAATGCTACAAACATTACTTATTCTTTTCATAGGAATGGGTAGGAGATTTTATCTCCATAGTGATCTTCATAAGTCACTACACAATTCGGTTGTCCCTTTGAACCTAGATCTTTGGATCTCTAGTTAGCTAGGTTGGGTTCCCATTATGGTGATACTTAGTCTATAGGCTTTAAGCCCAGTTCCCCTCGATGATTTATCCACTTCCTTCTCTGGTCAAACCTTTCGTTAACAAATCCAGTAATATTTTCTTTTGATCTAATGTACTCAATGGTCATAATACTATTAGAGAGAAGTTGTTTTACGGTATTATGTCTTCAACGAATATGTCGAGACTTACTGTTATACATGTGACTTTATGCCCTACCAATTACTGATTGACTATCGCAATGAATACAGATAGCAAGCACAGGTTTTGGCCACATTAGAATATCTTCTAGAAAGTGACGAAGCCACTCAGCTTCTTCACCAGCTTTATTAAGTGCAATAAACTCAGATTCTATTGTGGATCTGGTAATGCACATTTGTTTAGAAGATTTCTATGATACCACTCCACCACCAAGTGTAAACAAATACCCACTTATGGACTTTAAGTCTTTGGTATCGGATACCAAGTGATACCGCTCCACTACCAAAAGGTTCAACCCATTGACCTCAACACCCACTTCTAACAAGACATGGAAGAAGTGATACTTCTTCATCAATGGAGGCTGGGAACATAAAGAGTTTGAGAACCGGACCAATTTCTTCCCTTGGCACACTGGTTTCAAGGGTGAGCCTGCAAAACTTTGTCTTCGTAACCTGAATATTGTAATCTCATTCCAATCTTGACTGACGTTTTTCTGAATTTCTATTGTCACAGATAAGAAGGCTTAGAAAAGGTCAACTTTCACTCCTGAGCTTCAAGAATGGTACAAAAGACTTCTTCATCCACAAGACCGTTCTCATGACTGCATCCTCACACTCTAGAACTTCATAAACGCTGAGTTAGCGAAGGATAAGTCAGCGGTGTTGAAGAAGACGGTTCTTATGAGCAAGACACCCGGAGCTAAGAAACCCAATGGGGCATCCAGCCATTTAGTACGAGCTCCTCCCTAGAAAAAAAAGATAACCGAGGTGGGAAGAACAGAGGTAGGGGTTCTAGTTTTCCCGAGCATATGGTCTCTGAGGAGTTAGCAATACCATCTTCTTAACGAGAGCTGCCACCACCTCCAGCCCCCATCGCGGGCTCAATATCCTGTGGTAAGGGGAAAATGGGCGCAGTTCCTCCTAGTGTGGCCTCAGTTGAGATCGGGGAAGTGGCCATCTAGAGAGCTTATGAGGAAGCTTGAAGCTCGACAAGCGGGTCGCTTCAAGGGTCTGAAGCCCCGGAAGATAGCCATAGATCTTCTAGGTTTCTCATATGAGGGTAAGGTTTTTATTTTTAGTTCATTTTTTATATATGTGATTGACCTTTGTTCCTACTGACTTATCCAATTCTTACACTTTTATAGGCGGTTCATAGCCATGGTTGCTATCATGGATTACCCTGAGGAATCAAAACGGAAGGACAAGCTCCAGGCTGAACTAGACGAGGCTCAACTCTAGCTCGGAATAGCCCGTTTGCATCTTTCTCTTTTGAGGAGAGGTTAAAAGAAGTCCTCACCAACGTGGCCATTCTGGAGTCATAGAAAAATGTCATGGCTTTAGAGCTAGAGAGCTTGAAGAAGAAAAAAGAGGAGACAGAGGTTGCCGCCACTATGAACCTGGCCTCTAGCATTCAGGCAGTGAAAAAAGAGACAAAGAAAGCCCTCAGAGAAGAAGTGTAGAGGCTGGGCAGAGAGTTTACGGATCATGGATACGAAACCTTTCGAAAGAAGATCTAGAAACTATATCCTAATCTCGACATCTCTAGAGTGGACGAGGTTTTAATAGATGGTCCTACGCCAAGTTCTTTCGAAGTTGTCCCAACAGAGTCCATTGATGTTGAGAGAGAAGCCCCCCTACCGAAGATTCTTAGTTAGGCTTTTGTATTTTATTTTCTGCTCTAAATATGTAATCTTCCCACTTTTTGGGTTAATTTATAAAAAAAATCTTACTTATCCCATATACTTGTGTTTTGCTTGCTACTTCTGTGATGTGTTTGAAAAATAATCTCTATTAACGTCTAGGCTACTAGAAAACGTAAACCCTTTGCAGTCTCCAAAGCATTTATAGGATAATCTTCAAAGGTTAAAATAGCAAGATCTTCAAAGCAATCCATACTTGTGAAAATAGACCATAATATACCGACCTTCAATACTTGTAACTTAAAACAAGCTTTGTCAATAGATCTCTCGCACTTGTAATTAAGTCAAGCTCCATTCACAGATCTTTAATACTTGTAATTAAAACAAGCTTCATTCTAAGATATATAGGATCAAGCCCGTGGTATTCATAATAAATGGAAGGCCTTAGGAGATCTGTATATTGATTGCAATACACTTGCTTGAACTGTTCATTGGATGAAATGAACCAGACCTGTAGCTCTTGTAGTGAATACAAGGCTTTTAGGGGTCTGTACATTGAATCAAATGGACCTAGACCTTGTAGCACTTGTAGTAAATATAAGGCTTTTAGGGGTATGTACATTGAATGAAATAGACCAGACCTATAGCACTTGTAGTGAATACAAGGCTTTTAGGGGTCTGTACATTGAATGAAATAGAATAGACTTGTAGCAATTATAGTGAATACAAGAATTTTGGGGGTTTGTACATTGAACGAAATGGACCAGACCTGTAGCACTTATAGTGAATACAAGTCTTTTAGGGGTCTATACATTGAATAAAATAGACCAGACCTATAGCACTTGCAGTGAATACAAGGCTTTTAGGGGTCTGTACATTGAACAAACACTCAGAAGTAAATAAAAAATAACTCTTTATTAATAATACTTGTGTAAATGTTCAATATTCCAAGGACTGGGTATAGGCTTCCCGGCTACATTTTCCAACTAGTAAGTTATAGGTTTGACGACCTTGGTTATCTTATAGGGTCCCTCCTAATTAGGGGAAGAGTTTTCCTATGGTGGGATCTTTAGTGTTTGGGAACACCCTTTTTAAGACGAGGTCTCTAATTTGGAAGTTGATAGGTTTTAACCCCTGGTTGAAACATTTAACCATTCTCTGTTGGTATGCTTCGGTCCTGATCCGAGCTTGCTCACGTAGTTCTTTAAGTAGATCCAGATTCTTCGCGAGCAGCTAGTTGTTGGTCACCTAGCCAACATAGTCTATCCTAAGGGTCGACATGCCAATTTTGACAAGAATGACTACCTCAGTGCCATAGGCAAATGAGAACGGTGTCTTTACAATTGGGGTTCTTCTAGTAGTTCAATAGGCCCAAAGCACTCTTGGGAGTTCTTCGACCCATCTTCCCTTAGCTTCCTCTAGCCTTCTTTTAAAGGCATCGATAATAGTACAGTTGGTGACCTCGACTTGCCCATTAGCTTAGGGATACCCTGGTGAGGAAAAGTGATGACTGATGTGCAGGTTTTTACAGAATTTTTCGAATAGCTTCCCAAAAAACTATGTCTCATTGTCTGAAATGATGACGCGGGGTATAACGAACTTGTAAACTATATTTTTCTATGTGAAGTTCTTTACATACACCTCTGTGATGTGAGTTAGTGGTTCAGCCTCTGCCCTTATGGAGAAATAGTCGATAGCGACTAGTAGGACTCTCTTGCTCTAAGAGGCCTTTGGCAACGACCCTACAATGTCCATTCCCCATTAAGAGAAAGGCCAAGGACTAGCGATAGGGATGAGTTCATGATGAGGTTGGTGCTGGTATAAAGAAAATCGTTGACATCTGTAACACCTCTAAACATATTCCTTAACTTGTCTTAAGATACCAAGCGAGTAATAGCCTTGGGTTAGTGCTCAGTGGGCTATGGTTCTTCTACCATTTTGGTTACCACAGATCCCCTCATGTATCTCGGCTAGGATATAGCAGGACTCCTCTAGAGATAAGCACCGCAGAAGTGGTTGCGTGTAAGACCTTCGGCAAAGCTTTCCCTTAAGAATTAGATATCGAGCTACCCTAATCCAAATTCCTCTTATATGATTTTTGTCCTCTAGAAGCAACCCTTCCCTTAGATACTAGATGATGGGAGTCATCCAATCCTGAGGTTGTTCTGAATTTTAAAGGGACTGTATTTCCTCAATGCTTAGCTTTGACTGGTAGGAGATTTTCACCGTTGAATCCCTTTTTGGCTTGAGGTGGGAGGCCATATTTGCTAAAACATCAGTCCTAGAGTTTTGGCATCTTTCGATCTTCTGAATGATGAATTTGTGGAAAGAGAACTTTAGTGATTCCACTAGCTCTGAATATCTAGTCATCCTATTGTCCTTGGTGGAAAATTCTCCCAAGATTTGACTCACCATCAGTTGAGAGTCAAAGAATGTTTCAAGATTCAGAGCTTCGCATTCTAGGGCCAATTTCATCACAAGGATAAACACTTCATATTTGGCCTCGTCATTAGAGGTTCTAAACCCTAAACTATATGCTTTCTCAATTACGACTCCATCGGGGGACTGAAATACTATGCCTACGCCAGAGCCTTTGTCGGTAGATGAACTGTTAATGTAAAGTAGCCATACCGGGGTGTCCGTAGTGGCTTGAGCTTTTGTACGTAATGCTGGAATGAACTCTGTTACAAAGTCTACTAGTACTTGCCCTTTGATAGCGGTTCATGGTACATAAGCTATGTCGAATTCTACTAACTCTACTGACCATTTGATTAGTCATCTTAAAACTTCAGGTTTGTGTAGGACAAATTTCAAAGGATAGGACATAGGGATTATGATGGGATAGGCTTGAAAATATGCTCTGAGCTTCTGAGCAGATATCACCAAGGCTAAGGCTAGTTTTTCAATTTTGGAGTATTTTGTCTCAGTGTCCAAAAGCACCTTACTAAAGAAAAAGGCAGGCCTTTGAATCCCCTTGTCTTCCCGGACTAATGCAGAGCTGATGGCATTTTCTAATATAGCTAAGTATAGGAGTAGTTTTTCTCTCTGTACTGGTTTTAAAAGGAGTTCGGCGGAGGCTAAGTATTGCTTAAGTTCTTGAAAAGGTTCTTTACATTCAAGGGTCCACTCTAAGGCCTTACTCCCCCTTAAGGCTCTAAAGAACGGGAGGCACCGGTCCATATATTTAGAGATAAACCTGTTTAGAGTTGCTATCTTTTCGTTAAGGCCTTAGATATCCTTCTTGGTTTTAGGTGACTCTAGTTCAATCAAAGCTTTGATTTGTGAGTAATCTTCCTCAATTCCCCTTTGAAAGACCAAAAAACCCAAGAATTTTCCTTTGGTGATCCCGAAGGTATATTTTAAGGGGTTTAGCTATATCCTATATTGCCTCAGGATGTCGAATGTTTGACTTAAGTGATGGATGTGGTCACTCTTTCGAATTCTTTTGACTGGCATGTCGTTGATGTAGACCTCTATTGTGTCTCTAATTTGGGAGCCAAACAACTTGTTTACCAGACTTTGGTACGTGGCTCTAGCATTCTTTAGACCGAACGACATCACTCTATAACAATAAAGACCTCGTTTAAATATGAAGGTAGTCTTCTCCTAGTTTGAAGGATACATCTGAATCTAATTGTATCCAGAGTAAGCATCCATGAAACTTATCAACTCGTGTCCTACCGTGGCATCAACGAGTTGACCAATCTTGGGAAGAGGAAAGTTGTCCCTAGGACAAGCTTTATTTAGGTCAGTGTAATCAACGCAAACCCTCCACTTGTCATTCTTCTTTTTTGCAAAAACTATGTTGGCAAGCCATTCTAGGTAGAATACTTCCCTTATCATTCCGACATTTAGCAACCTCTGGACCTCTTTATTGGTGATCTTGTGGCATTCAGGGGCAAACTTTCTCTTTTTTTATCTCACCGTTAGATGGTTCAGGTCTATCATTAGCTTATAAGAGATGAGGTTAGGATCTATTCCCTTCATATCTTTTGTCTCCCAAGCAAATATTGACAGGTTGCTTTTTAGAAATTTTATAATTTCCTCTTACTCTGAGGGAGACAGAGCTGAGCTAATCTGTAGATACCTTTTCTCCCCTTTAGTGCTGATGTGTACTTTGATGAGCTCCTCCATTGGCTTGACCATGTTATCCCTTCCCCCAGGACTTAATAGCTTGTCAATTTTAAAGAAACACTTCTCTGCCTCATGAAGGTCGGAAGGAGGAGGACTTCCCCTTTCACGAGGGTACTGTGATTACTATTTGGAGGCTTTTTATTTTAACGCGAGGGCATGACATTCCCGGGCAATTGGATGATAGCACTTGATGGAAAAAACTTTGTCATTATGAACATACTTCAAGCATTGATGGAGAGTTGAAATGACTACTCCCATTTAATGGAGCCAGGGATTCCCTATGATGATGTTATAGGAGGATTTAGAATCCAAGATTATGTACTCAAAGATTAATGTCTTCTGCCCATCCCCTTCGCCCGTCGTGGTCGATAGGTCTATTTTGCCCAATGGGGTGCTGAGATTCCCATCGAATCCTGCCATTATAGTGGTGGTAGATCTGATGTCGTTAAGGTTGAGCTTCATGTGTTTGAAGGGTTCATAGAATAGTACGTTGATGGAGCTTCTTGTATCCACAAGAATCCTTTTGATCTCAAAATTGGCTATTTTGAGTGAGATGACGAGAGCATCACTGTAGGGACAATGTATCCCAACAAGATCTAATTCAGAGAACTAGATCTAAGGTCTTGACTTTATCTTCTTCTCAATGGCTGAGATTTAAAGGACACGCGATTCTGCCCTTGCCTCCTCAAGCATACATTTTCCTAGCTCAGTTAGACATTCCCGTCGTCGTATTGTTAGCGTAAAGGACAAAGATGACTTAATTGTTTTGTCGTGGTTGATCATTTCGAACTTCTCTCTGTTAAAGCCTTTGTTCTTATCTTTTTTGTGGTGGTCTATCGTCGCGGGGGTTCTGCCTCCCGTCTTGGTGGATAAACTCTCTCAATCGTCCTCTTCTGATGAGATGTTCTATCTCTTGCTTGAGAGCCCTACATTCATCGGTGGTGTGCCTATGTTCCTTGTGGAAGTCATGGTACTTGTTCTGATTTCTTGTGTTGGGGTTGCTCTTTAGTGGCTCTAGCCACTTCAAGTTCTCACGGGTCTGGATCTGTTGGAGTATATGAGTGAGAGAGGCATTTAGAGGGGTAAAAGTTTTGTACCTTTCAGAATTAAGATTGTTTTGGGTTCTGGAACGAGCATGAAAGTACATTAATCCTCTTCCTAGTAGCATTGGTGTCCCTCTTCTGAACTTGTTCATCCTTCTGAGCCTATTCTTTCGCCTTTCGAAAGGATATTTTTGTCCTCTTCCTAGTAGCATTGGTGTCCCTCTTCTGAACTTGTTCATCCTTCTGAGCCTATTCTTTCGCCTTTCGAAAGGATATTTTTGTATCTTCGATATTAATGTACTTTCATGCTCGTTTCATGAGCGTCACTATATCAATGAGAGGATTCTTGGTCAAAGAATTTTGAAAGCGTCTAGGCCCTAGGCCAGAGGTAAGAGCTGCCACTAGGAAGCTTGGGCTGCAATCGATTATTTTCGTGAGCTCGGAATTAAAACGAGCAATATACTCCCGAAGTGACTCTCCATTTGCTTGTTTCACAGTTAACAGGAATTCTGGCCCTTTCCTTAACTTCTACTAGTTAGGAATCGATTAAGAAACTGTCTATTAAGCTCATAGAAGTTACTGATCAATTCTTAGGGGAGGTTGTGGAACCACTTCAGGGCGGTACCCTTGAGGCTTGTTATGAAAGTTCGGCACATGAAGGCATTAGTAGCCCCATAGAGAGCCATTGTATGCTGGTAGTGAGACAGGTGGTCCCTAGGATCCTCAGACCCGTCATAGAGGGTGAATTTTGGGACAACGAACTTTTTTGGCCGCTCTTCTGTCATTATGGTAGAGTTGAATGGCGTGGAGAACCTCCCGAAAAACTTTTCTAGTTTGTCCTACTTTAGAAGGGCGTGGAACCCTCTAGTAAAGATGGTCTATTTCTGGGAGTCTGCTATCTCTTCTGCCCTTTGAGGGATTCTGGGTGAAACTTCTTGTGGGTTTGGGACTTGCTGTTGACCCTGTCCTGCACCTTCAGACCCTTTATTTAGGGGATGAGTTTGTCTAATATTGGTAGGAGGATGTTGCCCTTCCAAGACTAGGAGGGGCCAGTGCCTCTGGGGGCTGGAATTCCTGTGGCGCTGGATCGGCTCCCAAGGCCATAAGAGTAAGAATCCTCGTTCTACTTTAGTAATGGATAGCTAGGGTGAAAAGTGGCTATCCACTATCCCTCTCCCTACAACTGTTGACGTCTAGGTATCAGCCCCCATGTGAGTGGTACTATGGGGATGTACTGGTTGAATGTTGGGCAACTCTTCATTGGGGGATCTTCTGCCCGTGGTAATGGCGGGAGGCTGAACTCCTTTGTAAACAACGTTGGTAAGAGGAGAAGAAATATTGCTCCGCTGGCCCTGGGCCAACGAAGCTAGAGCTTGTGACATGGCAATGTGTTGTTCCTGCATCGATCAGATTATCGCTAAATCCGATCAAGCTGCTGTTGCAAGTGATTGGGTATTTGCCCCCTTCTTCTCCTAGCAAAAGGCTGACTTCAGGGGTTTTGGGAATTCTATCTAGGACGAAGATTGGGAGCTATTGCCTTTTTTGAAAGAAAAAGACAAAAGATTTGTTGCTTTTGAAGAAAAAGTTAACAAGAACGATTATCGTTCCCACAGACGGCGCCAAATTGATGTTGCTCTTTCTGATCAGAGAGGCTTCCCATCCTTCGCTACCTGTCAAAAACTCAAAATCAGAGGGTCACCGGGTAGGCTCTGGTGGTAGCTGCTTCGATGATAAAGTCAATAAATTAAAAAATACTGTAATTGAAAGGAATAATTGAAAGTAAATTGAAAGCGTACCTTAGGGCTTTATTTATAGCCTGAAGATTTCCTTAGTTGAATAGGATTTAGAGCCATAAAAGTAGGCATTTAAAGATATCCGGAGGTAGTAGTTGCTATATTGAACTCTATTTTCTTATTCTGAGTTCAGTAGGATATGAAAGGCGGGGAACAGTTTGGGACACCTTTCGGTAGATACTCTACAACTCTTGCTTTAGAGGCAGGGCTGGAGGTTTTACACCAGTTTGAACAAAGCATATCTGAATCCTATGTGTCTGTCTGATCTGGATAGCAGAATCTTTCTTGACTTGTACACAGAAGAGCTCTGCATATACACGTGTCACGTTTTGACTAGATTTGTTACTTCATAGTATATCATGTTAGATACCTTAAGTAGTGCAATCCATAGTTTGAGGTGTATTTTAAATATCTCAAAATCCTAACTATTGCCTTCCAATGGTCCGGACCAGGATTACTTGTGTATTTACTCAATTTGCTGATAGCGTAAGCTATGTCTGGACAGGTACAATTCATCACATACATTAGGTTTCCAATTATTTACGCATATTCTAGTTGTGATATGTTTTTGCCATTATTCTTGGATAAGTGTAGATTTACATTTATAGGTGTTCCTGATGAACTACTATCATCTTGTTTAGATTTTTTGAGTATTCTCTCAATGTAATGTGATTGAGATAATATCAGTCCATCTGATGTCCTAGAGATCTTTATCCCAAGTATAACATCGGCAATACCTAAGTCCTTCATGTCAAACTTATTGTTTAACATTTTCTTAGCAACTTTAATGACTTCATTATTACTATTCATAATGAGCATATTGTCAACATAGAGACAAATAATGATAAACCATTTTTGGTGTTCTTGACATATACACATTTGTCACACTTATTGATTTTGAACCCATTTGACATAATTATACTATCAAATTTCTCATACCACTACTTTGGTGCTTATTTTAGTCCATAAATAGATTTAACAAGCCGATAAACTTTCTTTTCTTGACCTGGAACAATAAACCCTTCAGGTTGTTCCACATATATTTCTTCATCTAATTCACTATTTAAGAAAGTTATCTTTACATCTATTTGATGTATCTCAATATTGGGTATAGCTGCAATAGCTACTAACATTCGAATGGATGATATATTTGTGACAGGTGAATATGTATCGAAATAGTCCAAGTGTCACGACCCGTAAGCTGTCTTGTGTGGATCAAGAGCCCGCGACCGGGGGTAGTGGCCAGCAAGCCGTCCCCAGCCAAAAGATCTCAAACACTAATTAATTAATCATTAATTGCATGTCATGTCATTAGTTAATCTAGTAGTATCATCAGAGTATAATTGTACATGCCAAAATAAAAGTAAGTGTTTAGTTTACAGATCCTCAAATACAATAACATACCCAAGATATGGACACATGGGAGAACTAAGACTACACTACTATTAGTCTATTACAATGATAGCAAAAGCGTCTACCATACTTACAAAAGGACAATTTGTGGCAAAATGGGGCATCTACTCGATGTGTACGACTGATGGTTCTTTTACAATTTGCTTTCCTAAAAAAAAATGACATAACTGGAGTGAGCTAACTTAGCTCAGTAAGTAAATTCCGTCAATCTGCCATAGGTCAGGGTTAGTCCAAAAAGAAGGATATGAGCAATAGCAAATAAGGATATGATATCACAATAACGAACAAGGGATACAACGTCACAATAGCCAGTCACCAAAAAGGTGAATCAATAGAAATGATCCTATAGGACCAAAAGGCACATCCCAAGATAGAATAAGCAAATCAATAATAGGGATTAGCCTATACAATAATTAGCTGCCACAAATCACAAGATAGCAATTCGAGTACAAAGATTGGCAAACAAGCATATCATCAATCAAATAGTATATCAATAGATAATCCAAGGATAGGCTTACAAGGCGTATCAATATCCAAAGAGTACATCATCAAACATATCCAAAGATAGGCTTGTAAGGCATATCAATAATCCAAGAGTGCATCATCAGAATATCAATAAACGATATGAGATACTAACATAATAAATGATGTCAATAAAAGGGCCCGGCTATCCTCAAAAGCACTCATCTAGGTTCACCCCACTATCGGGCTCCTGAATAATACTAGAGCTCTTTACATATATCATTTCCTCCATGGACTAAGTGTTGGGCATCATTCCCAATCACCAACCCGTAGGTCCAAAAACATCTATGAATCATATGAACATTATGACAGATCACAACTCCAAGCACTCATAATAATATCATGATCATCAAAATTCTACAGGCGATGTACATATATGTGGAATAACAAATTATCAACAGTGAGAGGCATATCAATTTTTCAATATCCAAGCAAGGTATAAAAATGAACAAATAATCACAATAGGATATTACCAATCAAATTCTCAACAAATCCACAAGGTAGAATAGGCATCAAATTATGGAAATCAACAATATCAGGTGTGTAAAAAATACAAATTGGTAGCATCGAGGAAATAAAACTGTGACATGGCTAGGAATTACCACATGTTAGAGTTCGGGTTTACTTACTTCAAAATAGTCCTTCCTCCATTCTAGAGGAAATCAAACTTCATTTTCTTTCTCTTTCGATGTCCCTATAAATCAGAAAATATTATTAAGTTCAATATCATTCATAAACTTAATTTGGTTTTATTAATAAATCTACGGTCTTTTAGTCTTATGTGTTGTATTTTAAGTCTATGGATTCATTTATTCCCCTTCTTGGTCGCATCATTGTACTATTACGACATCCTAAAAATAGCCAATTTTGTATAGCAGTATTTTAAGTATTTTATTTGGCAAAACGGACTCCGCCGTTGAGTCCAAAATATCAAAAAATCTTAAGCTACGTACTCTCGTAATTTTTAGAGATTGTTCAGTATCTTCATTTGGCCTTTAGGATATTTTTGAGATTAACCCAGTTTATCTGTTCACAATTTTTAAGATTTAGTTTTGCAATTTGGACTCTGTCATTGAGTCCGGAATACCAAAAAATATTGGGTTACACTACCTTTTTATTTTATTCGGACATTGGGAATAATTTACTAATTTAGTTATATTATTTTATATTATATATTTATTTAGGTGCTATTTTAACCAAGTGTCTCAGTGGCACAATGGTTCGCACATGTGGGTTAAGTTTCACACACACGCACACATCAGTGGTTCGAAACTTGTTGGCCACAACTTCTTATATTTTTTTCTAATTTTTCACAAGGCAAACAGCGGACAAGGGTCCAATTCAAGGATAGGATATCCCTGCTTTGTTTGAGATTATTAAATCAGATTTCTTATACTTATAACCAAACAAGCCTATTCAACTTTTAATTTAAAACCCAAATAGTTATATGGTGCCGTTCCACTAAACTATTTATGCGATAGGGTGGGTCCCGACCCGAACCCGAACTGACCTGAGGCTTGACCCTTAACTGTTCATCGTTTTCTCCATTCCCACGCGATGTTGCCTTAATTTTCAAGTTTTAAACCTCTATTTCATGGAGTTTTAGAACTCCATTTTCTCTGCTTTCAAGTCCTATGGGATCCTAGGGTAATGGGGGTTATTTGGGCGTTGGTTTGGGGCATTAAGGTGAGTTCAAAAGCTCGGTTGAGCTTCCTTGGAGGTTTCTGAATTTTGAATAGTACACGTTCATTTCTCTATCGAAGTTGATGGGGTTTGGCTGTGATGATTCTCACCTCATGGGGATTCAACCCTTGATCCAAAATCAAGCTTTAGTGTTCGTTTTTGATAAGCTGGTTTTTAAACCTATGGCTGCAACTCAACTTTTAGGGGTATTCTTCTAGGTATTTTGGCCGCGGTCTAGGATTTTTATAACCCTTGTAGTGTCTAGTTTCATTCCCTAGCATCAAAGATGCATTTAATTAACATTGTTTCAAACCTGCCTTAACAAAGGTCCAACAATGGCGAATTTCTCATGGGACAGCTGTTTTGGGCTCTCTTAGGTCTAATTCTTTACTTCCAACTCTAAAATAACTTCATCAAAGGTCATGCATGCATCTTAGGATCATCGTTCAACACAAAATCACCTTTTTTAATCAAAGAGAAAAAAAAAATCAAGTTTGGAGCTTTTACCTTAAAAGTGGTGGTTCTTCCCTCTGGTTCAAGCTATTAAAACCCCAAGGTCAACTTTTAAGCTTGCATGCATGAGTTTCTTTTTCTTCTTCTTCTTCTTCTTTTCTCTCTACCCGCACATGCACAAACACACACACACACTACTCTCACACACTCTCCCAAGTATGACTTGTATACACCGCACAACCATATGGTCTGAGCACAACACACACCCATGTTACATATTTATACATATCATATATATATATATATATATAATATATAAGGCTGACTTAGACTGATATGTTGCATGTTATGCCATTGGGTGAGGGTGTGGTCCAATGGGATGCTGGCAGCTCAATTTTAAGCATGCAGCATTTGGGACTTATTTAAGTTTACATATATATTTGATGGGATATATAGCACAAAGTGCTCACAACCAAACTAGTATCCTTTTTGGACTTAAGATTTCTCTTCTTTTTGGTCTAGGGTTCAAACTCTTTGGCCATCATTTTGGCCTCATTTTTTCCCTTTTTTCCTACTTATGCCTTCTTTGGCATTTTAGGTATTATTCGTCAAATTTTGAAATTGTGTCTTAATCGCTTTAAGAACCCCTTAGTATTCTCGCTTCGCTTTTGATTTTTGTGTGCTAAATTTTTATGTCATAATTTTTATTTTTGACACATTACGTGGTGTTTTATTCATACTAAAAAAAATATGTATTGCATTTATCGGAATATTTTAATTAAGTTGGTTTTATTCCTGCATCTCATTAATTTGTCCAATTTTTTCTTTGTGTACAAATTTTAATATTTACGGCCTACTGGTTTCAATTTAAGATGTCAAATAATTTAATATATAACTAATCTCATAAAAATCATATTAAAGTAAATTACTTTACCTAATTGGGTCAGAATATTATACCAAGCCTTTTTTTTGCCTGTATCTTTTGATAACAAGCCTGGCCTTGTACTTTTTAATAGATCCACCTGCTTTCATTTTCTTCTTGAATATCCATTTATATCCAAGAGGTTTTGAACCTGGTGGAAGATCCACTAATTTCCACGTATGATTTTGTAGAATGAATTCTACTTCATTGTTTATAGCCTCTTTCCAATAAGGAGCTTCAAGACTCGACATTGCTTCTTTAAAGCTTTGAGGCTCATTTTCTAACAAATACGTTACAAAATCTGGACCAAAAGACTTTAATGTTCTAGTCTTTTTGCTTCGTCTAGGTTCATCATCATTTTGTTGGTCTTGACTACTACCTACTGCAGTGTCATGAGTTCTTTTATTCGACTCTTGTGTTGATTTGTGAGAAAATACATGGTCAAAGAACAATGCATTCCTTAGCTCAATAATAGTATTAGCATGTATATCGAAAATTTTTGATTTATGAATCAGAAATCGATAAGCACTACTATTATAAGCATACCCTATGAAAACACAATCAACTATTTTCGGTCATATTTTAACCTTTTTAGGTATAGGAACTACCACCTTAGCCAAACATCCCCATACTTTTAAGTATTTGTAAGAAGATCTTCGACCTTTCCACAATTCATATGGGAATTTATTGATTTTCTTTTGAGGTATTTAATTGAGAATATAATTTGCGAAAAGAATTTCTTCCCCCCAAAAATTCTAAAGTAGTTCAGAACTTAATAGCAATGCATTCATCATTTCTTTTCAAGTTCTATTTTTTCATTCAGCAATTCCATTTTGCTGAGCTAATAGGGTGCAACTGTATTGTGTATAATACCATGTTGTGAACAGAATTCACCAAAAGGTGTTTCATATTCACCACCTCTATCACTTCTCAATATATTGATCTTCTTATCAAGTTGAGTCTCAACCTCATTCTAGTAATGTTTAAACATTTTCAATGCCTCATCTTTGCTTCTTAACAAGTAAACATAACAGTATCGTGTGCAATCATCAATAAAAGTAAGAAAATATTTCTTGTTACCTCTAGTTTGAATAAATTTCAAATCACAAACATCTGAATGTATTAATTTTAGAGGTTTACTACTTCGTTCAATTGATTGAAACGAAGTTCTTGTAAGTTTTGCTTCTACAAAAGTCTCACATTTATGATTTGAATCAAATTCTATTTTAGGCAAATATTTCATATTGACCAATCTATGCAATGTATCAAAATTAACATGTCCTAGCTTACCATACCACATTTGAAGACTCAAGCACATAAGCAGAAGTTGTGTTCTTATTATTATTAATAGTAGGTACAACAGTCATTACATTCATCTTAAAGAGCCTATCGCTCATATATCCCTTACCCACATGCATCCCATTTTTGGTAAGGACAAATTTATCAGACACAAACACCAATTTGAATCTTTTTTTTCTCAACAATGATCCAGACGCCAAGTTCTTTCGGATATCAAGCACATGCAGCACATTGTTGAAGGTAAGCTCTTTTTTAGATATCATCTCTAATACCATTTGTTGTTGACCTTCAACCTTGAAAGTTGAGGAGTTTCCTATAAAAAGTTATTCTTCATTATCTATAGCATGATAGGATGAGAACATCTTCTTATCAAAGCAAACATGGCGAGTAGCCCCAGTGTCCACCCACCATTCTTTGGTATATTACTTCTAATGAAGTTGACTTCGAAAACCACTGTCGAAAGATTCATTTCAAACACATCATCTGAAAGATTGTCCACTTCGGTTATGTTGCCCTATGCTTGCTTCTTGTTAGGATTCCCTTGGCCTTGTTTCTTGTTGTGACAATCCTTTACGCGATGGCCTGGTTTGTCACATATGTAACATTTGCCCTTAAACTTTTTGTTGTCATTGCCTTCGGGCCCTTGTTTAGCACCAATGTTAGAATGCTTCATTTTCTTGTTGTGAGAGGTTTGACCTTGTTCCACCACGTTTACCTTAGCTTCCATAATAGATTTGTCTACTTCCTTTTTAAAAGTGTGATTGTCTTCTTTAATCCTTAATCTCAGAATCAAGTCTTCAAGCTTCATGTCCTTTCGCTTATACTTTAAGTAACTCTTGAATTCTTTCCAAGAAGGTAGCAACTTTTCCTCGATCACAACCACTTAGAAGGATTCACTTAAGGACATGCCTTCTGCATGAATGTCATGCAAGATAACCTGAACATCTTAAACTTGATTAATCACCTTCTTGGAGTCAATCATTTTGTAGTCTAGGAATCTGCCTACCACAAAATTCTTCATGCTAGCATCTTCCATTTTATACTTTTTGTCAAGAGATTCCCATAACTCCCTTGCGGTCTTGATTGGATTGTACACATTATATAATGTGTTATCCAAGCAACTAAGGACATAGTTTCGACAGAGGAAGCTAACATGCTTCCAAGCATCGACTGTAGTAACCACTTGCCTATTAGTCTCATTCTCCCTCAAAACAGGAGCATCTTCACGAAGGAATCGAGTCAAATTCAAAGAAGTGAGACAAAATAGCATCTTTTGTTCCATCTCTTGAAATCAGTCCCAATGAATTTCTCTGGTTTCTTATTATTGGTTCACAGGAACTGCTACTATAACAGGTGCAAGCGGCACAACAATAGCAGTAGGATTTGGGGTCATTTTAGCTGCCATTTAATAAACTAAAGTACAAATTTTTCCATTGATTAAAATTTGTAAACTAGAAGTATAGTATTATGAACAAAAAATTCTGCAGTAAAGAATATTGCAAACTAAAACAGAAAATAAAACATCTGAAAAAATAAAACTAATTTGGAATAATATTCTATCTTAAGATTGTTAAACAATATTTATAAAATCTGTTCTATTTTAGCAATAGAGTAATAAAAGAATAACACAGAACTTGTTTTTTGTATTCTGTAAATACAGAATTTTTTTTTGTATTCTATAAATACAGAACTTGAATTTGCAAAGAACAAAAAGAATAGTAATTATGTTCTAAGGTTTAAACAAACTGATTTATGATTCTAGAATTAAAAACCAAAAACAAATTACTGTTTACAAATAGTATACAGATTTGAACAAAAGCAAAAAACCAGAAATGAAAGAAACTTATAGGTTTCTAGAACAGACCAAGTCTAGCGTTTGACACTATCTCCTTTAGACAGAATACACTCTCGTACTTGGTGCTTACGATTGAATAGACGTCTGTCTCCTCGGATGAAGTAGTCTCACACAGAGAAGAAGCACTGCAGTCTCTATGTACAGTGAATCAAACTTATATTTCAGAACTCTCTCAAATTGTATAAGCATGAAAAATATAATGAATTCAATGCAATGCATATAGCTGCGTAGGTAGTATTTATATAGAGCATTCATGTCTGCTTGGTACAAACACGAAGGCTTACAGTCGCAACTGTTCAATGAGCAGTCATAGGGAAGAAGATGATTCATTCAAAATTCAAACCAAATGTTTAATCACAAAATAGTGTCATTTTTTGGATTTAAACCAAAACCAAACGCAATCGTAAAACTACGGTGTTAGAATTAATTAATCTGGACGACAACGTTTTGGAATGTTTCTAATAGTAACAGAAACGATAGTGTTTTGGAAGATTATTTAAATGATTTTTTCCCAAAAAGATATATAAATAGCAGGCCAAGGCCCTAAACTCGACCTGACATAATTCGGTGAGGGGGTGTCAGTGGCGCACGCACACGCGCACGCGTGTGTAGTGAACTAAGCATGTGCTAGGTCCTCCCCCTTCCACAAAACTTGGGTGCCCCTTAGGGCCCAAACCTTCCTTCAAGGTAATTATATATATAGTTTTTAAAAGTCTTGTACTCATCCTATGTGGGACACAAGCTTGTCACAAATTCAAGCTTTGTTACCGTTTTCAAGTGGTGTTTGGAAGTAATTTCTCATTCACTCCTTAATAGTTTTAAGTAACCTAATACATGATCTTAATCTCCTCATGGAGGAGAACACATTTCCATATGGACTCACCAAAATTAATGTGTGTAGCCTACTTTAATTTTAGCTCAAAGATAACTAATCATTATGCTCAAAAACTCATTTTTTTCAACAGTTATAACACTTGGTTTGTGTTCATGATAGCTTCAACCAAACCGTGCAATGGATCCAGGCTTGGTCTATGACTAGAACAATAGTGATTACCTTAATTCCCTATATGCCATCGGTTATAATGCAACCCAACTAGCAAAGTTTGTGGATAAGTCTTACAAATGCCCAACAAATCCCACAAGTCTAATTAATTTCAGCTGGGGGTGACAAGTTTTACCCAAACCTAATCACTACCCAAATCCCTTAATAATTAATGGGTTTTGAGTGATTCATTTAAAATATGAGCTAAATATGGGTTGGATGAGAAAATCAACCCTTTATATGGATAAAAAAAATTGGTTGAAAATAGGTAATGAATGGGTTAAGTAATAATGGGTGCCCTATCTCCATCTCTCATGATCTCATCTCAGCCGCTCCTTCTCTCTCACCTGCTCTTTCTCTCTCTCTACGTCTCTTAAACATATGTGATTGTGTTTGCTGGTTGTTGATGGCAATAGAATGTAATACCCTGACCCAAGAATGTCGGGTAATGTGACACGTATTACGAGGATACGAAAGATTAGTACAAAGATGATACATTTAAGAAAATAATTAATTTTAAAGTAATTAATTATTTTAATATAAGAAGTAAATTGTAACATACATATATATATATATATATAATTAAATGCAAAAATATATACTATATAAATATTTGTAACCTAAAAAATATATATATATATATATATAATTATACATGTATATATATATATATATATGAGTGTGTGTATGCATGCATGCATGTCAAAATATGTGTATATGTGTAAATATTTCATAAGTGAAGTGGGGGGGGCATTCTAATATCCAAAGTGCAATGAAGTGTGTGTGTCTTCAAATGTGTTGGTAACATAATATATATATATATATATATATATATACATATATATGCTTATACAAAACAAAACCCAAGACACCACACACACATGCAACCGGCCAAGATGGCCTGCTCACCACTGCCCCAAAACAGTAAAAGAAAACTGAACATGGAAGCTGCCACAAGGTAAACCAGTAGGTGGGAAAATCAGAAAGGACAATGATCAAGCATTTGTCATGAACACATATGCACATTTCATACATCACACACACACACCATTCGTCCAAGCAAAGAAAGAGAGAAAAAGAGAAGTCTGAGAAGAAGAAGAAGGAAGGAAACCAGTGGTGAAGGGAGAAGGAATCAACTTAGAAAGGTAAAAACCACAAAATCTTAATATTTTCTCTCTCTAGAGTTTTACATATTTATAAACTGTTTAAGCCATGATTTATGTATATATGATGTTTAAGATGTGTCTAGACTTAACCAAGCATGAAATTAGACCTCAAAAACCCCAGGAAAATAGAAACCCACGTAAAGCAGCCATTGGAGGACCTTGCCCAAGCAGGTCTGAACCAATGGCAACCAAATAAGGTTTTGGTCATCAAGACCTCAACTAGACTCCACAAACATGCCAAAGACCTATGACCGCGACCAAAACTCAAAAGGATCGAAGCCCAAATATCGAATTATAGGTTCGGGTTCAAGAAACAAAGTTCAAAAATATGAGATTAAATCCACTTTGATGAATGGAAAGTGAAGCCCCATGAAGAGGGGACCACAACAGGACAAGTCTCATCGAATTTGGCTCAGAAATGAGCGTATACAATGTAACACCCCGACCTTGTATAATTAATAATTAAATAATTAATTATTAATTAGTACCGGCTTAGGGAATAATTAAGGAAATTAACCTTAATCTCCCGGTGGTCACACTAGACCAATAGAACAATTAAAACATGTTCGGGAATAGGGTATAATACCCGAACCTAATTCTCCATTAATTAGGTGAAATAGTGTCAATTTAACACTGACGGAACCCGAATTAGTTAACCCCGGAAATCCCGAATGACTAATAAATGACACGGAACCTCTGACACTGAAGAAGACTGAAATAGGAACTGACCGGAAGAAACCGCATCGAAAAAGGAGTTACGGAATGAAAGTTATGAGGCAAACATCAGAAACTAAATTTAGCGACAACCAAACAGGGCCTTAATCAGAAAATAAGAGAAAATGGTCACTTGGGAGGCCAAGGGGAATTGAACCCTTGACCTACCAAGGTAAGCAACCTTGTCCCAAAAAGTTACCAACTAGGCTGTTGGTTACTTTGTGCATAAATACAGCAAAATATGTATATAACCTATAATCTGCTCAAGCCACCACCCAAATTGGCCAATGGCCTTGCATGCATTCCCTTCATCATAGCCCTCCATCACCTCCATCACCTCCCTCAGGTCAGCAGTCACTAACCCCACTAAGGGTAGAGATACACTCACATGTGTATAGCCCTATATGTATATATATATATATATATATATATAAGCTATAACTTGCATCAATTCTCTCTTTAGAGAATTCTGAAAATACAGAATTGTGTGAGTGTGTGTGCATACGTGAGGGACTGTGAGAGAGGGTGAAGTGTGGAGAGAGAGAGAGAGAGAAGGGAGATTGTGCATGCAAGTGTTTGAGAGAAATTGGCCATTGAAGGTGCAAGGAGAGGGGGGCTTGAAGTTGAAGTTCATGACCCGAGGAAGCTTGAGGAGCACTGTGAGGATTCTGGACCGAGCCACTGAGAGAGAGAGGGTCACTGTTGAAGGTAAATTTCCAAAATTTGCCTCATTTCTTATTTTGATTTTTGGAACTGTTTTGATGGGTTATTGAGGGTATAGGCTGCATGCATGCATTTATATCGATTCTAGGATGTATATTATGTATGCTGTGAGAGTCATAAGTGTCGGGTTGGCCAAAAACCATGAAACCCGAAACCAACCTCCATTAAAGGACCTTGAAACACCAAGTCTGATTTGACCGAAACAGTTTTAGATTTGGCATATTGGAACTCAGAATAGACCCCAAGGGGACCTTAAACACCATGATCCGCGACCCCAAAACCCCATGCAACCCCTCCAACAACTCAGTTGTAGGTTCGGTCACAAAACACCATTTGTGATTTGGATGCGTTAAACTGATTTTCGTGATTGGGACTTGAAACCACATGACTCAAGGTTCATTTTAAAACAAATCTCACAACATTTGGTTGAGAAATAAGGATTTGCAACCGAGTTGCAGGTCCGGTTATTCCCCACCTAGATCAAGCACTTTGGCTTGATTCGAAGCTTAAAAAGAATGCCAAATGGTTGGATTCAATTCTGGTAATCGATTGGGATCAAAACAGGTTGAAAAACGTGCTTGAAACATCACGAAATAGAGGAAGAAATCTGCAGAAATTAGGGCAAACAGTGAGGGTAAACAATGGGGAAGACGGAGTTGACTCGGCCAAGCTGACCGAGTCAAGGCGAGTTGGCCCAGTTGAGACGGACACGTGTCTCTCCACGAGCGTGCCACTGAATTAATAGAACGGTGTCGTTTTGGCTAAACTGATTGTTTTAAATTAAAATCGGCCTGTTTGGTTACGGGCCTTAAAAATTAAAAATTGGATTAGGGGCAACCGAAACACGGATAGGGACTGAAATTGAGATTAAATGGGATATGTTATCCCGGTTTTCTGAAGGGTTAGTGAACCGGTTGGTTCACAGTGTATTGGACCGGTTCAGCCAACTGAACCCTTGAACCAAGGGGTTTGAACCCCAATTTTATGTAATTATAATTTGACCCTGAAACTTTCTGGAAATTACGGATTTACCCCTGACAGTTTTAAAGAATTACACAGTGGCCCAGACTTTTGAAAATTTATACATTTAAGCCCTGAGTAAATTAATTAAATAATAAAATAATTATTTTATTATTTTATTAAATAGGTAAAATTACAATTTTACCCCTAGACATTAAATATGTCAAATGAAGTCCAAATAAATTAAATAAATAGTGTATTTTCACTATTTCAAATATTCTGGACTCAATGGTACAGTCCGATTTTGGAAATACAGTCCCGAAAAATACAGACCCGTAAGGGATAAATGACCGAACTGCCCCTAATGGTACCCAGACCCAAATAAAAATATCAGATAGCCTATTTTGACTATCTCGGGCATTTTGGACTCAACGGTGAGGTCCGTTTAATGAACCGAGGTCCCGAAAAATACAGACACGTAGGTATAAATGACCGAATTGCCCTTAATGATATCCAAGGCCGATTAAACATAACAGATAGTCCAATTTCACTATGTTGGACACTCCGGACCCAATGGTGAGGTCCATTTTATGAACTGACGTGCCGAAAAATACGACACATGAAATTACTAAATTACCCCTGATACCGTACGAGACCTAAACAAAGTCCGATTGGGACGAAACTGATACCGGTAGGAGCCCAGACACTGGTGAGACTGTATACTTGATTAGATGACGAATCAGGGTCAGAATTACACAAAACGTAAAATGACCAAAATACCCCTGAGCACTGTAAGTGCAAAGTAGAAGTCGAATAAAGGTCAAACTGATATGATAAATTATCATAGGCATAATTATGAACACTGAAAGGCTAAATAAGACTCCGAGACAGTCAACGCGTAAAACGAGAAATGACCGATGTGTCCCGACAATCTAAAGCAGATACCAAATGAAGTCCAAGGGACTTACAAATTTATACATGAGATATATGGGACGTTCTGAGGACCATGATAGGGTCCCGGGCAAAAATGACAAAATTACCATTTTGCCCCTAAGACTAAATAAGTACCCAACTGATACCAATTAAAGTCTAAAAGACTTAAAACTTCATATATACGATATATGGGATATTCTGAGGACCATAACAGGGTCCGGGATAAGAATGGCAAAATTACCATTTTGCCCCTATGGTTAAAATGAGAACCTAACTAATACCGATTGGAGTCCAAAGGACGTAGAACTTTGTACTTAAGATATAAAGACTATTTCGAAGACCACGACAGGGTCCGGGACAAGAATGGTAAAATTACCATTTTGCCCCTAAGGTTGAATGAGTGCCTGACTGATAACAATTGAAGTCTAAATGACTTAGGATATAATCCTAATAACTGCTAAGCCTAATTAAAGAAAGAAATAGCCTCGAGTGAGACCCAATGGAAGGGCGATAGGCTACTAGGCTATCTTAGGTAATCCGATAGATACCTAAGATGACGAATGAGACCTGAATGGATGAGTTCTGATCTGTCTGTGATTGATGATTATTATTCAGGATATACATGGAGATGCTTGACGTACCTAGAGGTTATCGGATTATTTATGCAAGGGAATAAGCGTAAAGTTTGTGAGTAACTTCTGACACTGTTTTGATTCTGTCCCTTGATTTATTGATCTGTTTTGAATGCAATTATTTAAGTGCAATTATTTAAATGCATGCCTTTCCGTACTATATCACTTATGACATGGTTTTAGTCTTTTTAAATAATTGACTATATTCCTGATCCCTGTGCTAGCATCCCGTACTGTTTTTCCTGTTTTGAACTGTTGAGATAAATGGATGTATTGAACCATTATTCCCGAAATGATTAAACTAACCATGTGATATAGGCAAAGAACGATATTTTGTCGTACCGTACTACTTGTATAGTATACTGTCGAAATACTATATTGTTTTAAATGTACGTACTTAATGTAGGCCCCTTGCACTACATTTCACACGATGTGATTGTGTCCTTTGAATTAGGAATTCCGTTCAGTTCGGTTATGTGTTATCCGTTAATGCTATGTCTATGTCCTTGATTGATACGTTCGATTCCGTTGTGTACCGCCGGTCGATAATAGGTCTGTTTGGATTGATGTATTGTTCAGTTCCGTTATGTTCTACCCGTGATGATATGCCTCTGTCTTGATTAAAACGTTGTTCAGTTCGGTCATGATTCGTTCCGCTAGTGATATGTCTCCGACTTGATTGTTATATCGTTTCTACTCAGCTCCGTTATGTTTCGTTCCGTTCATGATGTGCTTGTGTCTTGATTAGTATATTGTTTTTGTTCAGTTCCGTTATGTTCTAGCTATTGAAAGTATGCCTTCGTCTTGATTGAAACATTGTTCAGTCCAGTTATGACTAGTTCCGACAGTGATGTGTCCCTGACTTGATTGTTATATTGTTTCTACCCAGTTCCGTTATGTTGTGTCCTGTTCATGATTTGCCTGTGTCTTGATTAGTGTATTGTTTCCGTTTAGTTCCGTTATAATTTTAGCCGTCGAGGATATGCCTCTGTCTTGATTGACTTATTGTTCCCACTCAGTCTCAGCTGTGATTCGTTCCGTTAATGAAGTGTCTGTGTCTTGTTCGATATATTGGCAATGGTTATTGTTTTGGTCCGATTGGTTATGTTATGTTCCGATTCGTTCGTACTGTTTGTGCAATCTTGTTCCATTGTACTAGACTGCTTATGAAATGGATTTAGAAAATTGTTATATTGAAATGATTAAATTATCCACGTGCCTTGGAAGCAAGGACTGGTTTTGAAACCCATGATAGGGAATCTGTGTTACTCACTGGGCTTATTTAAGCTCACCCCATTATTCTGACATTTTTCAGGAATTACCTCCATTGGATTAGAAGGTACTATGACATGACGTGAATAGGCCAAGTGGCATCGCAAGTAAGGATCTGACGGCACTGAATTGTAGAGACTGGTTTATGGTGGATTGAACCTGGTTATTCCGGTGAGTGGTATGTTATGACTGACTTGACTGATATATACTAGATAGACATGGCTCATGGAACTAATGGTACTCTAGAGATATTAGATCTGCTCTGTTGTTATATGTTTGATTTTAGATATGCTCTGAGATTAGAATTGTTGACTGACTGGATTTAGTCTTGCTCTGTGAACATATACTTATGATGGATAAGTGAGTTGCATTCCCGTGAGACAAAGAAAAAGTTTTAAATTCCGCTGCATCTGACCCTACAGTTGGAGTGCAATTCGTCGGAAAGTTCAGAATTTGCCTTTGGTTGGTCGCGTCGCGACTAACTGGCAGTCACGTCCTCGACATCCGCGTAGGGTGGGGTTCGGGATGTGACAAAGAGTGGTATCAGAGCAAAGGTTGAGAGATAATTAAGATTATCATAACTGAGGTTGGTAAAGTTTTGAAATCAACTAGTATCACAGAGCAATATCAGAGCATTAGGTTATGGATTAAGAACCACAGAGTACCTGAGCCATAGATATTAAGTTCCACTTTGGGAGATCTGATGTGGAGTTATGAAAGTCTTCATAATAGACGATAGGCCTGTAATTCTGAGGCATCTGAGGACTGGGGATTTTTGGGTCTGATATGAACTGGTGTAATTTAAGGTTGTAGACTCATGATATTTAGAGACATGTTCATACGAATAATTATGGACGTAGCAACCGAAAGGAAATGACAGTATGTCTGTTGACTCCGACATTGACACTTGTAATTATGGATAGCAAGCGAATCACTTGAGGGATCACGTGTGATTAAATGATCCTAGTGGAGGATTTCCACTTATTTGAGGATGACTACCCGATTGATCTGATAGGAGATAGGTCTGATAATTGAATCTTGAAGAGATTATACGATTGTGACTGTAAAGTCTGACCGAATGGGAATATTTGTATTTGATATGGAGTCTGTATGGAACTGATACAAAATATCTTTTTGATAGGAAAATAGTATCCCGAATGATACGGCGGTCCGAGAGACAAATGAAAAGGGGAGGTTATGATGACAGAATCTCCTAGATATGACCAACCAAGTTTTGAGGACAAAACTTTTCTGAAGAGGGGTAGGATGTAACACCCCGACCTTGTATAATTAATAATTAAATAATTAATTATTAATTAGTACCGGCTTAGGGAATAATTAAGGAAATTAACCTTAATCTCCCGGTGGTCACACTAGACCAATAGAACAATTAAAACATGTTCGGGAATAGGGTATAATACCCGAACCTAATTCTCCATTAATTAGGTGAAATAGTGTCAATTTAACACTGACGGAACCCGAATTAGTTAACCCCGGAAATCCCGAATGACTAATAAATGACACGGAACCTCTGACACTGAAGAAGACTGAAATAGGAACTGACCGGAAGAAACCGCATCGAAAAAGGAGTTACGGAATGAAAGTTATGAGGCAAACATCAGAAACTAAATTTAGCGACAACCAAACAGGGCCTTAATCAGAAAATAAGAGAAAATGGTCACTTGGGAGGCCAAGGGGAATTGAACCCTTGACCTACCAAGGTAAGCAACCTTGTCCCAAAAAGTTACCAACTAGGCTGTTGGTTACTTTGTGCATAAATACAGCAAAATATGTATATAACCTATAATCTGCTCAAGCCACCACCCAAATTGGCCAATGGCCTTGCATGCATTCCCTTCATCATAGCCCTCCATCACCTCCATCACCTCCCTCAGGTCAGCAGTCACTAACCCCACTAAGGGTAGAGATACACTCACATGTGTATAGCCCTATATGTATATATATATATATATATAAGCTATAACTTGCATCAATTCTCTCTTTAGAGAATTCTGAAAATACAGAATTGTGTGAGTGTGTGTGCATACGTGAGGGACTGTGAGAGAGGGTGAAGTGTGGAGAGAGAGAGAGAGAGAAGGGAGATTGTGCATGCAAGTGTTTGAGAGAAATTGGCCATTGAAGGTGCAAGGAGAGGGGGGCTTGAAGTTGAAGTTCATGACCCGAGGAAGCTTGAGGAGCACTGTGAGGATTCTGGACCGAGCCACTGAGAGAGAGAGGGTCACTGTTGAAGGTAAATTTCCAAAATTTGCCTCATTTCTTATTTTGATTTTTGGAACTGTTTTGATGGGTTATTGAGGGTATAGGCTGCATGCATGCATTTATATCGATTCTAGGATGTATATTATGTATGCTGTGAGAGTCATAAGTGTCGGGTTGGCCAAAAACCATGAAACCCGAAACCAACCTCCATTAAAGGACCTTGAAACACCAAGTCTGATTTGACCGAAACAGTTTTAGATTTGGCATATTGGAACTCAGAATAGACCCCAAGGGGACCTTAAACACCATGATCCGCGACCCCAAAACCCCATGCAACCCCTCCAACAACTCAGTTGTAGGTTCGGTCACAAAACACCATTTGTGATTTGGATGCGTTAAACTGATTTTCGTGATTGGGACTTGAAACCACATGACTCAAGGTTCATTTTAAAACAAATCTCACAACATTTGGTTGAGAAATAAGGATTTGCAACCGAGTTGCAGGTCCGGTTATTCCCCACCTAGATCAAGCACTTTGGCTTGATTCGAAGCTTAAAAAGAATGCCAAATGGTTGGATTCAATTCTGGTAATCGATTGGGATCAAAACAGGTTGAAAAACGTGCTTGAAACATCACGAAATAGAGGAAGAAATCTGCAGAAATTAGGGCAAACAGTGAGGGTAAACAATGGGGAAGACGGAGTTGACTCGGCCAAGCTGACCGAGTCAAGGCGAGTTGGCCCAGTTGAGACGGACACGTGTCTCTCCACGAGCGTGCCACTGAATTAATAGAACGGTGTCGTTTTGGCTAAACTGATTGTTTTAAATTAAAATCGGCCTGTTTGGTTACGGGCCTTAAAAATTAAAAATTGGATTAGGGGCAACCGAAACACGGATAGGGACTGAAATTGAGATTAAATGGGATATGTTATCCCGGTTTTCTGAAGGGTTAGTGAACCGGTTGGTTCACAGTGTATTGGACCGGTTCAGCCAACTGAACCCTTGAACCAAGGGGTTTGAACCCCAATTTTATGTAATTATAATTTGACCCTGAAACTTTCTGGAAATTACGGATTTACCCCTGACAGTTTTAAAGAATTACACAGTGGCCCAGACTTTTGAAAATTTATACATTTAAGCCCTGAATAAATTAATTAAATAATAAAATAATTATTTTATTATTTTATTAAATAGGTAAAATTACAATTTTACCCCTAGACATTAAATATGTCAAATGAAGTCCAAATAAATTAAATAAATAGTGTATTTTCACTATTTCAAATATTCTGGACTCAATGGTACAGTCCGATTTTGGAAATACAGTCCCGAAAAATACAGACCCGTAAGGGATAAATGACCGAACTGCCCCTAATGGTACCCAGACCCAAATAAAAATATCAGATAGCCTATTTTGACTATCTCGGGCATTTTGGACTCAACGGTGAGGTCCGTTTAATGAACCGAGGTCCCGAAAAATACAGACACGTAGGTATAAATGACCGAATTGCCCTTAATGATATCCAAGGCCGATTAAACATAACAGATAGTCCAATTTCACTATGTTGGACACTCCGGACCCAATGGTGAGGTCCATTTTATGAACTGACGTGCCGAAAAATACGACACATGAAATTACTAAATTACCCCTGATACCGTACGAGACCTAAACAAAGTCCGATTGGGACGAAACTGATACCGGTAGGAGCCCAGACACTGGTGAGACTGTATACTTGATTAGATGACGAATCAGGGTCAGAATTACACAAAACGTAAAATGACCAAAATACCCCTGAGCACTGTAAGTGCAAAGTAGAAGTCGAATAAAGGTCAAACTGATATGATAAATTATCATAGGCATAATTATGAACACTGAAAGGCTAAATAAGACTCCGAGACAGTCAACGCGTAAAACGAGAAATGACCGATGTGTCCCGACAATCTAAAGCAGATACCAAATGAAGTCCAAGGGACTTACAAATTTATACATGAGATATATGGGACGTTCTGAGGACCATGATAGGGTCCCGGGCAAAAATGACAAAATTACCATTTTGCCCCTAAGACTAAATAAGTACCCAACTGATACCAATTAAAGTCTAAAAGACTTAAAACTTCATATATACGATATATGGGATATTCTGAGGACCATAACAGGGTCCGGGATAAGAATGGCAAAATTACCATTTTGCCCCTATGGTTAAAATGAGAACCTAACTAATACCGATTGGAGTCCAAAGGACGTAGAACTTTGTACTTAAGATATAAAGACTATTTCGAAGACCACGACAGGGTCCGGGACAAGAATGGTAAAATTACCATTTTGCCCCTAAGGTTGAATGAGTGCCTGACTGATAACAATTGAAGTCTAAATGACTTAGGATATAATCCTAATAACTGCTAAGCCTAATTAAAGAAAGAAATAGCCTCGAGTGAGACCCAATGGAAGGGCGATAGGCTACTAGGTTATCTTAGGTAATCCGATAGATACCTAAGATGACGAATGAGACCTGAATGGATGAGTTCTGATCTGTCTGTGATTGATGATTATTATTCAGGATATACATGGAGATGCTTGACGTACCTAGAGGTTATCGGATTATTTATGCAAGGGAATAAGCGTAAAGTTTGTGAGTAACTTCTGACACTGTTTTGATTCTGTCCCTTGATTTATTGATCTGTTTTGAATGCAATTATTTAAGTGCAATTATTTAAATGCATGCCTTTCCGTACTATATCACTTATGACATGGTTTTAGTCTTTTTAAATAATTGACTATATTCCTGATCCCTGTGCTAGCATCCCGTACTGTTTTTCCTGTTTTGAACTGTTGAGATAAATGGATGTATTGAACCATTATTCCCGAAATGATTAAACTAACCATGTGATATAGGCAAAGAACGATATTTTGTCGTACCGTACTACTTGTATAGTATACTGTCGAAATACTATATTGTTTTAAATGTACGTACTTAATGTAGGCCCCTTGCACTACATTTCACACGATGTGATTGTGTCCTTTGAATTAGGAATTCCGTTCAGTTCGGTTATGTGTTATCCGTTAATGCTATGTCTATGTCCTTGATTGATACGTTCGATTCCGTTGTGTACCGCCGGTCGATAATAGGTCTGTTTGGATTGATGTATTGTTCAGTTCCGTTATGTTCTACCCGTGATGATATGCCTCTGTCTTGATTAAAACGTTGTTCAGTTCGGTCATGATTCGTTCCGCTAGTGATATGTCTCCGACTTGATTGTTATATCGTTTCTACTCAGCTCCGTTATGTTTCGTTCCGTTCATGATGTGCTTGTGTCTTGATTAGTATATTGTTTTTGTTCAGTTCCGTTATGTTCTAGCTATTGAAAGTATGCCTTCGTCTTGATTGAAACATTGTTCAGTCCAGTTATGACTAGTT
This sequence comes from Nyssa sinensis, assembly GCA_008638375.1. NCBI lineage: Eukaryota > Viridiplantae > Streptophyta > Magnoliopsida > Cornales > Nyssaceae > Nyssa > Nyssa sinensis. The sequence goes on from CM018049.1 coordinate 12,682,027, forward strand.
CCGACAGTGATGTGTCCCTGACTTGATTGTTATATTGTTTCTACCCAGTTCCGTTATGTTGTGTCCTGTTCATGATTTGCCTGTGTCTTGATTAGTGTATTGTTTCCGTTTAGTTCCGTTATAATTTTAGCCGTCGAGGATATGCCTCTGTCTTGATTGACTTATTGTTCCCACTCAGTCTCAGCTGTGATTCGTTCCGTTAATGAAGTGTCTGTGTCTTGTTCGATATATTGGCAATGGTTATTGTTTTGGTCCGATTGGTTATGTTATGTTCCGATTCGTTCGTACTGTTTGTGCAATCTTGTTCCATTGTACTAGACTGCTTATGAAATGGATTTAGAAAATTGTTATATTGAAATGATTAAATTATCCACGTGCCTTGGAAGCAAGGACTGGTTTTGAAACCCATGATAGGAAATCTGTGTTACTCACTGGGCTTATTTAAGCTCACCCCATTATTCTGACATTTTTCAGGAATTACCTCCATTGGATTAGAAGGTACTATGACATGACGTGAATAGGCCAAGTGGCATCGCAAGTAAGGATCTGACGGCACTGAATTGTAGAGACTGGTTTATGGTGGATTGAACCTGGTTATTCCGGTGAGTGGTATGTTATGACTGACTTGACTGATATATACTAGATAGACATGGCTCATGGAACTAATGGTACTCTAGAGATATTAGATCTGCTCTGTTGTTATATGTTTGATTTTAGATATGCTCTGAGATTAGAATTGTTGACTGACTGGATTTAGTCTTGCTCTGTGAACATATACTTATGATGGATAAGTGAGTTGCATTCCCGTGAGACAAAGAAAAAGTTTTAAATTCCGCTGCATCTGACCCTACAGTTGGAGTGCAATTCGTCGGAAAGTTCAGAATTTGCCTTTGGTTGGTCGCGTCGCGACTAACTGGCAGTCACGTCCTCGACATCCGCGTAGGGTGGGGTTCGGGATGTGACATACAACCGACTTTCAGGTCGGATTATCAAGGCTTGAACCGAGCTCGTTGGACCAGTTTGATGCCTAAAAAGGGTGCCAAAATAATCGTTTATGGTTTAGGAACATTTTAAGATAAAAACAGTAGGGATTTGATGAACCAGAACCCACGAAATTAAAGAAAAAGAAACCCAGAAAAATAGGGTTACAGCGATGGAGTTGGGGAAGACGATCTACACCAAACGGGGTAAATGACCAAAATACCCCTTGTTCAAAATTAACAAATTATTAGTGTACTTTTACTATCTCGGACCCTCTGAGTCCAATGGTGGGGCCCACGACATGAGATGAGGTTCCGAAAAATTGGAGTCCTGCAAAGGGGTAAAATGACCAAATTACCCCTGGTACTCTTAAAGCCAAAATGAAACCGGAGAAGGCCTAAATTGACTTTCTTTGACATCCCGGACTCAATAATGGAGTCCAAATTACGAAACGAAGTACGAAAAATGTGACACGCAAAACGATAAATGACCATTCTGCCCTTTTACATATAAAAGTCCGAATTAAATTCTAAGAAAGCCTAAACTGACTTTCTTCGACGCTCTGGACCCAATGGTAAAGTCCATTCGATCAAAAGAAGTGTCTAAGATAAAAAGACATAAAATTTGATGAATAGCATCAGTCAGAGGACTATAATTAAAACATTGCCGAAGTATTAAACTGAGGCAAATACGAAAAAATAAAGTACGAGAAGACGCGACGCGTTAACATGTGAAGCAAATAACTTTAAATTGAAGTTAATGGAGCTACCAGAAGAGTATAAGTTGAAATAAATTAAGTTTCTAACACATTAAATTGTGTCGTAGGTTAAAGTACGAGTTTAATTAAGTACGTGCGAAGTTATAGGATGTTAGTAAATCGACTAGGATAAAATACGAACTAAGCATAAATTAAGAAGCATCAGTAGGTGATATTGCAGTAATGTGAAGTTAATGAGATTGTTATGGATTGTTCTTAGGAATTACAGAGGAAGTGGGAAAGCGCACTTTAGAGCTAACCCTAAAGGACCAAGGTGAGTAACCCTGTGTTTGAACTGGAGATTTAACTCCATATATTTGAAGAAGTTTTAAGCTCAAGTCATTGCAGCCTTTGAATATCAAATTCAGTCTTTATATGATTCCGTTCTTTTAAAATGTTCTGTTACGGCATGCTTATTAAATGTTTTAAATTCAGCTCTTTTCTTAAAAATACATCAGCATGTCTAAATCAATTGCAAACCTCTTTAATATTCTGAATTTGATTATCACGTGTATTTGAAGCTTTATTGTAGAATTTGTACATTTCATGCTTTAAATGTTCATGAAAAACATCTATTGAAGAAGTCATGTGACAAATGTTTTATAAGATAAACGGTACTAAGTACCAACCCCTATGATGGTTGAAATCCTTCGGGATTCAACAGTACATGCCCGGTAGAAGGATCTAATCCCCCAGGCAAATGAGATATCTCCATCGACAGTATTGGCAGTAAAATGGGAGTCTGGTTCGAAACAGATTCCGCCTAATAAAAGAGAAAAGATGACAAGTGATTTTGAAAATAGAAGTAGGTATTATCCCTATTCTATTTCACGTGTTTATATGCTTCTAAATTGCATATGCTCTATTTGAAGAAAATGTGTATTTAGCTTGAATACTTTAATTGTTCAAAGCTATTGTTTGAAGAATGCATATACTCTGTGTTCTAAAATGTACAAGCAATTGGTAGTGAGTATTTCATAAACCCTCATGTGCTAAAACCACTACCAGTTGAAAACCCATGACGAATGCAGGAATTACTCACAAGCTTTGATTAGCTTACCCGGATTTTATCCGCCCCCCTTTCAGGTGACTAAGGGCAGATCGATTATTGAAGACTATAAGGAGAAACCTAGCTTTTGGGAAGATTTGCTTGAGGGGTTCTTTTGGGGAAAAATCACATGAACTCTGATTAATATGTTTTGTATTAGCGGACAGTCTAAGGACATGTATTAAGCCCCACGGGGCAGTTGAACTAAGATTGTAATTATAAAGTCTTTTAAGTTTTAGTTATGCTCTGAATGTATGATTATACATGTATACCGAAATGTGAAGAGTGGCAGTATCGGACGGATGTGCAAATTTTAAAATGAGAAAAAAAAAAAAAAAAAAAAAAGATTTTCACGCTTCCGCAACCACATGAAGCATATCTATTCGATACCGCTACCTATGCGAGCCTTGTCTCGAGGCCTTCGGGTCTCGGGGCGGCGATCGCGATCCGGTAATCCGCGCAGGGTGGGTTTCGGGTCGTGACATAGAAGCTGGGGACGACGGAGCTCGATGGTGTGAAGGGGTTGTGGTGGTGAAGGGTTGCGGCAATAGACTTGGGTGGCGGTGCTTGATGCAGTGGACCATGGTGGTCGTGGGAAAGATGGGTAGTGGTGCTTGGTGTAGTGGCGATGGGCATTTCCAACAGGGTTGATGCCATTGGTAGGTTTGGAGATTGTAGATGTGTTGGGGTTGAAGATTGGTGGAGAGAGAGAGAGGGGGGGGGGAATGGGTTAAAGGGGAGCTTCGATGGGTTATCAAATCAGAACCATGAAAAAAATCATAAAAGATTATTGTCAAGATGAAAAAAACTTAATCAAATCTATATATACTAGTTTATTAACACGTGCTTTGCACATGAATAGAGTATCAAATTATTAAGATACATTTTATATAAATATAAGTATTGTAAATTTGTAATAAATAATAATACTAGACAAAAATAATGCAAATTAGAAAAGAGAGAAAAACTTGGTGATTATGGGAAATGAGCATGAAAATAAAAAGAAATTAAGTAAAATGTACTTATTCATCTTGGATAAGAAAGTTAATCAAACAAAAACAGAAAAGACAAATGAAAATTTAGTATCATGTTAAAATAATCTTAAAATATAATAAAAATAAAGAGATTAATGTAGCTAATAAATTTCTATATTAAACTTAAAGGAAAAAAAGTAGTTTTGATTCTTTTTTTTTTTTTTACTTATGTATTCTATTGGTCTACGACCATTTAAATATAAATGTGTGTATACACATATACACATATAAAATATTATATATATCACGTCAAAATTTGTAAATTTTTTTTATTTAACACGCTTCTTAGTATTTTAACATTTTAAAACTTATAAAAAAAACTTATATATATATATATATATATTGCTTCTACCACCAAATAAAGGTATGTCAATTTTTATTCTAACTTTTACACACACACACATATATATATATATATATATATTTTTTTTTTTTGACCATTGAAATAAAATGAAAGACGAGTATGAGAAAGAAAGAGAAATTAACTAAATTTAGGTAAAGCCTTTTTATTTATAAGGTTACCCATTTCATTTTTTTGTCAATTTTTTAAATTTTTTTACCAATTTCCTAATCTTTTAAGATTCTAGATTTAAAGAGAAAATAATTTTGTCACTATTTTATTTTTTACACACATTTTTTCTTTTACGATTATAAAATTTATAAGGAAACATAATTTAAAATTATTCCTTAAATATTCAAGTTTATTTTTCTGAAATATTCCTATTTTCTTTAAATAATAAATACATATTATCTAATCACGCCCTATTTTCAAATATAATAATTTTGTGTTACACAATTGTTACCTTTGTTGGACTTTAAGCATTGGCAAAAACCTTCAAATTTATAAGTTTAAATTTGTTAAGCATTATATACATACATTCTAATTTTTACATTTTTTAAAAAAATTCTATTTTCTTGCCATTGAAATAAAATAAAAGACGAGTACGAAAAAAATGAAATTAACTAAATTTAGGTAAATTCTTTTTATTTTTATTAATTAGGAAAAAAAATCAAATATAATAAAATAAAAAAAGCACTTCTAAATTAACAGAGATGTTAAAAAATGATAAATGATAAAAAAATAAAATCATATAAATAAATGATGTTATCATAATCAACATTTATATTTTATTTTAATAAAAAAATATAAATTAAATGATAATATTAGTTATTCATTTAGAGTCCAGCTAACACTTTCAAGAAAAATAATAAAAAGAAAATAAGTAATTTTAAATCCATGTTACTCGAAATTTTAATTTTTAAAATTTCTTTTCTTCACTCATTGTAATGATGAAAAATAAATCTAAAATTATTTTTCTTAACTTTTTATTTTTTACACACTTCTTTCTATTGTACGATTCTAAAATTTGTAGCGCGAAATAATTCAAAATTGTTCCTTAAGTATTCAATCTATATATTCTATTTTTTTCAAAAATATTCATGATTTTAATTAAATAATAAATACCTATTATCTAATCACACCCCTTTTTCTTCTCTAATATTTTTTTATTCAATTTTTATTTTTTAAAGATTCTAAACCGTTACAAATACCTTCAAATGTATAATTTTAAATTTTTAAAGGATTCTAACTTTTACATATTTTTTAAAGTTTTTTGCACATTGAAATAAAATGAAAGATGAGTATGAAAAAGAAAGCAAAATCAACTAAGTTTAGGTAGAGTCTTTTTATTTATATTGAATAAGACACAATTAAAATATAATGAAATAAAAATCACTTTTAAATTAAATAGATATAATAAAAATTCACAAAAACACATAAAAAAAAAATAAAATCATACATCTAAATAATGTTATCATAGTCAACATTTATATTTTATTTTAATAAAAATTATAAATTACTTCTTCATTCAAAATCCAGCCAACATTTCTTAAGAAAAATAATGAAAAAAGAAAATAGGTAATTTTAAATTCATGTTACTTGAAATTTTAATTTTTGAAATTTCTTCTCCTCACTCATTGAAAAGATGAAAAATATTTCTAAATTTTTTTCTAACTATTTATTTTTGACACACTTCTTTCTCTTTTACAATTCTAAAATTTACAAGGGTAAAATAATTTAAAATTTAAGTCTATTTATTATTCTACTCTTTCATGAAATGTTTTTCCTTAAATAATAAATAAATATTATCAAATCACTCTCTTTCTTAAATGCTTCCAAATATTATCTAATCATACTATTTCTTTAATTTTTCCATTTTTTTCTAATAATTTTGTTTTACACAATTTTTTTTAGGATTATAAACCTTAACAAATACTTTCATATATATAAGAGAAAAAACCTTCAAAAAGTCCAATTATTAACTTTTATTTTAACACCGTTAATAAATATTATTGATTTGACCAAAATAACCTTCAATATACATTTTAAAAAATATTAAATAATAGATATAACAAATTCTTCAATCCAAAAAAAAACATAACATTTTTTATTTATTTAGAATGCTTTAAAAATAAATTTTTACATTATAAAATGTTATGATTTTGGGATTGAAAATTTTATTTTATATAATTTTTAGTATTTTTTTTTCTAAAATATATCTTGAAGGCCATTTTAGTATAATCAGTAATATTTTTTAAAATGGAAGTTAATAATTTTACATTTTTATATTAAAAGTTCATTTTTTGGACATTTTAGATAGAAAAAATGTATTATGAATTTTTTGGACTAGAAACTGATACTGCACTTTTTGACTCTCACGAGGGCTGCCGAGAACTCCAAATTCCGTTGCCTGAGGAACACTCAAAAGACCATCAGAGGACCACCGGATTGGCTCCGGCGATAGCCGCTCCGATGCTTAAGTTAATAAAACTGAATTGAAAGATAATAATGTAAGCCAAAGAATGAGCATGAAAATAAAGCGTACCTTTAGGGTTTAATTTATAGGCAGTTAACTTTCCTAAGTTGATTAGGATTCGGAGCCACGAATATAGGGATCTGATCATCGGAAATAGCAGTTACCTTGTGGAATACTGCACGTGAAGAATATCTAGGAATGGTAGTTTCCTTGTTGAAGACTGCTTCCTTATACTCTGCTCGGCAGGGTGTTAATGCTCGGCAGGGTGTTAAGGCGGTAGTGAGCTCTGAACCACGGAAGGTGCTCTGAAGGTTCGTGCTTAGACTTATAAGTTCTGTAAGCAGATCTGCTCTGAAAGGCCCATGCCAGAATCAATGAGCTCTAGGGGATAATTACTAGAGCTTACCCTAGATGAACGAGTCTGTTTTGAAGGTCGGAGACGGCCGAGCTTTATAATTACACGTGTCAGACGGTGACTGGTTCTGTTGGTTTGTAGTATATCAGTTACCCCCCCCCCCCAAGCCTTTGTTCGAATTCAATGAGTAACTAGGGCTTGGAGATTTTGAAAACCATGCGCCCTGCCTATCCGTTTTCCAAGATGATTGTTGGTGCGTTATTTATTGCGCAGCCAATGTGTCACGACCCGAAACCCACCCTATGCGGATTACCGGATCGCGACCGCCGCCCCGAGGCCCGAAGGCCTCGGGACAAGGCTCGCATAGGTAGCGGTATCGAATAGATGTGCTTCATGTGGTTGCGGAAGCGTGAAAATCCTTTTTTTTTTTTTTTTTTTAAATTTGCACATCCGTCCGATACTGCCGCTCTTCACATTTCGGTATACATGTATAATCATACATACAGAGCATAACTAAAACTTAAAAGACTTTATAATTACAATCTTAGTTCAACTGCCCCGTGGGGCTTAATACATATCATTAGACTGTCTGGAAATACAAAATATACTAATCAAAGTTCATGTGATTTTTCCCAAAAGAACTACTTAAGCAAATCTTCCCAAAAGCTAGGTTCATCCTTAATGTCTTCAAAAATTCGATCTGCCATTAATCACCTGAAAGGGGGGGGGGGGGCGGATAAAATCCGGGTAAGCTAATCAAAGCTTGTGAGTAATTCCTGCATTCGTCATGGGGTTTTCAACTGGTAGTGGTTTTAGCACATGAGGGTTTATGAAACACTCACTACCAATTGCTTGTACATTTTAGAACACAGAGTATATGCATTCTTAAAATAATAGCTTTGAACAATTAAAGTATTCAAGCTAAACACACATTTCCTTCAAATAGAGCATATGCAATTTAAAAGCATATAAACATGTGAAATAGAATAGGGATAATGCCTACTTCTATTTTCAAAATCACTTGTCGTCTTTTCTCTTTTATTAGGCGGAATCTGTTTCGAACCAGACTCCCATTTTACTGCCAATACTGTCGATGGAGATATCTCATTTGCCTGGGGGATTAGATCCTTCTACCGGGCATGTACTGTTGAATCCCGAAGGATTTCAACCATCATATAGGGTGGTACTTAGTACCGTTTATCTTATAAAACATTTGTCACATGACTTCTTCAATAGATATTTTTCATGAACATTTAAAGCATGAAATGTACAAATTCTACAATAAAGCTTCAAATACACGTGATAATCAAATTCAGAATATTAAAGAGGTTTGCAATTGATTTAGACATGCTGATGTATTTTCAAGAAAAGAGCTGAATTTAAAACATTTAATAAGCATGCCGTAACAGAATATTTTAAAAGAACGGAGTCATATATAGACTGAATTTGATATTCAAAGGCTGCAATGACTTGTGCTTAAAACTTCTTCAAATATATGGAGTTAAATCTCCAGTTCAAATACAGGGTTACTCACCTTGGTCCGTTTAGGGTTAGCTCTACTGAGGCGCCTTCCCTTTTACTCTCTCTTTCCTTAGCCTATCAAGATTCATGAAGATTTCATAAATTTTCACATGTACTTAATTAACTCCACAACTCATTAAGTGTAGACTATGAGAGGCCTAACTTGTCATACTTGTCTGTCTTATAACTGAAATACAGAGCTAGTAACTTATGTTCTTAATGATAATAATATTACCTGCGACGCCATTCGGCTAAGGTTTCTGTGTTCTCTCTCTCCTCTTCCAATTTCCTTTCTTCTTCCTTCTTCTTTTTAGCCTCCGCCACCATGGCCTTGGTGGGTGATTTGAACATGAAGGGGCTTACCGAGACGACCTCTGTCGCCTTGGCTATCTTGACAAATCTGTTGATTACTCTCTGTCGACGCAACAGCTCTTGCATGAAGGCCTGTTGCTTTGGGTCCTTGGCCCTTTGGGCCTTGGTCATGATCGTGTATTTGGTTCGTTGTTCTTCCATGATTTACCTAAGATCAATTTATGAGTTAGAAATTTTTATTCTAAGGTTGATGTGTTGTCATGTCCTCGTATATGCCGTAGATTAGTACTTTGGCATCACTTTAATTTATAGTCATCTGACAGATGCTATTCATCAAATTTTATGTATTTTTATTGTAGGCATTTCTTTTGGTCGAATAGACTCTACCATTGAGTCCGGAGCGTCGAAGAAAGTCGGTTTGGGCTTCCCTAGGATTTAATTCGGACTCTAGTATAAAAAGGGAAAAAGGGTCATTCGTCGTTTTACGCGTCATATTTTTCTGTACTTTGTTTCATAGTTCGGACTCCATTATTGAGTCCAGGATGTCAATGAAAGTCAATTCAGACCTTCCTGTGTTTTAATTTGGCTTTTAGTGTACTAGGGGTAATTTGGTCATTTTACTTCTTTACGTGTCTTTATGTTCGGGACCTCATCTCGTGTCGTGGACTTCACCATTGGACTCAGAAGGTCCGAGATAGTAAACTTACACTAATAACTTGTTAATTTTGGACAAGGGGTATTTTGGTCATTTACCCCTTCATGCGTCTTCATTTTTCGGGACCCAGTCTCGAAAAATGGACCCTACCATCAGTCTTAGAATGTTTGAAATAGTAAAAATTTACTATTTATTTATTAAATTTGGACTTCGTTTGACTTGTTTAGGGGGAAGGGCAATTTGGTCATTTTGACATTTTTAGGAGTCTTAAATTTTTTTCGGGGCCTCATCTCATGTCACAGACCTCACCAATGGACTCAGAGGGTCCGAGATAGTAAGGTTACATATATAACTTGTCATTTTTGGTCAAGGGGTATTTTGGTAATTTATACCTTAACGTGTCTAAATTTTTGGGCCCCGTCTCGTAAAACGGACCCTACCATTGGCTTCAGAATATCCGAAATAGTAAGGATACACTACTCGTTTATTTAATTTGGACTTCATTTGCCCTATTTATGACCCAAGGGTAATTTAGTAATTTTACTTATTTAATAAAATAATTATTTTATTATTTTATTATTTTTCCAGGGGTATATTTGCATAATTTTTCCAAAATTTGAGCCACAGTGTAAATCCGTAGAACAGTTGGGGGTCAAAATTAAATATTCAAAACTTTCGGACTGAACCAGTGGGTTCAGTCCTATCTCAAATGAACCGGTCCAATTTCAATTGAACCAATCCGGTCTGGTTGGGTTTATTGTGTAATGCTGACGTCATGATGACGTCAGCCCTAATTGTTTAAAATTTAAACATAAGCATAAACGACGCCGTCCCACTTAACCGTTTATACGACGGGTCGGGTTCCGACCCGAACCCGATTTGACCCATTTGACCCGAACCACCACTGTTCATCTTCTTCCCCGTTTCTTCCCAGTGTTGCCCTAGTTGCAGGTTTTCAATTTTTTTCTATTTCGTGGATTTCTACAACTCCGTTTCTTCTGCTTTCTTTTCCAAACACCTCCTAATACATTTTAGAACACTTCTACATTGATTTGGAGGTTCGAATGTAGCTCAATGACTCGAATTAAGTCGCGATAATCCGAGCTGTTCATGGGTCGTTCATGCTCGTTTGTCGATGGTTTTTCACGAGGTTTTGCTTGTTTTAATCCTCTCTTCATGGGGATTAAATTCTCGTTCATAAGGGTAGGTTTAAAGGCAAGTTTAAGGGTTTGGGTTAAAAACCCGAAACCTGCAAGTCAATGGTCGAGGGTCATTTCATGTGATTTTTGGTCGCGGGTATAGGTTTTCATGACCTTCATGACTTCTTCTTGAAGTCTCTATGCACCAAAAAGAGTTTGGCTTCCATCATTTCAGACCTGCTATAGCATGGTCTTCAATGGCGGTTCACTGTTGGGTCACGTAGTTCTAGGTGTTTTCATGACCTAATTTCATGTTTAATCATGCCTAAATATGTTTAAAACATCATATATACAGAATCTAGAACTAAAACAGTTTATGCATGCCAAATTTTCTAGAGAGAGAAAGTAATGGTTCTTGGTGTTTTACCTCTAACAGTGGCTTTCTCTCTCTTTCCTCCTTCCTCTGAGACCTCTCTTCTCTTCTTCTAAATGCCCAGAACTCTCCCTCTCTTTCTCTATTGCTGATCGGTGGAGATCTTGTGTGTAAGCCATGTATGACCATTTGTATAGGTGAGAAATTAAATGGCTATCACCTCACTTAATTGCCCCTCATTTCACTCCCTTACTCCATCAGACCATAGCCATACTTCTCCCTATTCATCTTCACCTAATGGCCATATAATATACACATAAAGTACATGCCACCTTACCCATATTAATTCCCATGTCTTCCTCTCATCTATTCATGTATACATATATGTATATATATTACATTTAATTTACATATTACTCCACACTCACACACACGGCTGGTATATATATATGTATATATATATATTTATATATTTTTACTTAATTTGTCATATTTAATTTATTATTAAATTATTTATTCAATTTATTACACTTTACCACTTAACCATCATATTTCATATTAATCATAATAAATACTTAATTTCTCATATTAATAAATTAATTTTATTAAATTAATTTATTATTGTTTTAAAAACATAATATTTACTTCCATTTTTCATACCCTCGAAATACGTGTCATATTACCCGACATTCTCGGGTCGGGGTATTACACAATGGTTGGGCTTTCGAAGCCATCATTGTACACAACCGCCATGGCGGTTCAGCTTGGTGGGCCCACAATTTTGTAAACATATAAATAATGGGGAAGGTTTGACATGACCCTATCCTTGCCATTTTCACTATATCAGAAAGAATTCCGCCATTGTTGGATTCGCTTGACCTTGAAGTTTGAAGAGTGCCTATTGTCTGAGGCTTTGGTCTAGAACAGGTTCGATTTCGATTTTTAATACTTTTTAATTTCCTCCTCTTCTTCTCTCAGACTCTGATAATGTCTGGTTCCTCACCCTCTTCTAGTTTTAGCGGTGGCGCAGGAAGCTTGCCTGTGTCACCCCAAGTCCAAACCCTAGAAAGTCATTCCTCCGGCGATGCCGAACATAGGAGAGTAGGATCCCCCTCTAGTTCGGAGGTTAGAGTAGTAGATGCATTCTTAGAGCCCCGAAATAGGGTTGGTGAGGCCTCTGGTCGACCCACTCAAAGGGAAGAAAGGGCAAGCACCATTACTGAGCGTATGCTAGAGGAATTATGGGAAAAGTATAGTCTTCCCTCAAATGTTACATTTAGGGTTCCGAGCACCCTAGATCACCCATATGATGTCGAGGCGGGCAAAATATGTATTTATCTTGCCTGGTTTGAAATGGGATTAACACTCCCTCTTCCTGAACTGGTTAGGCAATTTTTAAGTTGGTTCAAGGTCTGTCCTACCGATCTTAACTTGAACAGTTGGCGGCATCTCCTAGGTTTTATAGTATTAGGGCACCAGAATAATGTAGATGTACCCCTTGACCTGATTCGTAACATTATGGATTTGAAGTACATGAGGTCGGAGAACCTCTTTTACATGTCTTTTGACAAGGGTTTCAGACCCCTATCCTCTGTACCTACTTCCAATAAGACTTGGAAGAAGTGGTATTTCTTTATTGGAGGAGCATGAGAGCGTGAAGACTTCCAAGATCATATCTCGACATTCCCTCGTACCACAGGACCTAAGGGTGAGACCCATTTTTCCTTCGGCCATTTCGGCTCTGCTCTGACTTCTGAGCTACTGAACTAAAATGATTTTTTTCTGTTTCTATGCAAATAGGAGTGCCTAGAAGAGACCCGACTTTACCACCAAACTTTAAGACCAGTACCGTCAACTTCTCCAGCCTTCTAACGGGGCTCATACCTCTATAGTCACCCCAGCAAATCTGATGGCTGCTAGTGGTCGTACTGTGGAGCTCCGGAAGAAGCTGAAGTCGAAGTGGACAGAGCCGGAGCCACAGTTGGTGGGGGAGGCTTCTTCCCAACTTGAGCCCAAGTCTTCTCTGCAAGTGAAAAGAAGGAGGTTGATTTCTGACTCTCTAGAGCCAACTCCATCAGAGGGCAAAAGGGAAGCCCAAACTGTCATCCCAATCTCGGCAGTTCCTCTTGCCCCTTCCATCCCTAGCAAGCGAACCGGGAAGGGGAAGGCGTCTGACACTCCCCCCAATCGTTTGAGGGCCTGGACTACTTAATCGCCAAGAAGGCTTTTGACAATATCTAGTCCAAGGGCCCTCATCGGTATAGGGGGCAGAATGCCGAGAAGCTGATGAACGAGATGATGGGTCTCCAAATGAAGGTAGCTTCTGAAGTCTTCTTTTGTCCTTCTTTTGTCTGTTCATTTATGTACTTGGCCTATTCTAATCTGTTTGCTTTATACTTTGCAGAGTATGCATAGTTTGGCTACTCTGATGGTGACTCCTCTGAATTCGAAAGAAGTTGAAAAACTTCAGGCCGAGCTGGATAAAGTCAAACTGCAGCTTGGAACAGCTCAGTCTGCGGCTCATGCTGCTGAGGAGAGTCTGAAGGAGGCCAACAATAACTTGGCCCTTCTGGAATCTGAGAGGGATCTGTATGCTCGAGAGGCTGAAGGACTTCGGAGGGAGATACTCGCCCTTCGAAACTCTTTTGATCATAAGCTCCAGGATGCAGTTGATCACGCCAGGACTCAGACCGAGGCAAAGATGAAGGAGGAAGTTGAAATGATGGGAGATGAGTTGATTCAATTCGGCTTTGAGAACTTCTGATCCAAGTTTCTCCTCAGGTTTCCTAATTTTGACGTGTCATCGATTGTTGCTCTTCGAGCTGCCCCTCTTGCTGTTGCTGCCCCGAGCAAAGAAGCCATGGCCACACCTTCTGGCCTCCCTTCAGCAGAGGACCCTACCCCTTTTGACAAAGCTTAGGACTTTTTGTATAATTTTGCCCCCTTCTTTCTTTTTTTTTCGTTTTTTGAATCTTCAATGTACTAGACCATATTTATTAATGGAACTGTCTTTTCCTCAGATCTTTTAGTGTCTTTTCTCTAGTACTTGTGAATTTTGAGAGTTGTTGTAATTTCCAAGTAGACTTTGCAATGTCCCAAGTTATTCATGCTTTGTAGTGCATAAATGGGCTTCGACCCTTCGAACTTGTAACTGAAGTAAGTAAACTTGTTCAAGAGCTAACTGTAATTCCTTGATCGGTCATGGATAATGGGCTGCCTTCCGAGCTGCATAACTTACAATAATTTGAACCAAATTGTAATAACCAAGCAAGTTTCTTGTAAGCAGGAAAATAATAAGCAACTGAGCCTTGGTTCTGAAATTGGAGACATTTGAATCTAAACTTATACTAAGTAACCTGAACAGCAGGCTTTGTAGAAGCTAACCGTCCAAGGTTTGACTGCCGAGCCAAAAAACTTGTAATGATAAATGGATAAATAGAAAAATCTTTGATAATCAACACCTTTCTCCAGAACTTCCTGATAAGAACTTAAACATCTAGATTCATCACAGTTGGTTGGAATGGGTATCTGGCTAGAAGAATGTCTGCAACCATGCAGCTGAGCCTTTGCAAAAAAAAAAAATTTCCTTTAGTCTGGGAAATAGTCTAGTGTTTTTAATGAGATGGAGCAGACTGAAGGTCTGTATATATAGAACGGAGCAGACTGAAGGTCTGTATTTATAGAACGGAGCAGACTTGAGGACTGTATATTAAGATAGACTAGACGTAAGGTCTGTACATTGAGATGGACTAGACATAAGGTCTGTACATTCGGTGGACCAGCCAAAGAGGTCTGTACATTCGGCGGACCAGACCAGGTCTGTACATTTAGTGGACCGAACATAGGGTCTGTACATTCGGTGGACCAGACCAGAAGGTCTGTACATTTGCTGGACCAGACATAGGGTTTGTACATTCGGTGGACTAGACCAAGGGGTCTGTACATTATAGAGGAATTCTTGAGGAAGATTTTTAAAGAATGAGAGACTCTTCATTGAAATAATTTCGTAGGTGCACTGTACTCTAGTGCCTAGTTACAGGTCTCCCAACCACGTCTTCTAATCCGTAAGGGGTAGGTCTAACAATTTTTAGTAACTTTGTAAGGGTCCTCCCAATTGGGCGATAACCTTCCCATAGCAAGATCCTTGATGTTTGGCAACACGAGGTCTCTCTATTTGAAAGCTGACGGGCTTCAGCCTTAACTTAAGAGTTGTTGATCATCTCGCGCTATCATGCTTTAGTTTTTAGTGTAGGTATTCAGACTTTTCACAAGAATCACTACTTCGGCACTGTTAGCTGGTGAGAACGGAGCTTCTAAAGTTGGCGTCCCTTTAATTGTCCTTGGAGGTGGTTGCTCTCTCAAAATCCTATCATCTCATTCTGCTCGACAAGTGTTAGGTCTGGACCTATCTGTAGATAGTGCCCTTGTGATTCTGAGCTTATTAGCACTTTAATAGGGTCGCTAATGAGCTTATTAGCACTTTAGTGGCTCGTCGATTCTAATAGGATAGCCTTCTGTCTCGTGAAGGTGAGTGAGGACTAGACCCACGTACTCATGAGCGTGCAGTAATGGCTTATTTGGGAACCTTCTCTTCGAGGGCAAGAGCATGACACTTTTTAGAAGTCGGTTGGCACCCTCTGATAAAACAGACAACTTGATCATGAACGTACTTTAGGCACTGATGGAGGGTCGAAGTAACTGCTCCCACCTGATGTATCCAGGGTCTCCCAATTATGACATTGTAAGGGGACTTGGCCTTCAGAACCATGTACTCGGTCATGGTGGTCTTTTGTTCGTCTCCCTCTCCTACTGAAGTTGGGAGGTCAATCCTTTTTAGTGGAATGTTGAGATTCCCATCAAATCCTACCATGGTTACGGCTGTGGGTTTGATGTCATTGGAGTTAAGCTTCATTAATTTGAAGGGCTCGTAAAATAGAACATTTGTAGAGCTTCTAGTGTCCACCAGGACTCTTCGGATCTCGAAGTTGGCAATTTTGAGAAAGATGACGAGGGCATTACTGTGAGGACAATGTACCCTTACAAGATCTTGATTCAAAAATTGGATCTCAGGAACTGATTGTAGTCTTTTCTCAATGTGAGAGATTGGTAGGATGCTGGGAGTAGTTCTGGCCTCCCCAACATACCGTTTTCTTGCTCTGTTGGAAGTCTCTGTCGGCGGGGTGTCTGCATGGAGGACAAAGATAACCTTATTGTTCTGTCAGTGAGGCTCATTCCATCCTTTCCTGTCTCTGGTCGGGCCTTTGATCTGGTCTCCCCTGTTGGGGCCTTTCATTGCCAGGGTTCTGCCCTCCGTCATGTCTGATGAATTCTTGTAAGCGACCTCTCCTTATAAGCTACTCAATCTCGTGTTTAAGGGCCTTACATATGTTGGTCGTGTGCCCACGGTCTTTGTGGAAGTCACAGTACTTGGTCTGATCTCGGAGGTTTGGATCTCTTCTTAGCGGTTCTGGCCACCTTAGATTCGCCCGAGATCGGACTTGACGAAGTATGTGATTCAGAGAGGCATTCAGTGGAGTGAAGTTGGTGAATCCCCTTGGAGCGGTGTTAAAGGGAGCTCTAGATACTTCTCTTTTTTATGGGCGTTTGTCTCTTTTCTTGGCCGTACCAGATTCCCTTTTTTGATCATCCTTTTTCTGGCCCTCCTTCATGTCATCCTTCTGAGCTTACTCCTTAGACTTCTGGGAGATATTTTTTGCTTCCTCCAGATTTATGTATTTCTGGGCCCTATCCATAAGGGCTGCCATGTCGGCGAGAGCGCTTTTTGTCAAGGAGTCCCTCAAACCTCCCTGGACAAGGCCAGAGGTCAGTGCAGCCACCAGGAAGCCTGAACTACAGTCTATAATCTTAGTGAGCTCGGTATTGAAATGTGCAATGTATTCTCTGAGGAACTCCTCCTTGGCCTGCTTTACATTCAACAAGAACTCATGACCCCTCCTCAGCCTTCGGCTGGTCATGAATCTGTCAAGGAATCGCCTTCCGAGCTCATAAAAACTGATGACTGAGTTCGTTGGAAGGTGGTGAAACCATTTCAGAGTTGTGCCAATGAGGCTGGTTATAAAGGTGCAGCACATAAAGGCATCAAAAGCCCCATGTAGGGCCATGGTGTGCTGGTAATGGGAGAGATGGTCACCAGGGTCCCCAGTCCCGTCATAAGGGGTGAATTTCGGGACTATAAATTTCTTGGGCCTCTCTTCTGCCATTATGGCAGAGGTGAACGGTATGGCTAGCCTTCTGAGCAACTTTGCTAGTTCATCTTGCTCTAGTGGGACTTGAACTCCCCTCATAGCCACGGTGCGATCCATTGAGTCTGCAACTTCGTTGGCTCTTTGCAGGGCCCTAGGCAGGATTGGTTGTTGCGAATCAAGCCTCGCGGCTTCAGGGCCTGTATGAACTGGATAGTTCTGACCCATGGCTGGGGGGTTACTTTGATCCTCCTGAATTGCAGGTGCAGGAGCTACTTGAGGTTGAGACTCTTGTAGTGCTGGATTCACTCCTGAAACCCCAAGGGTTGGAGCCCTTGTGGTGCTTTGATAATGAACTTCTGGAATGAAGGCTGGTATCCCTCTGCCTGCGGCTACCGATGGCTAGGGATCTCCATGAATCTGAGCAGCAGTAGGAGGTTGTGCTTCCTGAGCAGTCATATTGACGAATGGATTATGAGGATTGGTTCCTTGATTCTGAGTAAGCATTACCAAAGTTCTAAACATGGCCAAAAGTTGTTCTTGCATTAGCTGATTCTGTTGCTTGACTTGGTCAAGCTCCTGTCGTATGGGATCAGTGGTTCGTCCTCTTCCTCGTCCGACTAGCGGTTGGGGTTGAGGGTCTTGAGGATTTTGAGCGCTCTTCCTTGGGCGGAGATTTGGAGCCATAATCCTTTAGTAAAAGGAGAATGAATTTTGGGTAAGTAGAGCACTTGGTGATTATCGTTCCCATAGACGGCGCCAAACTGATGCTGCACTTTTTGGCTCTCATGAGGGCTGCCGAGAACTCCAAATTTCGTTGCCTGAGGAACACTCAAAAGACGATCAGAGGACCACCGGATTGGCTCCGGCGATAGCCGCTCCGATGCTTAAGTTAATAAAACTGAATTGAAAGACAATAATGTAAGCCAAAGAATGAGCATGAAAATAAAGCGTACCTTTAGGGTTTAATTTATAGGCAGTTAACTTTCCTAAGTTGATTAGGATTCGGAGCCACGAATATAAGGATCTGATCATCGAAAATAGCAGTTACCTTGTGGAATACTGCACATGAAGAATATCCGGGAATGGTAGTTTCCTTGTTGAAGACCGCTTCCTTATACTCTGCTCGGCAAGGTGTTAAGGTGGTAGTGAGCTCTGAACCACGGAAGGTGCTCTGAAGGTTCGTGCTCAGACTTATGAGTTCTGGGAGATAATTACTCAAGCCTGCCCTGGATGAACGAGTCTATTCTGAAGGTCGGAAACAGCCGAGCTTTGTAATTACACGTGTCAGACAGTGACTGGTTCTGTTGGTTTGTGGTATATCAGAAACTTTATTTTAGAGAACTTTTAATATTTTTTTCAAAAAATTATTCTAATAAGTAAATTTATCTTCAGGTCTAATGTCTAAACAAGCTAGCTTAATGACTTAATATTTCTTATCGATTTGCATGTTTAATTTGGATAATTTTGAAGTATCAAAATGTTGTCGTGTTCTAAAATATGAAAAGCAATGCGGGGCAGTATGATACAATACAATTAATATTTACAAATTTTTAATGGGATGTGGTGTACATATCATGTAACCAGATAATGATAATTACATGGACGTAGAGTCCTAATCTTGAAAATATGATTTATCTTATTTTTTTAATACGTAGAATTCTAATATGAACAAATCTATTTCATTTTTGGAATGAAAACTTAGAATTAAAAATAATCAAAAGAGTATTTTTGTCTAAACAAAAAAGTATAAAACAGAAAACATCCTTACTTTTACATATAGTTATAGATTATAGATTATAGATATAGATATAAATTATACGACAATACAACAATGGTGTGTATATATATATATATGTGTGTGTGTGTGTGTGTGTATTTATACACATAAACATATATGTACATTGGCACGCATATAGTAAATGATGTTTTACAAAAGGAAGTCTTCTTCGAATCTGTAGAGAGAGAGAAATTTTATGCTTTCCAAATATCTATCATATAGTAAATGATGTTTCACAAAAGGAAGTCTTCTTCAAATCTATACAAGAAGAGAAATGCGATGCTTCCCAAATATCTATTCCAAATAATGTGGCACGGTATTATTGACAATACATTAAGTCATGTAATTAATGTACTACCGTGAGACTTTGTCATGTTTCTGTCACATTATTTGGGATAAAAATTTAGGAAGTGTAGCATTACTTGTACATGAAACTACCAAAGTTGATTATTGAACTTAATGTTCGAAAAATGGGTTTTTGAGCATTATAATTAGCTATCTTTGAACTAAAATTAAAGTGGGTCTCACAAATTAATTTTAGTGGGTCCACATGGGAATGTGTTCTCCTCCATAAGGAGATTAAGATTATATATTGGGTTGCTCAAAACCATTAAGGAGTGAATGAAAAATTGTCTCCAAATATCACCACTTGAAAATGGTAACAAAAGCTTGAAGTTTGTGCAAAAAGCTTGTGTCCCACATAGGATGGGTACAAGGCTTTTAAAGAGTATATATACACTTACCTTGGAAGATGGTTTGGGCCCTAAGGGGTACCCAAGTTTTGTGGAAGGGGAAGGACCTAACACATGCTTGGTTTACCATACACGTGCACCACCCCCACCCCGCACCGAACCGAGTCGGGCTTGAGTTTGGCCCGTCATATATATATATATATATATATATATTTGGAGAAAATTAATTTAAATAATTTTTCATTAAACGTTGTCGTTATGTTTTTTGTGAGTTTCTGTTTCTATTTTTTGTAAAACTAAGAACAACAAATTCTGTTTTCTTAAAACAATTTCTAATTTTTCCTTTTATTTGGCAAAACTGTTTTAATAAATTTAGATTAACACTTAACTCTTCGTATTAATATTATTTTAGAATTTAATTAAACTGCTACTTTAATTTATTTCTTGCCATTGGAAATAAAAATAAATTAATTAATATTTTTATTATTTTTCAACTAAAAATACATTATTGTGATTCAATGCATCGAATCTGAATATCACTTGTCAAGGATTATTGGTCTAATGGGATGAAATAAACATTCTGAGACTAAATAAAAGCCATGGGTCAAAACTTGACCCACTTGATTCTAAGGACTCCAGATACTTTTACATATGAAAAAAAAGAATTTTTATTTTTTAAAAAAGTTTAGACTTGATGGGGGTATAAAATAAAAGAAGATCAAATTAATGAGTTACGAGTTGATTCTAGATTAACTTAACTCATATTTGACATATCCATATTTGACCAATTAAATTTTGATCAAGTTTGGATTTAATCTATATTTGATCTTACCTGTCCAAACTCATCCATTTTGTTAAACCTATTTTCAACTGTCCTTCCATCACTGTCCCTGATCTTCACATAAAGGAAACCTTGAGTCGAACCTTAAGAATGTGGAAACTCCAGGCACATACACTGTTCGCATTAAAATGCGCAGATGAATATTGGCTAAGGTTGAACCCGAGTCTCTAAAATTTGAGAGCAAGGGTGAAGAGAAAACGTTTAAGGTTACTCCGGACTTGGGGAGGTTAAGGGAGATGTGTTCGGAGGGATTGTATGGTCAGATGCGAGGAGTCCCATAGCCGTGAAGATGAATAACAAGAAATAAATTAGTGCCCACCTGCCACCCTACTTTGTCCAACATCTTATAGTTCTTCATGACTGGAACACGTCTCCATTTGCTGATATCACACCTTTTAACCCACTCTCGAATAAGAAATATGATCCACTAGTAATGATCGAAACATATCTCCATTAGCTGATGTATCACTTTAATTCTCCTACGTTGTAAGGTCATGAAGGATGCTTTCTTTTCTTTTTTGAATAATGCTACATATCCTAAATTTCTATATCAAAATTTACAAAATTTTTACCCAATTCAAGTGGTTTTGGTTCGATTTAATCATATTCATGCATTTTTAATAGAGGTGGCAAATGTTATCCAAATCCGTCGACCCGTCCTAAACCGTCCACTATCAACTCGCCTCATTTAGTTAGTGGGTTATAAACGAGTTGGGTAATAAAGAACCTATCAATTTAACAGATTAATACGGGTTGAATATAGTGTTTAACAAGTTAAGAATGAAAAATAAAAATAAAAATAAAATATATATATATATATTTATATTTATATCTCCATTTGGGAAAGATCAAAATTATAAAACATATACAATAGATTATAAAATAAAATCAATATTTAGATAATGTAATTCAACATCACCATATATATAAATAAAACATAAACCAAAAAGCTTGTGATTCAAAATAAGTTGAATTAGTCTTCGCTAGGAGCTTTGGATACCATTTTTTCTCCATAAACAATAATTGCCATCTAAAAATCACATCAAAGATATACATGTACAAAAATATGAATTCATCTTATTAGCCTATATTAATTATCATGAAAAAAATAAAATTTCGTATCACTACTTAAATACATAAAAAAATTAATTACATATATATATATAACGGTATATACATAGTAGTGCTCCATTAGTAGACACAATTTTGTTTTTTTTTCTTTCTTTCTTTTGTTTCCAATAAAAGTCCAAGCTATTCATCCTAAAGAATTTTATGATAGAAACAAAAGAAATTTATTTATTGACAGTTATCGGAAGTTCTTTTTTTCATTATGAGATATCAGTGAATGACTTTCATTTGGTCTTTCTTAGATGCTAATATCTTAATATTGTCACTTACATTATTCTTTCAAAGTTTAAAGTGGCAAACCTTCATTAGATAATTTTTAATGAGTAAAGTTATGAAATCTTGTAGTCCTAATCAAGTTATGAATGTTAAGAGATAATTACATAGATTTATATCCTCTTGCAAGTTTTGTTTAAGTCCCTAGATAATATTATTTATCAAAACAACTATTTAAGTTGTTATTAGTTTAACAATTTAGTTCATGCTAGAAAAGAAAACGAACCCATGAAAGCAATCATCATAAATTTCACCTGATTAGATTTACTAATAGAGAAATAATTTTTTTTTTTAATGTGTATTCACAAAAGTTTTAACAAAGAAACATGATAATTTTGTTAGTCATATTACTTGATTGAGATGTGGCAATCTTAAGTAGTATTTTGTTTCTTAAAAAAAGTTGAGTAGTGGGTCAAATTCGGGTTGACCCGACCCATTTATGTCCCGACCCGTATTTGACTCGATCAATTCGGGTCAAATATAGGTTCAACCTAGTTATGACCAGACCCATTTACAACTCGCCCAAATCCACCCAACCCGGCCTGTTTTGCCAGGCCTAATTTTCAACTATTTTTTCAAATGCATGTAATTTTTGAAATCGTATCTTTAAGATACGATTTCAATGATAATTTTTTAATGAAATCGCATATTGAAATTGTGATTTTGAAACCGCATATTTCAATGGCAATTTTTCAACGAAATCGTATCTTTAAGATACAATTTTGAAATCACGTATTTCAATGATAATTTTTTCACAAAATCATATATTCGTGATACGATTTCAAATCAACAAAGGTTTAAACAAGTCATTCTAATTCTTTCTTGGTTTGAAGATGTAATTTCAAAAACAATATAATTTTGGAAAAAAAAATGTCATTGAAATCGCATCTTTAAAATAAGATTTTAAAAACAACATAAGTTTAGAAAATACATTAAAAAAAGGCATGTATAGAGTTCAAAAAAAAAACATGGGTTAGGTAAAAGATTCAAAATTTGCATTCCAAATTATATGGCAATAATACATTATTGTAAAAAAATTTATAATGTATTTAAACCACCACCAATAGTCTAATGTCAAAATTTGGAATAAAAATTATTACTCAATCATTTTATTTTTTGTTTTTGGAAAGTTGGCCCATTAATTAGTATAACATCATTTAGATACTTTTGAAAATAACATATGGTGAAATGTATCATTATATTTTGAATGATTGAAAGGTCAAAATGGTGGGCATTAAGAAGATAGTGATACATTTAACTAAGAAAATTGTATGTATTCATTGTTGTTAACTGGGATGGTATTGACAACTGCGGCTCTTCGGTATTCATCTCCCGCAATAACTCCACCAGTAATGTGTCTGTATATGTATATAGACAAATATAAATGTCCATCATATCTGGGACTCCCTCTTTCTACTGAACAACGAATCGCGAGATTTCCTCTATTTTCCTTTTCTTTCTTTTTTTGGGTATAATTTTCAGATCCTAATCGCTTGTTTCTCTATCTTTATCTTAAATCAAGACATGTATATATAGTTAAATATATTTCTTTCATAGCAAAAGTCATTCACTTCTACTTCATATATCAACCTATTCTAAGCCTCCGCTTTGGAATACAGAAGAGTTATCTGTGATTCTCTTTCTCCACCCAAACATCAGAGGCTATTCCGAAGCAATATGTTGTTTTCTGAGTTGACAACTTTCCTTTTACCAGTCATTCTTTGGCTCTGTTCCAAGCACCGGCTTTCGCGATCAAAAAGGTGCACATGAATGAAAATTTTCCAATTAATTATTATTTCTTGATTAATCAGAAGTTATTAACCTTGAACTAGCACTTTTGGATTTTAAATTTTTTTTTTTCTCTCTCTTGCCTTAAAAACTGTTTTGTCAGTCTTATATAGTGTATTTAGGAGCACATTCACATGGCCTAACGTCCGCTGATGTTACTGATTCTCATTACGAATTTCTTGAATCATTCTTGGGAAGGTATAGAATCTGTTGTAGTTGCATTTTGATAAATGATTCTCTCATTTTTTTTTTTCTTTTTTTCTTAAATATAAAGAGAAATCTTTTTTCTACAGTAAAGAGAAGGCCAAAGACGCAATATTTTATTCGTATAAAAGACACATAAATGGGTTTGCAGCTACTCTGGAAGAAGAGGATGCAACAGAGATTAGAAGTATAAGATAGTGAACATACATTCCATTCCTCCATTTTCTGTTTTATATATATATATATATATGATGATGATGATGATGATGATGATCACTGTCACCTTATTAAAACATGTTTTATCCAATGTCAGAGCATCCCAAAGTTGTGTCCGTCTTCTTAAATCAAGGGAGGAAATTACACACAACTCATTCTTGGAACTTTCTTTTGCTGGAAAAGAATGGTGTGGTTCACTCGGATTCGTTATGGAAGAAAGCTAGATTTGGTGAAGATACCATTATTGGAAATCTAGACACTGGTAACTTTTTCTTTTTCCCCCCGTAAATTTCAATGTTAAACATAAGATTAATAATTTATAGTGATTTTGCTAGGTGTGTGGCCTGAATCAGAAAGCTTTAGTGACAAAGGTTTTGGGCCCATTCCATCAAAGTGGAAAGGAATCTGTCAGAATGACACCATTGCCGGAGTGCCTTGCAATAGGTATGCTATTTTATAATTAACTAACAGTTGCTGGATACATCTTCCTGTTAAATTTTTTGCTTATCAATTGGAAATTTAAGATCAAAACTCAACAAAGTGTATTTGTTCTAGCATTTCAAGAACTATTTTCGATTTTCGAAACTTTGATTCTGAAATCACGTCCATCTGTCTAGTATTCTTTGTTCAAGCAAGGCCTAAAATTCTAAAACAATTTCAAAAGTAAGTTTATACTCCAATCAAATAAGCAAGATGAGGTGATTCTTGTGGTTTCTTATAATTGAAGGAAAATGATTTGCATTATATTGTGGGTACAGATCCAACATTCATGCCCCTTATTGCCACTCAATTTGTGCAACAAATCAAAAATCATGTTTATATTTTTGGCAAGTTTTCCTCTCAACAACCCAACACTTCGATATGATGGAAGAGAGAATACAACTCCTTGCAAGTCTTTTTATATATGCAACAGTTCAATTATTTTGCAATTGTATTGAATGCCCTTAAAAAAGAAACTTTAGTAGATAAAACATCTTGTGGGACACCTTTTTTAACTTTATAAATTGAGCACGAGAAGGGCTGTCATAATAAAGTTTCAAAAAGTTGCAATTCCACTTCCTTTTATTAGTGGAGAGCAATTATAATATTGTCATTGATTGAAGATCTTTTTTTTTTTCAATATCTAACAACATTATTGTTTTTATTACTATTTCAATTCTCCAGATTATCAACAATACTTCCGTCGTGTACTAATAGTTTTTTTGGCAAAAACATTACTTCAAGTTGGCCCTCATAGCCTTTGAATTATTCAGCTCTGCTAAAACTGCTATCCAAGACCATGATTATCTAATTTCCTATTATATTTATACTTTTTTATATTAAAAAAAAAAAGACTCTGGGAAAATATTTAGTTTGTTTTACAACTACACTGATGATGCATTTGATTTCTTTCCTTGTTTTATATTTGAACAAAATTTGCAGGAAACTTATAGGAGCTAGGTACTTCAACAAAGGCTATGCCGCTGCCTATGGAAGCCCACTTGGTTCTTTAATGAACACGGCACGTGACTATAAAGGGCACGGGTCTCACACACTTTCAACTGCAGGTGGGAACTTTGTTCTTGGAGCAAGTGTCTTTGGGTTGGGAAATGGAACTGCCAAAGGTGGTTCACCTAGGGCTCGAGTGGCTGCTTACAAGGTATGCTGGTCTCCAATCAATGGCAGCGAATGCTTTGATGCTGATATTATTGAAGCATTTGATGTTGCCATACACGATGGTGTTGATGTGCTTTCTGTGTCCCTCGGTGGTGACCCTAGTGACTACTTCAATGATGGCCTTTCAATTGGGGCATTCCATGCTGTTAAGAATGGTATTGTGGTAGTATGCTCAGCCGGGAATTCTGGACCTACTGCTGGAAGTGTCTCAAATGTTTCACCTTGGATGATAACCGTTGGAGCAAGCACAATGGATCGTGAATTTCAAGCTTATGTTGAACTCCGTAATGGACTACGCCTAAAGGTTCATTTATTTATATATATATATATATATATATATATAATGTTATTTTCTTTTCCACTTGTGCACTCTTTAGTTCTTTCATGAATATGTTTATTCTCTTTTATATGACGCCAGGGAACAAGTACTTCTAAACCATTGCCAGAAGATAGATTCTATCCCCTTATTAGTTCTGCACAGGCTAAAGCTGCCAATGCATCCACTAAACATGCGTACGAACATATCTCTTCAAATCTTCTCTTTTGAGTTCCGAAAAAAAGCAGTAATTTCAAGCTGGTAATTGTGATAATGAATGCAGCCATATATGCTTTTTTTAGTTTGGAAAAAGCAGTAATTTCAAGTTGGTAATAATTATAATGAATGCAGCCATATATATATATATATGTGTGTGTGTGTGTGTGTGTGTGCGCGCGCGTGTGCCTGTGTGTGTGCGCACTTACAGTGGTAGTTATATGGCTACAGTATGCACTATGCTCTGTCTTATTTGTTTGTGTTATGCAGTATGCTATGCCAGGGAGGGACACTGGATCCTGAGAAGGTGAAGGGTAAGATCTTGGCATGTCTTAGGGGGGAAAACTCGAGAGTGGACAAGGGCCAGCAGGCTGCTCTTGCTGGTGCTGTCGGGATGATTCTTTGCAATGATGAGTCAAGTGGTAATGAAATTATTGCTGATCCTCATGTCCTTCCCGCATCACATATCAATTACACAGATGGCCTTGCTGTTTTTGCCTACATCAATTCTACCAAGTATCTCTCTCTCTCTCTTTCAACTTCCAAATAATGGCCATTTCAACTCGATCCATCAGTTTCATTACAACAATAATTTTTTACAGTGATCCACTGGGCTTCATTACAGCTCCAACAGCAGAACTGTACACAAAACCAGCTCCATTCATGGCCTCTTTCTCCTCCAAGGGACCGAATACTGTTACAACTGAGATCCTCAAGGTTTGATCAAGAATTCATTGTGGTTTGCTTTGTTGGTTGTTTTCCCAATTTATCATGTTACAATTTATTACTATAGTTTTAGCCTTTTAAGGTAGCAACTAATTTCCATTTGTGGTCAATATTCAGCCTGACATTACTGCACCAGGAGTAAATATCATAGCTGCCTACTCTCAAGGAACAAGCCCCACGGATGAAGACTTTGATAAGCGCAGGGTTCCTTTCAACACAGAGTCTGGCACATCTATGTCTTGTCCTCATGTTTCTGGAGTTGTGGGCCTTCTGAAGACACTCCACCCTGACTGGAGTCCTGCCGCCATAAGATCAGCAATCATGACTAGCGGTAATGGCTTTAATTAATTCTTCTACCCTAAGCCGGTGGAGATACCCTTCTTAACAATTTACTTTTGTGCTCAAAGTTTGTTTTGTTAATACATTGTCTACAGCGAGAACAAAAGATAACACTGTGAGCCCAATGCTCAACGGGTCCTTGGAGAAGGCAACCCCATTCAGTTATGGTGCTGGACATGTGCGACCAAACCGTGCCATGGATCCAGGCTTGGTCTATGATTTAACTGTCAGTGACTACTTGAATTTCCTTTGCGCAATCGGTTATAACGAAACCATGATTCAACTATTCTCTGACGGACCTTATAAATGTCCTAAGACTTGCAATCTTCTCAATTTCAATTACCCGTCAATAACTGTCCCGAAGCTCTCTGGCTCAGTCACAGTCACTCGAACAGTGAAGAATGTTGGTTCCCCAGGAACCTATGCATCTCGTGTTCGTGAACCACGGGGAATTTCAGTTTCTGTTGAGCCCAGGATTCTGAAATTTGACAAGATTGGTGAAGAGAAAAGGTTTACGTTGACTCTGGAAGCTAAGAGAGCTGATGCAGCAAAAGATTATGTATTTGGAGAGTTATTATGGTCTGATGGTGTTCACTATGTGAGGAGCCCAATCGTTATTGCTGCAGCTATTGAAGGATTTAAAGAATATTAGTGGTAGGAATTAGAATAAAGTATCATTTTTTCTATAAAAAAATTTAAAATTTTATTGGTTCAGGGATAATGATTAGGTTGGCAATGAGAAGGGAGGAATATATTTGGCGATCTTCACCATACCATATTATCAAGTTTTCTTACATGCTAACATGATTATTCGAGTGCTAGTAAATGAAATTTATTAGTATGTATGGGTGTTAGTGAATACATTCTCTTAGTACTGGTCAATTCAGTCTCTTAGACTAACCTGGCATGACTATAGTACCAACAAGCTTTATTGACTAACACCAAAAAACTAAGGTCATGGTTGGATAGAAACTCAAACTGAGTTTCAGAAATCATCTTTTTTCAAAACAGTGTTTGGATACATTGTATCCAAATTATTTTCAAACCACTTTTTCAAACCACTTTTTCAACTCTTCAATAATATGCCATATCTGAAAATATCTCTACCTTGTCTCCATCAAAGCTCTTTATACTCAGAGAAAATTAAAAGCTGTGCACAGTCTTTTTTGATTTGGATTTATTTCCGTTGAACACCACCGACACTATTCATTGTCTCTCTCTCTCTGTCTTGCATCCAACTGCAACGACTTCTACTTGATCTCTCTCTCTCTCTTGCACCCAGCGATAATCAACACCGTCAATCTCTTACATCGCCACGATTGTTTCCCCCACCGACTCGTTCTCTCTGCCTCTTGTTTTCGTTTTCCATCGATTTTTTGGCCCGATTTGAAGATCTCGTTCAACTTGAGAAAAACTGATTTTGGTGTATAGATTTGAAGATCGCGTTCCAAGATCTGAATAAACGTCTTCCGCAGTTCCTTTATCCGAGATCTAGATCTCGTTCCACCCTTTTCTCTCTCACCCACCGACGAAGCCACCAGTGATCTTCACATCTCTGATGCTAACAAGAGGGCAAAAGAGAAAGCAAGCAGAAGCTATAGACGATACCGAGCATAGCTACACCGACGAGAACCAAGTCCCAGTACCACCATCACCGTTCAAGAAAGTATGAAAACCCTTGATCAATTTTTTTTTTTCCAGCATGAACTGTCGCAACCTCTGTCATTCATATATCATTCAATACGGAATATATATAAATATATATAAATCGTATTACATGCTTTGGGAAAGGTTGTTTAACAAGATTCCATAAATTACTTGGCACAAATTTAATTATCAAGGCTGTTTAACAAGGCTGTTTAACAAGGCATAAAAGTTTGAATATATTTAACAAGGCTGTTTAACAAGATTCCACAAATTTAATTCCATAAATATATAAAATTTTTCCATAAATTAAAACGTAGAGTTGGGCACTATTGGCATTCTTAAATCTTAATTACTTGGCAACAATATATTAACTGAACATTTTTCAACATTGGTAAAGGTTGAAATCTGAATCACTCTTTTTTTTTTTTTTCTTCTTGTTTTTACCATAACATGATTCCATGATTTTTCTTGTTTTCCTGGACATATGGGCTTCATGATTTGAATTTTTACAAAATTCAATTGTGAGAATAATTTTTTTTTCTTTGTAAATTATCACTACATTATTATATGTTTTGGTTTTTTTTTTTGGTTGATATATTCTGTCATTCCATGAATTTTTTATCAACAATATATGACCACACTTGCATGAGTTCTTAGGCTAAGATTGTACATGAGAGGATTTCAAGTAGAAAACTTCAGTGATTGACATATTGGGTGAAACAAGTTTGTAGAATCCAAAGATTTTTTTTTTTTTTTATTACTTTGGGGATTGCAATAATTGACTGTGTTTGGGTGAACTATAATGTGTAATTACTGCTTTGTATACACAAATTATCTTCACCAATTACCACAATTGCTTTAGATGTCGAAACAATTCGATGAATTTGAAGATTCTGTGAACTGGCCTCCAAGGGTGGAGGAAGCATTTATAAGAATGAAGGTGGATGAGGTTCAAAAGAACCCTGTACAGACCAGTAGTTTTAATAACCGTGTGTGGCAGAAGATAGACGAATAACTTTTTAATTTGTTTGGCAAGCGGTACACGGTGCAAAAATTGAAAACAAAGTACAGTCGGCTTAAAATGAAATATCGGGAGTTCACAACACTGTTGGGGCCAAACGTTTCTGGATTCGGTTGGGATCTTGAAACAAACACTGTCACTGCCACTGAAGATGTATGGCAGAGACATCTTCAGGTATCTACTGCAATCTAATTTGTATCCCCATAAAAGTCAATTTTTGCACCGTCCAAAGTTTATAGATATGTTGGTTAACATGTTGCCATTTCACGTATGTAGACTTATCCTAAAGCACGCCAATTTCGACGCAAAGGGTGTGACCATTATAATTTACTGTGTATAATTTTCAACAATACCAACGCAAGTGGGTCTTTAGCCAGGTCATCATCCCAGTTGCCACCAAATTCAGATGAGGAGAGGGATTTAGAGGAGGAATTTATGGGGGGTGCGGCTCACGACATTCATAATACCGGTATGCCAGATGCCTCTCCGTTGGCTGGAAAACGTGTTTCCAGCAGTGGTAAACGTGCTGCTAGTGGGAAATCAAGTGGTAAAGCTAGTAAATGTAGTAAGATGTCTAGTATGGACATCGCATTAGAAGCATTTACAGATTTTGCTAATGCCCGCAAGAAGCAAATAGAAGGCAATACCACTGCTGTTGAAGCTTCTTCCAACTTAAAAGATCGGTACTCAATTCAAGCTTGTATGGATGCATTGAATAGTTTTGAAGATGTGGACTATGATCAGTATATAAAGGCAACAAAGTCTTTCTCTGATGACAACTGGCGGGTCATGTTTATAGAAATGCGAGCATCCATGAAGCTGAAATGGGTTCAGAGCTTGTAGGGAGAGTACTGGACACAATAACTTATTTTATTAATTGTATTAGTTTGTACTGTTTATTTTTTCAAACCCTGTAGTTTAAGGCAGCTTAAAATCATACAGTTTAACTGTGGATTTCTGTTTTTGGTGCCTTTGTTAGTGAAGCAAATATATAGAGGGTGAAAGTACGGGTCCCATTTACAAATTTGTTGGATTGTTTTCTCTGTGGATATGGGAATTTATGCAAGCATGAAAAATTCTAATTTTACCAAAGAAAACTAGCTGCATCTGCATAATAATATTTATAATCAATAAAGAAAACATTCAGATATTGGATGTGGAAATAGAAAACTTCAATCATGATGCTATTATATTTCTTGTGCAATAGAATTTCATATCTATGCAAGAGAATTCTAGTGTCACCTATTTCAAATGACACTAGAGGTTATTTATCTCTGGAGATCTATGTACTTGCCACTTTAATTAGAATTATGTTCAAAATTATGGATATAGATTTGGAGATTCTACCATTTGTACCCATGTTGAATGCAGATATGGAAGTGTCTGGCTATCAAAGTTTTTGCTTACATCTTGTTTCTGCACTTCAGTACCACATAGCATAATCAATTATGTTTTTTTTTTAAAAAAAAATTTCATATTGTTTTCTGGCTATCAAGTTTCTCTTCATCACTGGGTTCTGGTTAAAGCTTGCCTTTATGAGCTTGATTTTGGGTGCTTGCAGTGCAGAGCAAGAAGGGATAAAAGCAAATCCGATTGAAGTAAGTCAATTTGTTGATTTCATCAAACGAAACAAACTCCAGACTGAGAGCTTCTTTATTGGAGCAAACCAATGTGAGTTATGCTGCAGTTATGAATATAATTCCAGATACTTTAGCTCAATCAGCAACTGACTTAATATGGAATCACATGACATATATTTTTGTTTTGTTAAAATTTTTACAAAATTGTTCAAGTCCTAATATTTTTGTAAAAGGAAAAACAGTAATCTTGAATTGAATTAACTTTTGTAGCCGAAGAGAGTGCACAAAAAAATTCTGTATGTTTTTAAATAAATTTCTTTAAATATCATGGAGAAAAAATTTTCTTTTTGTTTAATAGTTGAATGTGATTTTTACTTTTTGTCAAAAAATAAATATATATATATATATATATTTTTAATTTTCAACATTTGCAATAGAACTGAGAGATTTCTCTGTGCACGCAATTGGATGTGCTCTTAATTAACCACTTATTGAGCACACTAGGACTTATTAAGCTGTCTAGTATTTAGGATTAAAAAAGAAAAAGAACTGAGAAATTGATGTAAAATAACCAACTTCTCTCATGCTCTTTCTCATATTATAAATTATACTTGCTGCCTTTTCACATTGCAATTTCTTTTTTTATCATGAAATAATCACTTGAGTACAGTCAAACAAAAATTTAAGAATATATATACATATATATATATATATATATATATATATATTAATCTAAATTAATTAGGATCACGGACATGAACCCTTGAGGTCAATAAAGACCAGGTGAACCAAATGGTTTATCCATCCAAATCAATCATTTAAAAGATCACAAATGCTAGTGTGAAATGCACAATATAAAATTATAGGCAAATCTCAACTCATTTCTACCAAATTAACACCCTAAAACATTAAGCAATGGATGACAGCAGATTAAATCTTGTTTGGAATCGGTATAATTCTAACATCTGCGCTAAAACCTTAACCCAGACTACTGAACTAATTTCTAGATATGTCACTGTATATATGGAATAGGTTAATAAATTACTGCTTTGTAATAAATATTCTTCATGGAATGATAGGTCCATATATATGAGAGTGATTAGTGTCATTATGTGTGGGGTGAGTGGTGGCTCAATGCAATTTGGTGATGTTACCCCATATAGACCCAATCACAAAATTAAAGAGAGTTTGACCTATTTAGATCATATACAGATTGTTGTGGAATAGTGAGATTGGTTTATTGTTAATAAAATATGAGTTTATATTGCAGCAAAGTTGATCTTCTTCCTCTTAATAATCGTTGACTTGGTTTTTTTCTGCTTGCTCTAGATTTTACAAAGTATATTGGAGTATTTTAGATCTAATAATTGGAATCAGTCTTTGAGCTTTGTTTCAATTTTAGGATAATTTATCAAAGTTTTGTCATAATCATGAATTATTGAAGTTATAATTATTTGCTAGAAGGCCTAAGCATCTAATTAATCAGTCTTCTTTATTGGTAGCTTGATACTACCAGCTGACAAAACATTGTGTATTACAATAAGAACAATATAATCTATGAAATCAAATAATAACTGACTTTATAATTAATGAAAAAAATCATAAATTACTTATAAATAGAAAAGATAAATGATAATAAATTAATAAATAAAGAACAAAAATGAAAATTAGATAAAATTATAAATTAAACACGATAAAAATATAAACACGATAAATAATAAAAGAATCATAATTAAAAAATAAAAACTTACATATGTGAACTATTTCATAAATTATTTTCATGTACATTTCATAAATAATAAAAGAATAATAATTAACTTTTTTAATGACTTTTACATATTATATTATTAAAAATGTTATAATTACTTATATAAAATGAATAAGTTAACAGATTTATGAAATTCTTGAGTCCTCAAGGTGTGAACATTTGTTTTTGTCTAACTATATATTTAATGCAGTAAAATGTCTTCAGAGCCTTCAACTGAATCTGATACAGAGGATGTAGATATGATGATAGGATTTCTTATGTTAAATCAAATGCATAATCAATTGACAAATAGTCTTCCAAAGCAACCATGTAGGACATCGGCCTTAACAGGGGTTGAGTATATACATGAGTTATTATCTGGTCACCCAACGCGAATATATGACATGCTGCGAATGGATGCACCTACTTTCATATCACTTTGTAACACATTAAGGAACGGGTTCCTTGATGAAGGTCCTCATCGTCATGTGCGAATTGAAGAATCGTTAGCAATATTCTTGCTAACTGTAAGTCATACTACTAGGCAAAGAGTTGTGGCTAAAAGATTTCAACATTCAAATGAAACAATAAATCGTCATATCAAATGGGTTATGAGGGCTTTGGCTAAATTAGGAGTGTTAATAATTCGACCGAAGGACCCTCACGAAACAGCCCTAGAAATTGTGGGAAATCCGAAGTTTAACCCATATTTTCTGGTATGTACCATGATTTAATTGCACAACGATTAACATTTCATTCAGCTGTGATTATTTTTTTCATACTTCTCGTATATTGATAGGATTGCCTGGGTGCAATTGACGGAACGCATATATCTGCATGGGCACCTGCTTCGAAACAGACAGCATTTCGAGGGCGCAAATCAACAGTCACACAAAATGTGTTGGCTGCCTGTTCTTTTGATATGCTATTCACTTTTGTATACACAGGTTGGGAGGGTAGTGTACATGATTCTCGTGTATTCTTAAATGCTATAACATCGCCTGAAGTCAAATTTCCTATGCCACCTGCTGGTAAGAAAATGTGTACCACTACGCTCAATTAGTATTAAAGATCTAAAACAATCTATATACAATTTTTTTTCTAACCTATAAATGATTAAATATTTTTTTTTTGTTTATTAGGTAAATATTACGTAGTTGATGCTGGATTCACCAATGTGGGTGGATTTTTATCCCCATATCGTGGTGAGAGATACCACATGCAAGAATTTCGAGGCAGGACTCGTGCATTTAGTGGGCATCGGGAGTTATTTAATTATAGACATTCCTCTTTGCGTAATGTAATTGAGAGAAGTTTTGGCGTATTGAAGGCCCGTTTTCCACTACTTAAGAGTATGCCAAATTACAAGCTCGTTCGGCAACGAGCATTAGTGGTAGCTTGTTGCACAATTCATAACTTTATTCGGTTAAATGCAAGTGCGGACGGACTATTTGTTGAATTTCAAGCAAATGACATAGAGTTAGAGATGACTAATCATCCTCCTTATTCTGATGTTGACATGTCACAAGAACAAATGAATGCTATGACGCGCTTACGCGATGACATAGCCATGCAAATGTGGTTTAATTATGTAAGCAATAATTAAGGAACAGTATCTATATTTATATTAACAGTTTTTATAATTTGGTTAACATATAGTCAATTTTGCCTTTTCATGTTAGTTTATTTTAAACTAACTTCAAAATATGTTGGATGCATTTAATATTGAATCGTATAAATTAATATATCATACGTTGAAGAAAAAATAAACCTAAAAATATGTTGAATTTATTTATTTCATAAATTAATTTTGAATAAACGGATTAAGAGTTAAGCTTGAGTAATTTAATATTTTATATAATATAAAAATATTTATTTATTTATTAAATTAAATTAATAAAATTTACAATATGTTTGGACTTAATAAAGTATAAGTTGTCATTGGACAGAGGTAAATAATACATCTTGTTTTTGGTATTCAGAAAATTTTATATCCAAACGCATTTTCATAATTTTTAACTCAGAATTTAAATTCTGATTAGCATAACCAAATGCATTTTCGCAGTTTTTAAAAATCAATTACAAAATTCTGAAACACATTTCAGAAAAAATTTTCAAAAAATTATATCTGAATCACTATCCAAACGCAGCCTAAATTCACTAGCACCCGAACAGTTACGTCAGATAAAAAATATTGGTAAAATACACAAGCCAAGTTACAAATGAACCAAATGCATGACTAAATTTAAGAGTTAACAATTAACTAAAATATAAGATTAGAAAAGAAAAGAAAAGAAAAGAAAGTGACTAAGTGGTAACTAGACTTTGTTGGGAACTAACTAAAGCAAGACTAAACACATATACCTAATTACAAATGAACCCAATGCAGGTAACAATATATATATATATATATATATATATATCAAGATAGTGGAATACTTCACCTTCTTCCACTAGTAAGAATATTAAAAATTAAAGGGACTAAGGCAGTATGGCCATGGGGAGCAAGAGGTATGGCGCCTTCATTTTAGAGGACCAAATGCTCCACCAACCAACACACATGCAACCAAGCTCTTATATATATATATATATATATATATATATATATATGTCACGACCCGACACTCCACCCTACGCTGATGCCGAGGACGTGATGCCAGTTAGCCACCTTGCCGATTCTCCTTACCGACAATGCGACCAACCAAAGGCGACTTCTGAACTTCCAACGATGTGCATTCCAAATGTAGGGTCAAGCAGCAGAATTTAAAACATTTTTAATTTCGAAATGCAACTCATCCAAACACATCAGAGCACATCTAGAATCAGTCACCATCGTTATACCAGTACAATTCACCTGATCAAAGCTCATCTCCAATGACCAAAAACCAGAATCCACAAATACAATTTAATCACGTGAATCAACATACTAGGCTAACCTTATCACTAATAATGCAATTTTATAATACACGATTTTAAACTTAACCTTTCAGAGTACATGGTCAACTTGACTTAGAGTTTATCTCATCAGTGTTATCCATTAGTTATCTCATTGCATTTCATCCCTCATAAGGTCACCTGAAAAATAGTCATAAGCAAGGAGTGAGTTAACTTAGCTAAGTAAGTAAGATCCTAGCTTTGCCATGGGTTAAGGTTAGTCCACAACAATATAAAGAAAAAGATAACAGATAGCCAGTCACCAAAATAGAGCAATAATGACTCGAGGGTCCAAATAGAGGCATATCCCAGAAGGCAATGAAAAAATCAATCAAAATGGGATCTAGCCTATCATGATGAATGGTTGCCACAAATAAAACATTAGCCAATCAAATCAAAAGTGCATCATGCTTGAACAATATGATCATTCACAGGGCATAAAATATGATCATCCAACGAAAGCCAAAATGGCCAATAGCGAGTTCTAACTGAACAGATTCATAAACAACTGGGGCCCAGCATACCCCCAAAACGCACATTCAGGTCCACCTCTTTATCCCGGGCTTACTGAATAGCGTGAGAGCTCTTTCATCCCAAGTCCCAAAGGACACAAATGACACACGAGTCCAAAACACCATCTGTGAATAGATAGGCCGTTGTAACTGAGCACAACCCCAAGCACTTACAAAATATCATGATCAAAAAAATACCACACGGGATATATAATCGTGTGAATCAATCAAATTCTCAATCAACAAGTCATAAAGTGTGTGGTATAACAAGATTTCCAACTATATGATATATCACAAGATCTTGACATGCCATACATGAAGGTATGATCAAGCTCAAGTATCAGTAATCAAGTTCTCAAATCATATAGGCAAGCAAATCAAATCGAAGTACAAGCACAACAATTAATCACAAGTTGATTGGCATCAATTCAGAAAATCAGGTTCATCGGGTAGGTAATGGAGTACAATTTTGGCTAGCATTAGGAAAGAAAACATGTGACATGGCTAGGGAAACCCATATTAAAAAGTAGGAGTCACTTACCTCAATTTCTTAGCATCACATTCTCATACGGGTACCACTATTGTTATCCCACAACTTCTTTTCATTTCCATCGTTTAAGTGATCCTATAATCATGGATTCAAAAATATTGTATAATAAATTAGTACCCATTTTAATCCCAAACATTGATATGCAATGCTGTAAGTTCCTTTGAACTTGGTCTATTCAATTAAGGGTTTTCAATCTCCTTATGGGGTTTCAACTTAGGCTATCAAATTCTTTAAGTCAATTTATCAGCTATTAGAATTATAATTAAAGTCATTTGGACTTCATTCGTTATCGATTAATCACGTCTTTGACCTTAAGGGGCACAATGGTAGTTTTGTCATTCTTGCCCCGGACCCTATCGTGGTCCTCAGAATATGTCACGAATCTTATATATAAATTTTCTAAGTCTTTTAGACTTCATTTGGTATCTGCTTTTGGTTATCAGGACACATCGATCATTTTTTATTATATAGTTTGACTTGTTTCGGAGTCTTATTTAGTCCTTTAATTCACATAATTATACTTAGGATAGTTACTTATATTAGATTGGCCTTCATTCGGCCTTTACTTTGTATTTCCGGTACTTAGGGGTATTTTGGTCATTTCACATTTTATGAAATTTTGACCCCGAATCATTATTTAGTCATATATACGAGTTCACAGTTATTTGAGCTTCCATTGGCATCAATTTCGTCCAATTCGGACTTTATCTGGGCTTCGTACTGTATTAGGGTCATTTTGGTAATTTTACATCTTATGATGGGACCACCCCAGGAGTCCTCGGATGTCCAATCTAATATTTTCATTATGTCCGAAATGTTCAAAAATATTAAAATAGTATTTTTTGGATCTTAATTTGGATTTTGTTTGCTTTATTTATGCCTAGGGGTAATTTCATCATTTTACCCTATTTATAACATAATTTAATTATTAAATTATTTTTCCAGGGTATATTTGAGTTAATTTCTCAAAGGTTGGGCCATAACAGAATATTCAGAAGGTTTGGGGTCAAACTGTAATATATGCAAGTTTTGGTTTTCTTTTATTTTGGTTAAATCATTGAATCTGTGGGTTTAGGTATCAAAACCCTAAACTGGTCTAAGAGCTCAGTGAACTAGCCGGTTCAGGCTCTTTCAAAAAATTGGAATACAATAACCCAATTATCTTTCTTATCCGTGTTTAGGTTAACCCAAGTCTGATTTTCTAATTTATAACTCATGTAACCAAACAAGGGAGAATTCAACTTAAAATTAAACTCTTAAACGGCGTCGCTGGAGTACTGTTGTTTATGTTTGGTCGGGTCCTGAACCCGACCCAAAGTCCAGCCCACCGCCAAAACAGACCCATTTCTTTTCACGTTTTTTCTGGCACCGGTTCTAGCTTCTTCTCCGATGTCGACCACAGGACTGAAAGTATTTTTCTTCCATATTTGATGTCAGTTTTTCATGATTTTTATATCAAATGTCTTCTAGAAACCTCAAGGACTTATCTAACACAATTTTAGACCCCAAAAACTATGGATTTCCGACACTCATTTCAGTTTTCTAGCCAAGGTATCCTTGGCCCTAACATGGCCATTTCTTGACCATTTTACCTAATTTCAACTATTTTGGAATCTTAACACGATTCTCTACCTTTTTGCATGCATAATATTAGGTTTAGTTTTCATTTTATTTTTCTCGTTTTTTGATAGTGGGTTACAGAGAGGTTTCTTGAGTTTCTCTTTCAGTTTTTCCTACACTTTTTGGTTCCTTATTATCTACAGAACACAAGAGATGGAAATTGGCACATACCTTAGGCTCAGACCCAACGTCATGAAACTCTCCTTCTGCTCCATCCATGGTGACTTTGCATGGTGCAGCAATTCTCTATCTCTCTCTTCCTCTTCAGTCTCTTTCTTATTCTCTCTCTTTTTTTCTTTGTTCTCAGTAGTGGTTTGCTTACTCATTTTTCTACAGACAAATATATATATATATAGCTAGGTCTATACTTCCAGATCTTTCTCTCCCTTTCCTGTTTGTCAAAAGCTTCGGCTAGAGCTAGAAGCTTCATGAATTCTGCCCTTTTTTGTCAACTATTCCAGCTTCTTCAAGAAGCTTCTACATTATCTCTTATATATGTATATATATATATATATAATGATATGTGTGTGTTCCTAGCAACTTCTAAGGTCTAGAAGCTGCCATATATATATATATATATATATATAGATATATATATATATATACCAACTCTCCTCCAATAGCTTCCTGTAAAAGCTTCATGAAAATATATATATATATATATATATATATATATAGATATATTTAAATATTTTATTAATATATACATATCATGTATTTTAAGGATGCTAATTGGTATACGTATAGAAGTACCGTATACGTATGTGTATTTAGGATATTTTTTGGTCTTTATTACCGTCTTTGTTATACATAATATTTTATTCCATAAAATATCAACTTATAAGATGCCGACAAATTTGGCATAAAGCCGGGCTCGGTATTACTATTATGTATTTTACTGATTTTGAGTCGTTGTTCGTGTCTTACATTATAGTCACATTATTTTCATACTTAAGTCTGTATTGACCTCATTGGTTCATTTCAGCACTCAGTTGACTGGGTTGTCAATTGCCTAAGCATGCATCATTTTTGGTGCTTTGGACTTATTTCATATTTTCAGATAATCAATCACATTTTGGCTTACCGTATTCTACTCTAGTGCAAATTATTAACATCACAGAACCTATTTTTATTAGGTCAGGATACAGTCTGTATCATGTCGAATTTTTGGGGTATTACAATATATATATATATATATATATACACACACACACTTTAGCTTCTTTTATATAACAACAGAGCTGTGTTATGAAGCATTGAATCCATTCTGCTTCCACCTGAAATGCTAGAGAGAGGAAGAAAAAGAGGAAAATGGGGCTTGCATGCTCTATTCAAATGTAGGAATGAACAAAGGCTAGTCTCAGGTGTTGATTGGGACGCAAAGAAAAAGCCAAACAGTAATGTACAAGCCACCATTAAGGTAAGAGAGAATTTTCTCTGTCATCAAATTTGTCTCTTTAAGTTCTATATTAAGAACTGTAAGTTGCATGCATGTACATAATAATGTAAATGGATGAAAATAATAAAGAAATGACACTGTTTGAGAGTGGAAAACCTTAGAAAACAAGATACTCGAACCTAGAACAAATTGGATTTTGAACTCACACTCAATAAAGCTTAGAACTATATGCATAGCATAAAAGAACACTTAAAATGGGAGCAATAGGAACTTGAATCATTTAAAATGGTGAAGAGACCAGTTAGAAATAGTGACTTACAGTCGTAGGGAGAGAAAATTGAATCATTGAGTTTGATTTTGATTTCCCTTGTTTAGTGAACGAGAAAAGGTGTAAGGACCTGAAAAATAGTCAAAGGGTAATTAAGTAAATTGCCAGCATAGTCTAAAGACAAACCAGAGAATAAATCAAAGATGAGTCAGATAAATTATAAAATGAGTTGATAAGTCATCAATATGACATAATGAGGCCAAAAAGATATTTTGATGATTTATTCGGGACTGGTGTGAGCCTCGAAGCTATATAGTCATCTACGACGTAGATAAATATGAAAATCCAAATCAAGAGATTTTAGAAAATAGACTACATATTTGGAATCAGAGCATTGGAAATAGCTAGTGTACCAAGTTTGGTTCAATTTCGAGACAATTTCAATTCGGACGCATATGCGCACGTAATTGGCCAACTAGCCACGTGGTACCTTGAGAAACGTGAAAAGGTTTTCCAAGAAGCTAAGTGGAGATTCTAGAAGGGGACATGTGGCAAGAGTAGGGTGGTGGAAAAGGAGATGATTGTGTGTGGTGAGGTGTATGAGAGGGGATAAAAATGACAAAATTTGACTTGATGGGACAAGTCCTACACCCTTTTTCCCCCTTTTTGATTTTTTTCTCTCTTTTTCCCATTTTTTTTCCTCACGCAATTCTTTAGCTCTCTCTCTCTCTCTCTCACTTTCTTTCTCTAGCCAAGTGTGTGTGTGTGTGTGTGTTTGAGAGTGTAGTGAGTATATGTTCAATGTGTGTTTGTATGGGTTCAAAGCAGGAAAAGAGAAAAAGTTATGTGAGTGTGTGTGAGTGTTACACAGAAAAAGTGTGTGTGGGTGTGTATTAGTGTGTGCATGCCAGAGTGTGTGTGTGTGTGTTAACACACACACTGTGTGAATCACAAACCAAAAAAAGAAAAGAAAAGAAGGAGAAGAGAGAAACAGTATGTACGGGTGTATGTGTGTGTGTGTATTAGTTGTGTGTGGTGTGTGTTTAACACATGGAGAAACCAAACCAGAAAAAAGAGGAGAAGAAGAAGAAGAAAAGAAAATGAAAAGAAGAAAGAAGGATAAGGAAGGATAGGGAAGGTAGCAATTGGAGAAGCTTGAAAGTTTTCTCTCTCTACCTTCTCTCTCCAAAACCGTTGGGCATGGAGGCCAGGTAGGGATTTTGAAACCCTTTTTGGTTGAATTTCTACCTTATCAAAACTTGTATGGTGTGTGTGTGTGTGATAGTATGTTGAGGTGTGTGCATGTATACACACACACACACACACACATATATATATATATAAACAGTAGAGAGAAACCAAAATGAGTTTCTCGTCTCTCCTAGAATCGACCTCAAAACCTATTTGGAACAGTTGGGTATAAACCTAGAGTTGATTTGGAGATGATTCGGGGAGAAGGGAAAGTCGGGACAGTGGGAGATTAGTAAAAATCCTCAACCACCAGAAAATTGGGTTTCTTCCTTGGGGATGTTATGGAACCTTAAAACTTGACCCAAAATGGTTGTAATGATGCCTAATGTAGTTTAGAGTAAGAGAGGGGATCAAAATGGCTTGAGAAAAAGTAGAAAAAAAAAATAAGAAAAAAATTTTCAATTCTGACGAAACTGCCGGAGAAGATGATCGGAAGTTGGTTGGTGGAAGCTACTGTTTCGGTATTGAACAGTCAACGGGTCAAACAGGGTCGAGTCTCGGGTTGTGGACCAGGTTAAGCCTCGGGTTCGGGTTTGGTCTAGTAAGCTTAGGCCTAAGGGTCTGTTTGTGTGCAGGGAAATTGTAACCTTGATTTTGAATTGAAATTAGAATAAGGTTAACCCTATTCCAAAAATTGTGAGCAAAATTCAATTCGGCCTGTTTGGTTGCAGGCTTAAGAACTTAAAATTTCAAAAATTAAAAAGGGACAGGTTTATTTGAAGTTATTTATAAATTAGTGAACTAATTTTAGGGAAATTATGAAAAAGTCTGCATGTTTATAAAATTAAATATAAAGCCAGTTAAAATGAAAAAAGAGACATTCTTAAGGTTTTTAGGCATTCCAGACTCAACAGCAAAGTCGGATTGGACATTCGGGGACCCGGGGTGGTCTCACATGAATATAAAAAATTATAAAAATACCCCTGATGATAGTTTAAGTGACTTAAAGGCTAATTAAAATTTAAAAGGGGCTATTCCAAAGTTGTTGGATGCCTAGGATTCAAATATATGATTAAACTAAACAAATTGGGACTAGTGATGGTCCCACATAAAATGAAAAAATGATGATTATACCCCTAGACTTATATTAAGCAATTGAAAGTCGAATTAAGATCCGGAAGAGATGTTTTTAATATTTTTGGACGCCAAGGACTCAAATATGATATCAGAATAATGACATAGGGACTCAAGGGTAGCCCCACATGAATGTGTAAAATTACCAAAATGCCCTTAGGCGTGAAGCAGATATATATATAAGGATTAATAAAATGCAAGATATACATCTTTAGGATTCTTGGACATTCTAGATTTGATTCTAAGGTTGGTTTTGAGAGACGGCATCTCAATAGCCACATAACTTGTCTGATAAATTATGAAAATGCCCTTATGGGTTTAAAAGACAGTCAAATGACTTAGAGACAATACGTTAGGGCTTCTTTAGGGTTTTTGATACTCAGGAATATGTTTTTTATATCCATTTGGGTAAACGAGTACTCGAGATGCAAGCTAAAGAGTAATTAGCCATAGAGAACTGTAAGACTTAATATAATACCTTAGTACTATAGGCCAAGGTGGTGCGGGAGTAGAACAAAAAGACACATGTAGTGTCTCTTTGAAGTGGAATGAGGATTGAGACTAAGACAATGTCCTAATGTGTTCATGTGTATACTTGTTATGTTATTCATGTGATATGTTTATCTGTGCCATGTGATACCTTGCCATTGCATTATCAGTATGATGTGATTGTTATATTAAATGCTATGATGTTAGATAATTGCATGATGGTACTAGATACATGTGATTTTCACGTTGATATTTATCATGATTTCTATTTCTGTCATGGATATATAGGATTGTTATTACTCGTGTAACTATTTGTTAAATCATATATCCTCTCTTACGGTTGTTAGTATTATTGCGGATATGAATGATGCTGATATGCATATTGTTGACTATACCTGAGTAGTGTGAGATTTGAGGGGATATTGATATCAATGAATACTGTTTGTGGTGTGGATTGAGATATTGGGACTTTGGAAAAAGAACACTTATGAGAAAATGACTTGGGATGGAAATTAATCTCGTCTTTTGTGTGTTATTGAGCATGGTGAGATTGCGTTTTACCCGGGGTTCTATTTATGATAGGGATAGTGTCTTTCCTCGGCTTACGAGTTGTAAACCC
Organism: Nyssa sinensis; assembly: GCA_008638375.1. NCBI lineage: Eukaryota > Viridiplantae > Streptophyta > Magnoliopsida > Cornales > Nyssaceae > Nyssa > Nyssa sinensis. The sequence goes on from CM018049.1 coordinate 12,726,107, forward strand.
GCGCCAGTGGTCATTTGTTTTCATCGGGTTAATAGCCCGTAAAGCACTTAGGCTTACTGAGAGCTAAATTAGGTGGATACTAATAGGATTGAGATTGTTGAGAGAATGGAATAAGATGAATAAGACTTTATCCCTTTTTGTTATAGATTGATTCACTTGAGGTTATTTTCCTTGACTTATCTATGATACTTCATTATGATTATTGATGGATTATATGTTGCCAATTTGTGATGTTGTGGCATTTATGAATGGTTGCTTAGTTATGAATGTATACAATGTTCTTGTGGCTTTGAGCAAAAAAATTGAGGTGCTTCGTGGGGTTGCTAGGTTTATACTTACATCTTGCGATTGATTATATGTTTATATACATTGTTCTTGTGGCATTAAAACAAGAAATGAAGGTGCTTTATAGAATTATATGTTTATATTTATGTCATGTGTCTGACCCTCCATATGTCGACTACATGGTTGTTATTGTCAAACCACATGTATTGGTGCGATGCCATTTAATACTTATGTTTATGCATGTGTTTGGGACATGATGATGTGGTGTGCTTGTGATGCATACTGGACTATAGGGTGTCTCCTCTTCGGACTTGCATTAGTTTTTGCATGCTACTTGCTTGTGCGTTTTGGAAAACCCCACTGAGCTTTATGGCCCACCTTTGCTGTTCATGAGAATGACAAGTATTGACTTGATGGACGACTAGTGGGAAGAAGTGAGAGATGGACTGAAGTCATTGCATTGCTTAGTTACTTTCTTATATTTATTCATTTATTGATTGAGGGTGCCTGTACCTTCCAAACATTTCATGTATATGTCATGTATATAAGAATTGTAGAGTCAGCTCTGGACAGACCTTGTTTAATATGGTTGATGGACATTTGATGCAATTACATTGTGATAGTAATGAATTTCATTTAATCCCGTTACGGGTCTTGAACAAGTCCTAATCAGAGAATTGAACCAGAACCAATTAAAGGAAATCAATTCAAAAAAAAAAAAATAATGGCCTGTATTTTATAAACTTGATTAGGATGATTCATCCTATTACCTACCTTATCGGGGTCCAATGACCCCTTAATCCTGCCCTGTGGGTCAGGGGCGTGACAAAAGGTTTCTCAATGTCCGAGGAAAAAAATAGTACAAAAATGGGATGGAAAAAACACGTCAAAATATCCTTTGAATAAGCTCGTAAGAAAAATGAGGCTAGCTAAAGAGTTGCCTACAACCCAATGTTTGATAGCCAAAATCTAACCCAAATCCCAAAACAACACTTGAGAATGAATTTTTGTGTAAAAACAGTCTAGAATCAAGTAGAGCAGTCGCCAAAAAATGAACCTCGTCGGTGGCCGTCACTAAAGAAAGCGACTGGTCCTGACAAGAAACCCTAATTGACCAGTCAATGGTCAAGGGTGGGTTAGGTTTTAAACAGGTTCAGGCCCACCCACGTAAAAAAATGAATCTAAGGTTAAATGAAACGCTGTCGTTTTAGGTCATGGGATTTATTGGAATGATATCGTTTTGATAATGCAATGCTAACATGAAAAACCTAGTTTAAACCAGTCGGTTCTCTATTAGTTTTGAGTCGATTCACTTATTGTTTGGTCAGACCAATCGGTTCTTTTTTTAATTGAGCTGGTTCACAGACTTCAAGGCCAAACTAGTGGGTTTGGACCAAAAATTGATTAAACCATAATTAGTAATATTTATGTTTGACCCCAAAACTATGTAAAAATATGTTCAGCCCATAAAATTAATTAAAAATTAATATTAATGCCCTTTAATAATTAGGTAAAATTATCGTTTTAGCCCTAGACCTATAAGTGATGTAATAAAGGTCAATTAAAATGCAAGAAGAGGCATTTTCAATTTTTTTGGGCATTCCGAAATCAATGGCAGAGTCTGATTTAGAAAATTAGACCCCAAAATTTATGAACGGACAAGTTTGGATAATATTTAATTAAGTCTTAATGAATTAATTAAGTTATCAAATGAACCTCAATGACCACAAGGGTGCCTACAATAATATTTTTCGACATTTCAGACTCAATAGTGGAGTCTGTTTCATCAAACGAGGTACTCAAAGTATAGATACGCAAAATTTCTAATTCTCAAATTTTCGTTAATGATATACGAGTTGCTAGATGAACTAGGAAATAATAGAAAGGGCCATATCCAACGTTGTTGGACGCTCTAGGTCTAATGGTAAGGTCTAATTGAGCATCTAAGAACCTGAAGATGGTTCCAATTAGAAGTGTGAAATCATGAAAATGCCCTTAGACATAAGTGAAGCCTCAGGAAGGCTACTTATGATCTGAAAAAGGATAAATTATGTATGTTTGACATTTCGGACCCAACGGTGATGTCCGTTTGGAAAAAATAGAACTTTAAAACAAATGGTAAAATGATAATTACATCCCTAAGACTTAATTAAGCTACCTGAAGAATATAAGAAATATAGAGGGACCTATATCAATTTTTAAGGACCCTCCAAACTTAGAAATGAAGTCCGTTTAGACAAACGATGTGCCGAACTGTAAGGGATATAAAAGGTAAAATTACCAAAATGCCCTAAGGGCTAAAGTAAGGTCTAAAACAAACTATGAAGCATTTGAAATCCTCATTACAGACCTTAATGAAATCCTAAACAGTAAGACTAAATTCAAAAAGGAACTAAGCATCAAGTAAGAAGATACTTTAAGCTATGTGTGTTGCTTATGATTTAGGGTCATTAGTAATGACATGGAAATGAGTTGACTAGTAAAGCAAGTTTATAGGCAAGTAACTGTAGACTCTGGACTACAGGTGAGTAACCTTGTACCTTGGACTAACACTATTTATATCTGACTGTATTTTAAATATCTGTTTTATTCTCAAATGTATTATTTGTTATGAATTCTGTATTTCTAATCTAATTTGCAAAGATTCCGTTTTGTTTGAAAAGCATGATTTATTACTTAACTCTGTTATGTGTTTTGAAATATTTGAATAGCCAAAATATATTTGTTTTCTAAATCTGATTTTGTGTGTCCATCTGCTTGATTCACCGGAATTACGTTAGCAACATTCTATCGGCAGGACTTTGTAAGCCGAGAGCTCTAAATTCCAAGTGTCCTTTGTGGAGTATCTATCTGTACTGTCTGATTTGGTTCGTAGTCCAATTGGCTGAAATTATCATGAATTATTATAAAACTATCATTTTTCATGATACTATTGATCTGTTTGTTTGCTCTTATTTAAATCTGTTTGTCTGCTCTGTTTTGAATTTGTCCGATTTGCTCTAGTTTTAGAACTGTCTGTTTGAACTATTTTAATCTGTACTACTCCGATTTTGAACTGTTATATTTTGAATCTGTTGTGTAGCTTTATTTTGAATCTACCTGTCTTAACTGTTTTAATCTATACTACTCTATTTTCGAACTGTTCTATTTTGAATCTGATTATTTTGAATCTGATTTGTTTGGTTTATAAAAGTGTTTAGCATGTCTTCATAAGAGAATACCCTTGTTTTGAATATTGTTACAAGTATGTTTATAAATGTCAGTTTTTCAATTAAAGCTTTTTAAATGCTATCCACAAAAATAACTTGGGTTTTCCTAAAACCCACGATAGTGTGTCGGTGTTACTCATGAGCTTTTCACAAAGCTCACTTAGATTTATCCATAAATATTTCAAGTATTCCAGAGAAAGGAAAAGTTTGATGAATGGACAGTCTCTAAGTCTAGAGGACGACTACTGAGAGTAGGTGACAACTTAGAGCAAATATGAAGCAAGCAAGACTAGCATATTATAGTTAGTTAGTTAGTCTTAAATTTGTGTGCAATGGGCCCACGTGAATGTAAACTCTCATTAGTAATGTACAATATACAATTTTGATTTAGTTATGCTATACCAAGTAGTAGTTGAATTTCACAAAAAAAAAAAAAAAAAAATTTACTCGTATTATAACCTAAGGGTAAAAGAAATGCATTTAACTTAAAACCGAATCGAAGGCCTTATAGTCCATCACATTCCGCATTCTACATCCCACATAGGGTAAGTTTCGGAATATGACAATTTGATATCAGAGCTATAGGTTCAATAATCGTTAGTGGAGTAGAAACTTGTTAGAGCGAAAGTTATTAGAACCGAAGAGTAACCAATAGGATTGAAAATTTCTAATCTATATAGAAGATAATATATAGCAACACAACACCTTTTTTCTAATTTTTTTTGTTTTTGTTTTTGTTTTATTGCTTTTTTGTATAAGATATTGGGTAATTTTCAATTTTCTTATTGTCCTTTTGGTTAGCTCAGCTAGGATTGAATGCTGAGAACAATAGGGCAGTCTCATGATCTAAGGGTAGAATTGTCCCAAAAAAAGAGAGAGTAATTGACAAAAAAAAAAAAAGTAGACGTCCTACTCCCAAGCAAATGTGGTCAATAAGCAAAGGCATCTCTCCCCCTTTCATTTGGGAAACCAACTCAAATCACACATCTTATAGGCCTCCTTATCATTTTTGGCTCTTTTTATCTCTCTACAGTAGAGTATTTGGCTGGCTGATTGTATATGTTATTTTATAACGATCTCTCCAACGGTCTGAACTTACTTCAAATGTCAGACTGACAGACAAAGCATCAGAAGCTTCGGCATTATTACCCCACCACCATGGCGATGGTCATATACCCATCCCTGCAAACTCTGCAACTCAATGCTCGTTTGTCGTCGTTTTTAGCATCCAATCGGAATGGGAATCGGAATCGGAATCGGAAACGGAATAAATTCTCACATCACGGGACATGGAGACATTCCATGTTTCTCAATACAAAACCAATGGTTAAAGATGGGGTCCTCAGCGTTAATGGCAAGGATGTGCTGACAGTGGTACCAGATAATGTCGTCATTACACCATGGACGAATTCATCGGCATTTGTGGGTGCCACTTCCACTCATACCACTTCGCGTCATGTTTTTAAGCTCGGCGTTATTCAGTAAGCCCCGTACTTGTTTCTTTATCCATACATTTTTCAAACTAAAAGCATAACTATTTACAATTGATTTGTTTGATTCAGGGATGCCAGATTGCTATGTTTGTTTAGATTTAAACTTTGGTGGGTGATACCTCGAGTGGGAAATTCAGCAAGTGACATTCCCATTGAAACCCAGATGTTGCTGATGGAAGCAAGGGGGAAACCAACTTCTGATGACCCTAAGGGACCTACGTCTTATATTGTTTTCTTGCCTGTGTTAGATGGTGAATTTAGGAGCAGCTTGCAGGGAAACTCATCTGATGAACTTGAATTTTGTGTTGAAAGCGGTAACTTGTCACAGTTTTTTCTTTCTTTTTCTGTTGGGGTGTGCACACAAGCTTCCTCTTTATTGATCGTTGTGTGAAGTGAACTTCCAATTGACAATAGCAATATTCTTTCCTTGTCAAGCGGATATATTCCACCATAGGTAAGGAGGGACACATCTGGTGATTCTGACCTATCTATGAAAAACTCTCCCAGACAGGACACTCAAATGGGTGATTCTGACCTATAAATCTCAATGATTCAAACATAAATCATGGAGAGATGTACTTCTTGCCCACAATTAATTTTCGCATGGAGAGTATAGTTAAAACCATATCTATTTCATTAACATAATGTGTGCAGATACATTATTTTACTGGTAAACAACCATCTTCTCATCCTTTTATCTTTAATTCATTAAGCTAATTTTAACTTAATCTAATGATATGAGCTGCTTTTGCATTCTGTAGGTGATGCTGCTACAGTTGCATCTGAGTTTCTAAAAGCAGTCTTTGTGAATTATGGGAACAATCCATTTGATCTAATTAAGGAATCTATGATGTAGGTGGGCCCTCTGAGCAAAGTATCAGTTCAATGAAGTTTTGAGTTACTCTCTTGCATGAATTGTGGACTTTAATGCAGTTGCCTCTGTAGTACGCTGTGAAAATCTAACTGGGAGTCATAATGTCATGTGGCTCATGTATGCTGCAATTGGGATATTTTACAATTGACATTTTTATATGTCTGAACTTGTTATTGACTTTTGAAAAATGCAGTGTCTTGGAGAAACACAGTGGAACCTTTGCGCTCCGGGAAAACAAGCAGGCGAGTTAGCTGCTCAATCAAATTTATTGGGCCCTTTCAATTTGGTCGCAGGATTTAGTTATGCAGCTGAAAGATGAGTTCCTCAGTAACAAGTTCCTTCATTGTTTCTCTTATGCAGATGCCTGGAATGCTAGATTGGTTTGGTTGGTGCACTTGGGATGCTTTCTACACAGATGTTAATCCTCAAGGAATTAAAGATGGCCTAACAAGGTTAGCGTCCCCCCCCCCCCCCCCCCCTCTTCTATATGCTCTCACCATCTTACTTGTTTCTGATATTTTCTGCAAACTTAGATTGTTCTGATCTATAAAGTAAAATTGTTCGGTACATACAACTACTATTTGAATTAATACTTTATGGCAGTAAAACTGCCATAGGCAGAGGGCTTATTTTATTCCCTAACCTATCCATTGTAAGCACAGAACAGTGAGAAATTTCTCAAGTAATGAAATCATGATTGTCTATATGCAATGTCCTCAAGTAGTTACTTGGACAAACAAACATATTAACTAGGACTGCAAAATCATAGAAGTTAATGGTCAGTGAGAGAAAACAAGTTATACATCAATTTTGATGGGTTCATGCACCATATGGAAACATACTCAGTATGCTGCCCAATGATGTTGCCAGTGCATAACATCTTTGATGACCGAATATTTTGATTTCTCTAAAGGCTCTCTAACGTGTGAGATGTATACTGATATGAACTGAAGTGTTGTTAGATTGTTGGCTATCACTACAGGACTTCAAAAAAAAAAAATTCACTCCATATATCAGCATATGATGTCCTATCAGTCTATGCAATGAAGACTTATTTTTCCCTTGAGAAATCGATATCAGATTAGCTGCCTTTTTTTTTATGCCTTTTCTTTGTCTGTTCTTGTTTTTAATACAAACTCTTTTAGTCCTTTTCAATCACAGTTTATCCGAAGGAGGCACTCCAGCAAGGTTTTTGATAATTGATGATGGGTGGCAAAATACAACTAATGAGTTCCAGAAAGAAGGGGAGCCCTATGTTGAAGGGTCACAGTAAGTTCATCAATTTCTTTTCATACTAATTTGGAAAGCACATATGTTCCCCTGATTTTATTTACTCCAAACTGCAGGTTTGGTGCCAGATTAGTCACCATTGAAGAAAATAATAAGTTCCGGCAAACAGCAGATCAGGTTCTAAGTGAGGCACCTAGTGGTCTAAAGGATTTTGTTTCAGATATAAAGGGGACTTTTGGCCTCAAGTATGGTTCTCAATACCCCCCCCCCCCCCTCCCTTTTTGCTTTTAGCTTCATGAAATCCAAGATAACAAAAGAATTAGAACATAACAATTTCGTGAATAAAGTATTTCATTGCCAACAATTGAAAGTTTAATCTTTGATTTTTTTTTTCCCTTTACTGTTTCAGGTATGTTTATGTATGGCACGCATTGATGGGATACTGGGGTGGACTTGATCCAGATGCTCCAGAAACCAAAAAGTATAATCCGAAACTAAAATTCCCCATACAGTCACCAGGGAATCTTGCACATAAAAGGGATATAGCTATGGACTCTATGGAGAAGTATGGCGTTGGTACAATTGATCCAGCCAAAATATTTGAATTTTATGATGATCTACACAGATATCTTGTGTCACAGGGAGTGGATGGGGTAAAAGTTGATGTACAGAACATACTTGAAACTGTGGCAACTGGTTCAGGAGGGCGTGTCTCCCTTACTAGACATTTCCAACAAGCACTTGAAAAATCCATAGGCACCAACTTCCAAGATAATAGCATAATCTGCTGCATGGGTCAGAGCACAGATTCCATTTACAAGTATTACACTTTTTCACTTCATTCAAGTTTCCTGATGAAAGTTCAGGAAAAAAATCCAGTATGCATTTGAAATAATTTAGATAACAGATAAACCTTGAGAATCAAGTACCACTTGGAACATATGCATTCAACTAGTTAGCATCTACTTATTGGCCCATTTAGAAGTCTCCTATGGCTAATTCATTGGGAGATTTTAACAATGAAAAAAGTCATATTCCTTTAATATCAAGAAAAATACTGTTCCTGTCAATTCAGCACGATGAAAATGGACTGTGACATCCATCTTCCATTGAAAATATATCAAGTACGTGCAATGCAACTAAAGAACATTTGCATATGAGAAGCATGTACCAAGATAGTCGTGCTAAAACTTTTTAGGCATCTATCATGGTTTTTCCCTAAATCTCCTCTTTTAATGATCTTGCCATTATAAACTTGTACTATCATCTACTAGAATAAAGAACTATAGCATCTAGTCCATTCATTTTTCAAAGATCATTGTGCCTTATATGTTTATGCCTGGCTCTAGTTTATAAGATTTTTTGCTCAATTTTTCCAAGGCAAATAGTGATTCTGTTCTTCATTTGCTTTTGCAGCTCAAAACAAAGTGCTATTACACGTGTATCTGATGATTACTATCCCAAAAACCCAACAACACAGACACTGCACATAGCTGCCGTGGCTTATAACAGCATTTTTTTTGGTGAAGTCTTCGTCCCAGATTGGGACATGTTCTATGTATGATATGGCCTCTCTTGTTTATTCCTACTACCTGCACAATGGTTGTGCTATTTAAGTTATTTTCTTTTAACACCTTTCAGAGCCGCCATAATGCAGCTGAGTTTCATGCAGTTGCTCGTGCAGTGGGAGGTTGCGGAGTCTACGTTAGGTGAGACTATTTAACATATGGAGGCAGAGATGCACAAAGAGGCCTGATAAACAATGTTAAATATGCATGTGATGGCATCTCAGCAATTTTTTTTTTTTTTTTTCTGAGTAGTAGGAAGTGAGGAAATCAGAATATGAAAACAAATATATATATATATATAGCAACTGATAGAGAAAAATAGTAAAAAGTAAGGAATCATGTTGCCAATCTTGATTAGAAGTTGTTGAGCTAGGTTTGGTTAACATAGTCAATTATGGAAAATCTCCAAAAGTAGCTAACATGGGCTGATTAATCATTATAAATCCCAGGTCAATGATCCAATAAAGAGCAAGGCAGCCAAGACTCTGTCTCTCTCCGTACTTCTCTCTCGACAAGGAACACAGATACACTAGGGCTGGGAAAGGAACACTGGGAAAGTTAGTTTTAACATGAGGATAATAGTTGTGTGAAAGAAGGGGGTAATTGATTCCATAGACGAGCAGGGGAACCAAATCCATGCTTCTCTTAATTTAATAATTCCTGTCTGTATGTATTTATACGTCAATTTTATGCTCGTATGCATAAATATCCATATTGAAATGGGTTGAATCAAACAATATTAAATATGCATATGAGACAGAGCCTTTTTGTTGTCCTCAATGCCTTAAACTTGAATCAACCCATTTCTCCTTACTAGAAAAGTCCTTCTTTTCCATTGTGCATGACTGGAGCATTCTCATTTTATTTACACGAATTTTCAGAACAGTTTTCTTGAACATGCAAAGTTTTGTACCATAAAAAGTAATTGACCTAGGCCCTTCTAATTTTTTATTTCATTTGATAGGCATTCATCAAGTACAAAACAGAACAGAAGCACTTCTTCCCTTCATTCATCCTGCTATAATTAAGAAAGTAGAAAATAAAAAACAAAAACTAGCTTTTATTTTATGAGATTTGCATGCAAATATTGAATGAGCATGTATTTGGAGATCCAATTCTTTTTCATACTTTAGTTCTTCCAGTATGAACTGAGCTTGTTAATTCTGGGCAGCTTCTAAGTACTCTATTGCACTGGTCTTATCTTTAGGGGTGTGCACAGTCTTAAAAGAGTGACTGAGTCCATACCTTAATTCAATCATCTTCCTTTTTAATGGTCACATCACAAGGTTATTGGTGAGGCCTTTCAAAGGATAGGTCTCATCCTACATGTTTAAAATGTGTCCTCAAAAGTGCCAAATATGAGGTTCCTCAACAGTACTCCTGTAAATTCATGCATGCGCGTGTGGTGTATGTGTGAGTGTTATATATGTTCTATATACATGGTTTGTGTACATGCCTTATTTGCATCTATGCACTCTGTTTTTTTTTTAAACACATACATAAGCATATGTGAATATACATGGTACATTTATCAAATGCATTTGAGATGATGTTACAATTACTGTGTTCTATTTATTAACTGGAAGGCATCCATTTATTTTTTATTTTGCTAATGTTTTTCTCTTTTCCTTTGTAATTCATGAAAATATTAATTTTTTATTCATGTTCTTGTACACACTGATATTGATAACAGTGATAAACCCGGTCACCATGACTTCAAGATACTTAGACGGCTTGTACTTCCTGATGGATCAGTACTGAGAGCTAAATACCCTGGCAGGCCATCACGAGATTGTTTATTCAATGATCCAGTTATGGACGGAAAGAGGTATTCCTTTGAATTTAGTTGTGTTCGATTTTTTTTCTTTCTATGCTCTACTTTTCTCATCAGCTTCTGTTACTCCTAAACCAAACAGTCTTCTGAAGATTTGGAACCTGAACAAATTTACTGGAGTTATTGGCGTCTTTAATTGCCAAGGAGCAGGAAGCTGGCCTTGTCTGGACAACACTGTTGAGAGCGATGGTAGTTGTGAGCTATCTGGACTGGTCTCTCCTGCCTGACATTGAGTATTTTGAAGAGGTTTCAGGGGCGTCATGGAAGGGAGATTGTGTCAGTCTTTTGCTTCAGCTCAGGTATAATTAATTAATCTGGTTAAGCTTCAAAATAAATCATTGTCATTTTTATGACCCAATTTATCCAATCATAATTTAGTTGTTTGGATCACATAAATCTAAATTTATGAAAGAAAAAAGAGAAATGAGGTTGCAGAAATGTTCATTGTACCTTAATTTTTTTATTTGTAAATTCTGTTTGAACACTCTTTTTTTATGTAACTGCACACTTTCAGGATCCCTGACTCGAAAATCAAAGCAAGATTCAGTGGAGGTCACATTAAGAACCTTGGAATGCGAAGTTTTTACAGTATCTCCTATTAAGGTTGGTGACTCAATTATGTTGTTGGAGTAATGGCATGGAATTGAATCATATCATTGTTTATAATTTCTGTTTGTTTGTGCTTTGCACAGGTTTACAATAGACAGATTGATTTTGCGCCTATTGGGTTAATAGATATGTACAATTCTGGAGGGGCTGTTGAGGCAATTGAAGTTTCAAATGCTTCTTCTAATTGTAGAATTAGTATCAAGGGGAGAGGAGCAGGAGTTTTTGGAGCATATTCCAATCCAAAGCCAAAGAGTTGCTCTGTGAATTCCAAAGAAGAGGAGGGATTCAAATTCAAAAGTGAAGATTCTTTTTTGACTATAATAGTTCCCACTGGCACAACTTGTTGGGACATTACTATTTATTATTGAGGATTCGATCTATATGTACTTCCTGATGGATCGAATCTTTACATATCCAGTAAATTGCATTCGGTCCATATAAACCCGGACATTACTATTTGAATTTTGTTGTCTGAGTTAACTAATGTAGTAGTATGCTCTAAGAGGAAATTGTGTGGATGTTTGTGTTACGATTCGAGAAGTGACGAGGAATTATCAGGAAATGTTAACAAATGATCTCCCAATATGATCAAGTAAATAAGAGTCAATCGGACTCTCGAACATTTAGGTTTGACCAATGTGCAGTCATACTAAAGCTCACAAAATTAGGTATTTGAAATATTTTGAATTGACCTTCCAAAATTCTCATTTTTTGTTTCTTATGTATCCAATAATTTAAAAATGATTTTTAATAAATTTTTACTCAAAGATAACCCCACCCAATGAGCTATGGTTTAAGGGGCAATTTTTAGAAAATTTGAAATTTTGTTCTTGAAATGAGAGTTGACATTTTATTCTTAAGGAATCAGTCTTTGGGATTATTTTTATTGGTTCTAATTGAAGATAATTCCTTATTTACATTGTAATGTCTCAATTAAATAAAAAATAGAATTTTATTTACTTAAATGACATTCAATGTAAATAATGTATACAACTACAACACTATATATAGTAGTGTGCAAAACAACGAAATTTCTCGGAGATTCAATTGACTTAAACTCAACCATCAGTCAACTGAATGATCCAGATTGTCAATGATTCAAGTTACTGTCATTCTCAATCGAGTTGCTATGAACTTTCAATCAACTCAAAATGTCGTTGGGGAGTTTTTAACCTACTATAATTTTTATTTTTATTTTGTTGCCATTTCATGTTATTCCCCTAGGATCATTTGTCACATCCCAAACCCCTACCCTATGCGGATTAGGGATAATGACTGACCAGTTCGACTGTAGTATATTGATGACGTGTCTAACCAAAAGACTCTTTACATATCCAGTAAATTGCATTCGGTCCATATAAACTCGTGTAGGGGAAATTTACGTCTGTAAAAAAAAAAAAAAAATTGTTTGAATGCAGTCACACTTGATAGAGCATAAATAACATTACATCAAAGTACAATAATATGAACCCAACATTACAATACATATGAATGTCCAAACTATTACATCATTGATGAATATCATTCACATTCTGTTCTTTCTCTAAATTGTTGCATCATTTTGTTATCTATCACTTCTAGTTGCTTCTTCTATGGCTGAGATACTAATTATTTTCTAGCTAAAGTCTTTATTCATCATAACTTACTAGCATCTGGATCCGTAAACTTCTTAATCGTTCTTGAAAATATACATGATAATACCCTATGTGTTTTATGAAAATCTAATGAGTAACACAAGTTTCCTGTTGTGTGTTTCTGGAAAACTCCTTTCAAGACTTTTGATGTAAAGACCCAAAATTTTTTTTTCCTAAATTATAAATTATAAAATAATAATAATGCAAAATTTTATTAAGAAATTAAAATTAGTTAAATGAAATGACTAAAATAGGGCTTGGAAATAAAAAGGAGGAAAAGAAATAAGAATGGGCAAAAATAAAATTTTCACATTTTGTCTTACTTTTGGCTTATAAAGCCAAAATCCTTACACACCTAAAACACACACTAGAAACACACACACACACATTGCGTAAAAGAGACGAGAGAAAGGAAAAAAGAGAGGAAGAAAAGGAAAACAAGGACATTGGGAGATTCTTCAAGAATTTGAGACATCTTTTAGAAGATTGAATAAGCACAAACCTTATTCTACCTACAAGCACCAAAGTAAAGTTAATGATTTTAAAGATTCTAGCCAAAACCATCAAGAATACATTTGGGGTTTCTACCACTATTTGAAGAATAGAGGTAGGGGATTTCCAAACCTAGGTATAGGAAGTGTGTAGGTAAGTTCATTGCATTTCTATCTCATTTATTGCCATAGAATTGTGAAATTTAACATTTTTGGGCATATGTTGCATATACCTTGAAAATCTATGTATTAGTTGAATTCTTGCTATGAAATGAATGGTTTTTATCTTATCTTGATGTTGATATAACTCACGGTCGAATGCAAAAAGGTTTGATTGGTGAAATCACAAAGGGGGTTTTATGTGTATTATGCTTGATATTGTAAATGGAATGCAAGGTGATTGTGAAATTGCTTGAATAAATCCTTGATGTGAAATTATGAAAATTTGATGAAGTTAATTGAATGCTTACCCCTTATGATGAAAATATGATGAATTGTGAACACAAACATGAATGATAAGCCTTTGGAAATGTGAGAATGAACATTTGAGAAATGATGAATATGGGGCTAAGATTGGACACATCAATTGTGTGATTTTGAGCGTGGTCAGATTGCGCTTACCTGGGATTTTGATTAGTGTTTGGGAAGGTATCTCCCTTTGGCTTGCGAATCGTAAACCCGTGCGGGTGGTCGTATGTCTCTATCAGATTAGTAGCCTGTAAAGCACACAAGGCTTACCGGGGACCAACTAGGAATATAGTCTTAGGATTAAGACTTGAGAAATGGAAATGAGAACTTTGAACAATTAAAAGAACTCAAGTGGAATGAAACCATTAAATTTTGATATAATATACATTGCTTTCCTTGGTAATGCTTCTTTGTAATGCTTATATGCTTTAGCACATGAGATCTTGGTTACTGGTTTGAATTCTTATTGTTGACAAAGCATGCTTGATGAGTACTTGGATGTCACTACACTGTGCACAAGCATACATGTGTCACCACATGTTATTGCCTATGTTTAGATTTCTTCTACTAGGGTTGTTGAACTGACCCCTACTAGATGCAGGAAGGGGCAAGGAAACAAACGCGAATTGAAAGGACCACTATCACCAAGCTATTTTTGGGAAGATGTCAGTTTGTATAGTTGGATGAACATCATGTGAAGAATGTATTTATGTTCATTTGTTAAAAACTCTTGAACATGTACATGTATTTAAATTAGGTCATGTTGGGTAGAAATTGAAGAACCATTGAAATCTCCTTTGGAATGACCTTTATTTTGTTCACTTGGACATCATGAAATTTTTGTGAGTAGCTTGCTTACTTGTGTACTTAGTTTTTGAAATGAAACATGTAGTTATAGTTTAAATTGTATATAACTAGATATGAAATGATATTGGTATTAGTTTAGCATTTCTGCTAAAGGCTGTGTAGAATAGCCACTTTTAAAGACCATATCTCCTACATCCTATGGAATTAGAATCTCATATTTTACAAAATTAAAACCTCCTTGTCGTAGCTTTCAAATGGCTCAAGAATGACCTTAATTAGGAAAATATTGAAGGAGTTATGCTGATTTTAAGAAACTTGCACAGAATCTGACTACTAGTTTACAAATCAGTCTATAACTTGAGTTTCAGGTACTCTTTTCCATAGCCTTCCAAGTTCTATGGAAACTAGACTTATAGTGGAATATGGCATATAAAAATCATACTAGTAGGTTTTATAAATTGGGAGATGTGGAGCTTTAAATAGGGCAGGCCTACTATGTTAACAGAGCAGTTTAGATCTATCTCACCTTTTTGTTAATAACTTGAGCTACCAGATGTATTTTTGCATAATTCTAAAGCTCACTAAAAGTAGACTCATATTAGAACATGTTTGAAAAAGCTCAAGATATCAGGTCGTATGAGTTGAGAGATATGGGGTTTCAAATAGGGCTAAATTGTTTAGTGAAAAACATGAACCATAGGTTGTATCCTAAATGAATCTGATTTTTTTTTTTTTTTGAATGCACTGGGGCTTCAAGAAATAATGTATAATAGTTAAGTAGTAAATATTATAATTTAAGGAATGAAGATCAATTAGGGTGAAGTTTAAATATTACTAGATGTACCATAGGGAGTCGATCACAACTTGGGTCTTTGGGGACTTGGGGCATGAAATTTCATAACTTTCATAAACATTCATGACTTTCATTGATAGTAGTTAAAAGATGATTGTATTGAAAGCTACTAACACTTATAAATCATATACATAGAAACGTAGCAAATCCTACAGGTTCTTTTGCTAGATAGTTTTGTAAGATAAATCATAATAGGCATAAAGCTTTAACTGAAAATTGAGTAATGAAATAATATATGCCATACTTTCTTTACCTTTGTCCCTTAGGACCTTGAATAGTCACCTTGGGCGACTAAATGAAATTTAGAGCTTTGGGTTTACATGGTCTAAATGGTTTAACCCTCTAACCGAGCATGACTATATCATGAATAATGGCTTAACCCCCCAACCAGGCATGACTATTTGTCATAAAATGTAAACATCGTATGGCATATTATTTCATACTAAAATATACTTACAAAACTTTTCATTAAGCTATCCATATCATATAAAATATTTAAAGACATGCAATTGAAACATTTGATATTGTATCATATAGCTCTAAGAAATATATTAAATGAAAGAGTCTCCATTTCAAAGTTCAAGGTTACTCACCTATGGTCCAAAGTCCACAGTTACTTGCTTACTTGACTTGTCTTGTCATTCATTTTATCTCTATTTCATTGCTGGTGATCCTAAATTATGGATCAGAATTCATTGATACTAGATTAGTATATAACTCAGTTTAAATCTTTGTTTACTTAAGGTTCTTAGTCTCTTTTGGACTTATGGTATTTAATTAAGGTCCTTAACCCTTCTTAGTTTATCGTATAGCTTACTTTAACCTTTAGGGGCATCTTGGTCATTTTCCCGTTATGTGTCTTATACTGTTCGGTACTTCATTTACCTTATCAGATCTCATATTTAAGTCTAGAGGGTCTTTTAATCATAAGTTAGGTCCCTTTTTTACTTTCTGAGTTCATCTGATTACTTAATTAAGCTTTAAGGGTAGTTTCATAATTTTACTATTCTTATGTCATGCTTTAGGTACCCAATTATCTTAAATAGAGCTCATTTTTGGACTCGGATGCTCCTTTAAACATTGGTATGAGTTCTTCTTTAGCTTCAATACTTTTCAGGTAGCTTAATTAAGTTTTAGGGACGTGTTTGTCATTTTATGATTTGTTTCAAAGTCTTATTTTTCCTAAACGGACATCATTATTAGGTTCAAAATGTTGAAGAAACTAAATTTAGGCTTTTCTGGATCTTAATTAGCCTTCTTATAACTTACTTTAGGTCTAGGGTCATTTTTATAACTTTATACTTTCATACGGGACAATGTTCGGGGTGCCTAGATGCTCAATTTGACCACATTATTAAGTCCAGAGCATCCAACAATGTTAGGTAAGCCCCTTTCTATTATTTTTCAATTCATCTAGTAGCTCGTATAACACTAAGGGTAGTTTAGAAATTACATATTTTTAGGTGTTTGTATTTCAGCACCTTATTTGATGAAACAAACCCTATCGTTGAGTCCAGAACGTCAAAAAACTTTAGAATAGTTACCCTTGTAGTCATTGGTGTTCATTTGGTAGCCAAATTAATATAGTAGGACACATTTGGAAATAGTCCAATTTGTCCTTTCATATATTCCGGGGTCCAGTTTCCTAAATCAGACTTCACCATTGAGTCCATAATACCCAAAACGTTAGATTAGACTTTTCTTGTATTTTAATTGGCCTTCGTTACACTATATTTAGGCCTAAGGATAAAATGATAATTTTACCTAATTAATTAAGGATTTAAAAATAATTGCGGGTGCCAGCACTAGAAAAAAGGAGAATGAATCCTTTTTGTGGATTTAGAGGGATCTCGGTTGTCTCCTTCCTTCCCTAAAGGTAGGAAGGAAAATGCCTCTTATGGGAGATAGAGAAAGTGAGGAGTCGCCAACTTGTTTTTGGGCAAGAAACAAGCAAACCCGTTACAACTTGAACAATACATATGAAAGAAAACTGAAAGAAATGAAATAAAAGCTACATTACTTTTAATCCTAAATATATATACTAATAAATCCCTTGACATGGATCAAAATAAAGATAAAGCACTGAAATAAAGTGAAAACCAAAGAAATAGGCTCAAGGACTAAGGTATAGTATGGGAAGGTGTTAGGCACCCACTCCGCCCGATCTGAATGGATCAATATCAAATATTCACTTGCAAGGCTATTATGTTATGAAAAAATAGAAGAGAGAGATATGAGTCTAGAAAAGATAAATAATAAAGAATCTTGCATGAAGAAATAAAGCGAACGGAAAAGATAGAAAGAATATCTAACTTGGGCCCGAAGGCTTTTTACGTATCTATTTAGAAAATAGAATCATAGTCACGTAGTTCTCCGGTTTACCCTATTTTATCAAGAGTGATAAAAGATGCGAGATCAACCTGAGTCTAAAGAAGACGGTTAAGGGTTTGAGATGCATACCTTATTCAGTTGTAGTAGTCGGGCAACACTTCGACTAGGAAAGTCTGATTCGGAGGCTTCAATTAGGGTAGATCTCTGACTTGCTCTTCGGTTTGGAAAGCATTGCTTCAACCAACTTCTTGAAGGGAGATCGTCACTTCGGCAGGGCTTTGGCCTTTGGAGAAGGAGAGTTCTTGTAAAGAGAACTCTATAATTATACTAACAATGTAAGGCTATGAAAATTGTATGTGTAAAACTGATGGCCAGGGGCACTTATTTAAAGGAAAAATGTGGAGATTTGATCTTAAGAGTCTAAGATGAAACCCTAGAATGAAGGGCTAAGATCATGTCTTGAGTGATAATCATCTAATTAAATAAATAAAAAATTAAATAATTATCCTAAATAATGATTATCCTAACTAAATGAAATAATAAATAATTATGACAATGCAAGAACCAATAGAATTGGTGTCTACATGCAAGAGCCAATCAAATGAAAAAGAAATAAAATTTAATTAGAAATAAACTCTATAATGAAAACGTCTAGGTTCAATGTATCTCCATTTAAAGAAATATCAAGCAACCAGATCTATGGAAACTCTAAAAGTGGAAAGTCCTAATTATGCCAAAATAGACTACTATCACTCATGATTACCAAATTACCTCCAATTCAGTAGAGAATCTCTAGATTGCCACAAAACATGTGAAAGACCACCCAATTGGTCACCAAAGACCTGAAATTACCAAAATACCTCCAGATGGATAAAATGGTATAAAAATTATGAAAATGCTCATCAAGTTCCTAGGAAGTCCTACTAAGGGTGAGATTGTGACAAAATTACCAAAATGCCTTACAAAGGCAAAATGGTGCTGATATTACCAAAATTTCCCCCGATGGGCAGAAAAGTCCTAAACAATGTGGGATTTCGATAGAAAGAGTCCTATTAGGTATGAGATTCTGACAAAAAGAGTCCTACTTAGACTAGGACTCTAGTAGGAAAGTCCTAATGAAAATAGGACTTTATCGAGAAAAGTTCTACTAGGACTGGAACTTTGTCAAGAGAGTCCTAACATGAATAGGAATCTGTCGAGAAAAGTCCTACTTGGACTAGGACTCTAGTAGAAGAGCCCTAACGAGAATAGGACTCTGTTAGAAGGAGTTCTAATGGAATCGAGACTCTGGTAAGAGAGTCCTATAGGGAATAGGACTCTGTCAATAAGAGTCTTAACGGAACTGGGACTCTCGCAAGAGAGTCCTAACGAGAGTGGGACTTTATCAGGAAGAGTCCTACTGGGACTGGGACTCTGTCAAGGAGAGTCCTAACAAGAATAGGACTCTGTTAGGAAGAGTCCTAATAGAACAGGAACTCTGGTAGGAGAGTCCTAATGTGAATAGGACTTTGTCAAGAGAAGTCCTAATAGAACTAGGACTCTGGTAGGAGAGTCCTAACAGGAGCGAGACTCTATCGGAAAGAGTTTTACTGGGACTGGGACTCTGTTAAGAGAGTCTTAACAGGAATAAGACTTTGTCAACATGAGTCATAATGTGAATATGAATCTATTAGGAGGAGTCCTAATATGAGTAGATTTCTTGGCATAATTACTGAATTACTACCACTTAATCAAGGGTCACAAAATAAAGTGTCTACAGAAAGCTTCTCATTGATGGAACTTACAAGCAAGTGAACGTCAACGCAAGAAAAAGAGATAATGAAATACCCCGACTCGAATTATAACCGAGCGACCTATGTAAACCCGAGCTGTTAAGGCTCTATGTTATGATATCGAATGAAATGGACAGTTTTGGAATATAAATAGTCTTGAATGAACAGATGATGCTCGAGCAATACCCAAGCAAGCCATGAGCGAGCATCGAAATACGTATATGTATATGTATACATATATGGGTATGTATATATCTAATATGAATTAATATATACATATATATATATATATTTATATTTATATTTATAGCCATGTATATATATATATATATATATGAATATTAGGTATATAACCTGTATGTGTATATATATATATATGTGTGTGTGTGTGTATGTGTGTTTGTATATACATGTATATATATAAAGATATTTATAAGTATATACATACATATATATATATCACATGTGCGGTGCATGAGTAATTGTGTGTGAGAGAGTGTGTGTTTATATATATATATAGTACAAAATAAATTCAAGGAAAAACTAAATGAGGGGGGGTTAGGAATTCAGAAGATCAAATAGAAAAGAAGGGTCAACGAAAGAGGGGGAAACATGAAAAAAGAGAAAGAAAGAGAGAGAGAGGGGGGGCAGTGAGGTTGCCTATATATATGGGTTGGTATCGTTGAAAGAACTCAAAAAATAAAGAGAGAAACTGAGAGAGTGAGGTGATTTCTGAGATTTAGAAAAGGAGAAGGAAGAAGAAGGAAATGATAGGGAAAAAGGGGCAGTCACAGAGAAGGTAAGCATTGATTATTTTTTGTGATTTCTGGGTTTCATGTTTAAATTGCTTGTAAGCTTGTATATGATTTCATAATATTGATCTAGAAGGAACAAGAGAAATTAGGAACAAATTGAAAGGAAAATAGTTAAGAAATGAGGTAGAAATAGGAGAAATCAGGAAGCTGAAAGTTGGATTTTTTTTAACTGTTTAATTAGTTTTGAAAGCTTAAATTATCATCTAAGTGATTTAAAAGTGTTCTATAACAATTTAGAAATGAAGAGGGCTCCAAAAACTGCATGAAAATTGAGTTTGAAAAAGTGGGTTTTCCAATTTCCGGTCACTAGTGCCGGAAATGGTGACCGGAGTCTCGTCGGAAAGTCGTGGGGCAGACAACCACTGTGCGGGTCGAGTGAAGTCGGGTCAGATCCAAGTTCGAGTCAGGACCCAACCCACCACATATACGGATTGTCAAAACGGCATAGTTTTAAGGTTCTGAATTTATTAGGGAGGGTGTTTGGTTATAGAGATAGTAAATCAATTTGCTAAGCCTATCTAGAATAGGGATAACCTATCCAAGTAATACCCTTATCCGCTGTTTGGTTATACTTTAATTAGGAAAAGAAAAAAAAAAAGAGGGAAGGAAGGGAACTGCGGTCAAGGGGATTCGAACCCCTGATGCGCAAGGACCAAGGATTCTAAGCTAACCAGAGTTACCACTGTGCCACTGAGGCAAGTGTGGTCAAGTATTGACCCAAATAATACATAATATTATTATAATAGATTAAATTAATTAATTATTAAGATAAATCCCGATGTCTAATTAAGACAAGTGAATAGTATTTTCTTTATGTTTTGGGAATTCTAAAGCTAATGGAAGGGTCTATTTCACAAGGCTGGGTCCCAAAAAATAAAGAACCATAAAAGTGCCAAATTATCATATTGCCCCTAGTGATGCCCAAACCCAAATTGAAAACCATGAAAGCCTAAACTGACTTTCTTCGACGTCCCTAGACTCAATAGTAGAGTCCATTTTAGTAAATAAGATACTTATAGTAATGAGATATAAAATGTGATGAATAGCATTAAATTGATATGTGTCTACTGATGAAATAGGGAGTTCAAAGGGGAAGGAAAAAGGTTATGGAATAGTGAGTTAGAACACACTGATAAGGTAAGTAAACCCCAATCTCTTACATATGGTCTTTCAAGCCATGTTCATTCTATTACTGCCAGATTTGTACTCTTGTACGTACCAAATGTTTATTATTTTCACAATGTGATATTGTTCTATCTTGTGGATGTTTATTGATTGCTATATCATTGATCATTATATTGTACTATGTCTTGAAAAGCCTATTGTTATGTTTTTACTGAATGAATGATATTTCATTTTTATACACTCCTATGGAATCACTGAATAATCACGATATATTATGAATGTCGGAATTTGTGCTCAGTTACAATATCCATCCGATGCTTTCTAAGTTGACAGGACCTACGGGTCGAGTCCGTGAACGAACATATCACAAAAATGACGTATTTACGCACTGAGTTATTATGGCATTTTATATGCACTTATTGAGGGGGGTAAGCCGAGCCCCAAAAAATCGAGGGTTTGTCAAGCCCTGAACAGAGTAAATGCATCACTTATAATTGACTGATATAATACGTTTATTGGATTCATAGGACTATGTCATTCCTTATGAAGAATCTTGTGTTGAGAGTTCAGTCATTGATTATGATTGATTGTTATCGATTTATTGTGGCAGTACATTTATGTTGACAAATTTCTATTGAGATTTTCATGTTCATGTTATATCCATTACTCATGATTGATTATTGTGACCTTTACTGTTCATTGGTTATTGTGGCGCTTTTATCCTTATTGGCTATCATAACAACTTATCCTATGATTGGCTATCATGTTCACATTCATGGATTCATGTTCTTTCTATGTTAACCTTAACCAGTGTCAAAGATGAAAATTTACTTACTGAGCTTCGTTAGCTCAATCTGACTTACCATTTTTTAGGTAGGGACGCTACAAGACCGCAGTAGGAGTCCAAGAGCATAGGAGGACATTTTGAGGAATGTATTAGTTATGATGTAGTTCTCTCATGTATTCACCACCGAAGGGTTATGTTATGTTGGTTCCTATTTTGACATTGTAGAACCATATTATGTATTTAAGACTTCTGTTTAAAGTTTTTGTACATTTCACATTATTACTATGATACATGAATGGAAAAAGTAAGGACGGCCACAGGGTCGACCCTGCGATACGAGATCCGCATAGGGTGAGTTTCAAGTCGTGACAGTTTGGTATCAGAGTTGAGCCTTTGGTTCTAATGAGTTATGGGAGACAAGATTAGAATACTAGAACTGTTAAGTCTAAGAATCAATTGATAGATAATGCTGACACTTCTATGTTAAACTTTTATGTGCATACTGACTGCTATCTTATGTAAATATTACCTAATTATCTTTTACAGTGATAGTTAACACAAGGAATACATCGATAACTATAAATCGCATTGATCGATTAGAGCGACTGATGGAAAAAGTCCTTGAGACCCTACCCCAGAATCAGGCTAGTATAATTCAACCGATACGACAAGAGCAGCCTGTCAACGTGGGTGACCGATAGGAGAATGAGCGAGATCTGACGTTTCCATATAAGCGGTTTCAAAAGATGAAGCCTCCATCTTTCGATGGAACCCAAGGAGCCACAGTAACAGAGGAGCGACTATTAGAAATGAACAGGATTTTCTGCATCTTGACATGCACTGAGGTCCAGAAAGTGGCATATGCCACATACATGTTCAAGGGAGCTGCACACAAGTGGTGGCTTCTTGAGGAGGCCAAGGAACCAAACATGGACTGGAAACGATTTACCATAGTCTTCAATGAGAAATACTTCCCTCAAGAAGTGAAGAACTGGAAGATCACAGAGTTCATGGTACTACAACAGGGAGGAATGATAGTGGAGCAATACGAGGCCACGTTCACTGAGTTGGCCAAATTCCCTCCTAATGTCGTTAATAGCGAGAATCTAAAAGCCTAGAAGTTTGAAGAAGGGCCAAGATAGGCCATCAAGGATAGACTCAAGCCCTAGCAGTTAGCCACTTATAATGAGGTGGTGACCACTGCTAAGATCATTGAAAGAAGCGGCGAAGAGTTCACCAAGATACGAGGGAACCAGAGATCAGGGGGTAATCAGAACCGGAGGCAAGGGCTTTCCTTCTCTAGGCAAGGGTCCACATTCACTAGACCCGGAACTGGATCCCAAGCCACAGGGCCCAATCAGAGGAGGCTGAGCTATATTGAGGGGGGTGCAGCCAAATGCCCTAACTGTCAAAAGATCCACAGGGGCCAGTGTCTCAAGGACAGCAACGCTTGCTTCTATTGTGGCCAAGTCGGGCATTTTGTAAGGGAGTGTCCTCAGATCAACCAAGCCACAGCCAGTGCTGCTTTAGTTAGAGCACCAGCACCTATAGCCACAGCAAATAAGTCCCAGAACCACAGAAATGGATTGGGGAATGTCCAGCAGCAAGCTGAACAGGTTTCTCTATAGTACCAAGGGACGTGCAGGCTACGACTTCTATAGTCGTAGATACTCTTCTAGTTTGTTCACAGCCTGCCCATGTCTTATTTGATATTGGTTCTACGCATTCATTTATATCTCCTACATATGCTGCTAAGTTGAACATAACGACAGAACCCCTAGGATATTTACTAATGTGACTATACTATCGGGGAAATCATTACTGGGGGATACTATGTATAAGGATTGTGAGATACGGATTATGGGAATACATTTACTTGCTGATCTTATACCATTAGAAATCTATGGGTATGATGTTATTCTCGGTCTGGACTGGTTGGCTGCAAACCATGCTACTATAGATTGTGTGGCCAAGTGAGTTCTTATTCAGAACCCTAGATTTTCGACTATTGAGTTTGAGGGGACATGAGTGGCTTCTCCGCCCTACTTTGTTTCTTTTATCTAGGCTAGGCGTCTGCTTCGCAAGGGATGCCATGGTTTCCTATGTAGTATCCAGGACATTGATTCACAGTATCTTGTATTAGAGCAGATTCCCATTGCTAGGGCATTCCTTGAGGTATTTCTGGACGATCTTCTAGGGATGCCTGTGGACAAAGAGATTGAGTTTAGCATTGACGTACTGCCAAACACTTCACTTATATTCAAGACACCCTACAAAATGGCACCAGCAGAGCTGTAAGAGCAAAAGCTTCAAGTACAGGAACTGCTAGACAAGGGTTTCATACGACCTAGCTCATCACCATGGGGTGCACTTATATTATTTGTTAAGAAGAAGGATGGGACCATGAGGTTATATATTGATTATCGTGAATTGAACAAGGTCACCATCAATAACAAATATCCACTGCCTAGGGTAAATGATCTATTCGACCAACTGAAGGGGGCTCAGGTGTGTTCTCCAAGATCGACCTGAGGTCCAGTTAACACCAACTGAAAGTCAGACCCACTGACATTCAGACGACGACATTCAGAACCCGATATGGACATTATAAGTTCCTTGTCATGCCTTTTGGGGTGAGTAATGCCCCAACCGCATTCATGGACTTAATGAACAGGGTGTTCAAGCCGTACTTAGATGATTTCATAATCGTATTCATCAACGACATCTTGGTTTATTCTAAGAACCAGGAAGAGCACGAGATGCATCTAAGGAAAGTCCTATAGAAACTATGGGAACAGAAGCTATATGTTAAGCTAAAGAAGTGTGAATTCTAGCTCCCAAGCATTTCATTTTTAGGGAATGTGATCAGTAAAGACAGGATCTCCGGGAACTCCCAGAAGATAGAAGCTATTACTAGTTGGCCCTAGCCGACTAATGCTATAGAGGTTCACAATTTCATGGGTTTAGCTAGCCACTGTAGGAGATTTGTCAAAGACTTCTCCAAGATAGCAACTGTCACGACCCCAAATCCGGTCCATGCGGATCGAGGGTCCGTGATCGGCCACCGAGGCCTTTTTGCCAATAATCATAATTACCTTTAATCAAACGCAGCGGAATAAATTTTCTTTTTCTATTGCGGAAGCGCTAATTCAATACACAAGTCAACATCATTCATCTATTTATACATTCTATAGTAATTACAAAAGTACATGATGTAATTTTTCCAAAACCTACTGATGTCATATTCGATATACAGTCCAAAGTTTCCAAAAGCAACTACATCATGACTAGCAAAATCCTATTACAAAAAGGGTCCATAGCTTTACAAGCTTCCAACTAGTTTGACTGAACCTGCTATTTCTTGTCCGATATCATCACCTGAAATAGGATAAAAATATCCTATGAGCTCAACAGCTCGTGAGTATCCCAGCTCGTGAGCATTCCATAACATACCAGGGGTTTCAAAACTACTATATAATTCAATATAGAAATGTCAATGATCAAATATCATATGTTATCTTAATTTATAGTAGAAGATAACGGTATCAAATTTTGCTTCCAATAAATCTCAATTTAACGAAAATCATAAATCGATAATCAATAACATAATTCAATAAATCAAAATCACAGTTCAATATCATGGTTCAATTCCCAAATTCAAAGTCCAATAACTCATATTCATGGTTCAATAACCCAAATTCATAGTTCAATAATAATAGTTCAATATCTCAAATTCATAGTTCAATAATTCAGATTCATGGTTCGATTTTCAATATTCAGATTCAAAATGATATATTCCACTTCTATGGTCAGCAAATTAACCCTCGCTGACTGAGATTATAGGCTAGCTAGTTCGATATGCCGTATCAACACCGGCTCACCACAATATACCCTGTGGGATGGGTTCGATAAATCACAACCTATTCGATAGTGACCAATCATAGAAGAGTGTTCTATTCAAAGCATCAAAATCATATCCAAATCGTATCCAAAATCAATAATCATCAATAGCAGTTCAATTATTTCAAATCACGGTTCTTTATTTGACATTTAGTTCAAACAGTTCAAACATTTGTAAGAATATCGTAAAACATTTGAATATCTTTCGAACACATTTTCTAAAGTCAAAGAAGACAATATAGTTGTCAATAGATCATTCAAACGTATACAGTATAGTTCGATAAATCATAAAAGAGTTCAATATTTATATCTATACTGAAATTGTCTACCTCAATATGGTATGAAATACTCACCTGAATCCCAAAGACTTATCTCCAAAAATCCTTCCTTTAAAGTTCCCTAGAATAACATTTCAAAATCCGATTACATTCCATAATATTACCCTGACTTAATTATCATTAATTCATTTTCCTATTTTAGTTACATTTGTTGGGTAGCTTCTCTAAGTTTTTAAAGTTTG
Source organism: Nyssa sinensis (assembly GCA_008638375.1). Lineage (NCBI taxonomy): Eukaryota > Viridiplantae > Streptophyta > Magnoliopsida > Cornales > Nyssaceae > Nyssa > Nyssa sinensis. Next base: position 12,752,712 of record CM018049.1, read on the forward strand.
ATTCCATCACCTTACATTTTTACGTGTCATATTTTTCTGTACCTTATTTCATAATACGGACCTCACCATTGAGTCCGGAACGTCGAAGAAAGTCAATTTGGACTCCCTCTGACTTCCATTTGGTTTTAGGGACATTAAGGGTAATTTGGTAATTTACACTCTAACGTGTCTTATTTTTTCAGAGTTTTGTCTCGTGAAACAGACCCCACCATTGGGTTCAGAACGCCCAAAATAGTCAAAATGCACTATTGGTTTACTCAATTTGGACTCTTGTACCAAAAGGGCAAAAGGGTCATTTGTACTTTTATGTGTATTTTATTTTTTGGGGTCCCGTATAGTGAAATAGACCCCACCATTGATCTTAGAATGTCCGAGATAATAAAAATTGACTATTCATTTGCATCGTTTGGACTTCGTTTGACCTATATTTGAAATAGGGGCATTTTTGTAAACATTAATATTTTATTCATTTTCCTGTTTGGGCCACAGTGACATTTCTAAAAACAGTTGGGGCCGGTTTATAATTTCCAAAAGTTGCGGTCTGAACCCACTGGTTCAGGGTTAAAAACCCTAAACTGGTTTGAACCTCAACTGAACCGACCAGTTCAAATTTAAAACTTAAAATTAAAACACAATGCGACACATGTCACCACCCATTTAGATCCGGTCAGGTCCCGGCCCGATCCAGACCCGAATCCGGTCCCGTTTTGACCCGACATGGCCCCCGACTTTCCGGTTGTCTTCTCCGGCGAAGATTCCGGCCACCGTCGCCGGAACAGTGCACCAACTCACTATTTTCTCAATTTTTTTTTATAGTTTTCATGTCCAAATCTTATTCTTTTCACATCAAATTAATTCTAAAACTTCAAACTAAAATTTAGAACAATTTTGGCCTCAAATCATCACGGTTTTCCGACACCTACCTCAGTTTTTCCGACGTTGCACCGGTGACTGGATTTTTGGCCACCAAACGGTCATTTCTTGACCGTTTTAAGTGATTCAAGTTACGTTGGACTCCTGGAGTTATTTCCTATTGATTTTTAATCTCAAAATCAAGATTTGTTTGATGGATATAATTCCACCATGGTTGACCGAAGCTAAATTCCTGGTTCTGGGTTTGTCATTTTTTGGGTGTTTTTACACTTTGATTTCATATTTAAACAAGTCTAACTATAGTCTAAACATTGTATCTACATAGATAACTTTAAAACAGTTCCTATCAGATTCAGAATTCTATAGAGAGAGAAAAACGATAATTTGGATTTTCTTACCTTTTTCCCCTGTTTTTCTCCTTCTTCTTGTTCTGATTCTTTCTCTATTCTCCTTAGTTCCTTCCTTGTTCAGTTGTTCCTTTAGAAACAGCATGAATTGCATGCTTTGGTTTTTAAACCATTTCCACCGACTCTTCTCTCTTTTCTCTTTCTCTCTCTACATGACCTCACTTCTCTGTATTCAGCCTCCAACTTTCACTTCTCATCAAGACCTTCCCATCCCAATTAATTTTACTTTTCAATTTCTCTGCCCTTGCCTTTAAGTGTTGCAAGATATTTTGTATATATATATATATATATATATATATATATATATATATAATATGACACACACACACACTACCGACACACACACACATACACTTGACATATATATATATTTATATCTCATTATTTATTATTATTATTATTATTTTATTATTATTATTATTATCATTATTATTATTATTATTTTTATTTTTATTTTTATTTTTATTTTTATTTTTTTATTATTATTATTATTATTATTATTATTATTATTATTCTTATTATTATTTTTATTATTTTTATTTTAAATTTATTATAGTTCGGGTTTTTTATGCCACGGCCCGGGTTTACCGGGTCGGGTACCGGCTCACTCGGGTCGGGGTATTACATTCTCCCCTCCTTAAAAAGTTTGGTCCTCCAAACTTGACTTAACTAGGGGTGCCTATAAATAATTTATCATACAATTTCATACTAAGTTAATAATGGACAGTTCAAAATAATATTGTACCTTAATTTTTCTTGTTGGGAGCGGGGCAATTGTTTATCAACTGATAGACTCGTGCTTGTCCCATTCTTTCTGGGCAATCTTTTACCAGATGCCCTGTCTTGCCACATCCGAAACAAGCTCCGGTGTTCCATCGACATTGGTCATCATTGTGGCGACCTCCACATCGCTGACATTTTTCTGGCTTATCTTTCTCCGGTTCTTTTCCTCCAGCTTTTTGAAACTCACGTTTCTTGTTTGAAGTCTCTCCAGTTTTCTCAGCTGGCGCACTCCTCTTTTTCTGACTTACTTCTTTCAGATATTCCTCGTTGTTCCTTTCTGAAATTAAAGCCATGTTCACTATTTCAGAATATGATTCAGACTGAAACAGTGATATGCGATCATGAATGTTTCTCCTCAATCCCCGCTCAAATTTCCTAGCTTTTTCGGGTTCTTCCTTTATCAGGTCTGGGGCAAAACGAGCTAACTCAATGAATTTGGCTTCATATTCAGCCACTGTCATAGTTCCTTGCTTTAGCTCGATGAACTCTACTTCCTTTCTTTCACGGACGGTTTTTGGAAAATACTTCTCAAACAGCAACTCCTTAAATCTATCCCAGGCTAAGAATGGTACTCCAGTTACATAATTTCTTTTCACCAAATTCCACCAACATTTCGCTTCTCCTTGTAGTCTAAAGGCAGCAAGTGTGACCTTTTTCTCTTCAGGACATTCCATTACCTCGAAGATATCCTCCATGCCCATTATCCATGTTTCAACTTCATCCGCTTTAGGGGCTCCTGCAAAAGTAGGCGGCTGAAGTTTCACGAATCGTTCCGTCAGACTTGCCTGAATTGTCGGGTTTGCATTGGTCCTTCTATTCTCTCTATTATTCTGTTGCCTCAATTCACGAACTAAGTCACTCAGTGTTTGTTCCATTCTGCCAGGATCCTCTCTGGCATTTTCTCCATGATTGGTATTTGTCCTATCCGCCATTCTTGGTTTTACCTATATTCATACAAAATATTCAGAATTGTCCAATCATTAATTTATATGCAACTTATATCAAAAATTTGCATATTCATACAATATACTTCATTAAAATTTTCAGTTTCATTTGTTCCATGTCATCACTCGTAGGTCATCAGTAAAGGTAATCTAATCGACTCCAAGAGTGATTCAATAAATCACTTTCTATCATTACTCTATCACTCAAGCATCAAAAGCCATCAGATTTTCTATCTCATCACTAATTCTATTTTTCGGGAAATACTAACTCTAAAATCCAGGTAACACTCCCTATCTTTCAATGTCTCCCTAGATCTCTAGAGTTTCCTATTGTGAGTCACTTAAGAAACCTCAATTCCAATTTCGGCCTTGGTCTTTTCCAAAGACCATTAACCTTAGCTCTGATACCACTCTGTCACGACCCCAAATCCGATCCATGCGGATCGAGTGTCCGTGATCGGCCACCGAGGCCTTTTTGCCAATAATCATAATTACCTTTAATCAAACGCAGCGGAATAAATTTTCTTTTTCTATTGCGGAAGCGCTAATTCAATACATAAGTCAACATCATTCATCTATTTATACATTCTATAGTAATTACAAAAGTACATGATGTAATTTTTTCAAAACCTACTGATGTCATATTTGATATACAGTCCAAAGTTTCCAAAAGCAACTACATCATGACTAGCAAAATCCTATTACAAAAAGGGTCCATAGTCGCTACTAGATTAAACCTTTAACGCTTGTCTTGGGTTGTTTAGTAGTTAGGGTTAATTAGATCGCTTGTTTTCTAATTAACTACGACTAAGGAAAGGTAGGAAAATAGTTTTGACGGAGAATATTCAAAGTGTGAATTGATATATATTTGCTTCAATGATCAGTTGTAAAATTTTGATGGTGGATGTTGACTTAGACCAATGTTTGTTCTTTTGATTGATTTCGATACTTTAATTTGAATTGTTCCTTAGTTGTTTTTCTTAAAATTATTTTCGAAATACTCAAACCCCTCCCCCCCAAATCCTTGTTCACATAGCATAAAACTAGGCTAGATACTCTCCGTGGGAACGATCATTACTCGCACTACTACATATATTTTTAGCAGTTTAGGTTTTATTTTTTGATTGCCTGTGACAGCACACCAGTAGTCACAAAAAAGGTAAGCATCGATTATTTGCTGTGATTTCTGGGTTTCATGTTTAAATTTTTGTAAGCTTGTTTATGATTTCATAATACTAATCTAGATGGAACAAGAGAAATTTAGGAACAAACTGAAAGGAAAATAGTTAAGAAATGAGGTAGAAACAGAAGAAATCAGGAAATTGAAAGCTGGATTTTTTGTAACTATTTAATTAGTTTTGAAAGCTTAAATCATCATCTAAGTGATTTAAAAGTGTTTTATAACAGTTTAGAAATGAAGAGGGCTCCAAAAAATACATGAAAATTGAGTTTGAAAAAGTGGATTTTCCAGTTTCTAGTCACCGGCGCCGGAAATGGTGATCGGAGCCACGCCGAAAAGTCGTGGGGAAGACGACCACTGTGCGGGTCGGGTGAAGTCGGGTCGGATCTAAGTTCGGGTCAGGACCTAACCCACCGTATATACGGATTGTCAAAACGGCACAATTTTAAGGCTCTGAATTTATTAGGGAGGGTGTTTGGATACAGAGATAGTAAATCAATTTGTTAAGCCTATCTATAACAGGGATAACCTATCCAGGTAATACCCTTATCCGCTGTTTGGTTATACTTTAATTGAAGAAAAAAAAGGAAGGAAGGGAACTGCGGTCAAGGGGATTTGAACCCCTAACGCGCAAGGACCAAGGATTCTAAGCTAACCAGAGTTACCACCGTGCCACTGAGGCAGGTGTAGTCAAGTATTGACCCAAATAATACATAATACTATTATAATGGATTAAATTAATTAATTATTAACATAATTCCCAATGTCTAATTAAGATAAGTGAATAATATTTTCTTTATGTTTTGGGCATTCTAAAGCCAATGGAAGGGTCCATTTCACGAGACAGGGTCCTGAAAAATAAAGACCCTTGCCAAATTACCATATTACCCTTAGTAATGCCCAAACCCAAATTGAAAACTGTGAAAGCCTAAACCGACTTTCTTCGACGTCCCAAACTTAATAGTAGAGTCCATTTTAGCAAATGAGATACTTATAGCAATGAGATATAAAATGTGATGAATAGCATTAAACTGAGAGATGTCTATTGATGAAATAGGGACTTCAAAGGAGAAGGAAAAGTTACGGAATACTGAGTTAGAATGCACTGATAATGTAAGTAAACCCCAATTTCTTACATATGGTCTTTCAAGCCATGTTCATTCTATTACTGCTAGATTTGTACTCTTGTACGTACCAAATGTTTATTATTTCCACAATGTGATATTGTTCTATCTTGTGGACATTTATTGACTGCCATATCATTGATCATTATATTGTACTATGCCTTAAAAGGCCTACTGTTATATTTTTTCTGAATTAATGATATTCCATTTTTTATACACTCTTATGGAATCACGAATGATCATGATATATTATGAATGCCGGATTTGTGCTCAGTCACAATATCCATCCGATGCTTTCTGAGTTGACAGAACCTATAGGTCGAGTCCGTGAACAGACATATGGCAAAGATGGCATATTTACGCACTGAGTTATTATGGCATTTTATATGCACTTATTGAGGGGGGGTATGTCGGGCCCCAAAAGACCGAGGGTCTACCAAGCCCTGAACAGAGTAAATGCATAATTATAATTGACTGATATAATTACATTTATTGGATTTATAGGACTATGTCATTCCCTATGAAGAATCTTGTGTTGAGAGTTCAGTTATTGATTATGATTAATTGTTATCAATTTATTGTGGCAGTACATTTATGTTGGCAGATTTCTATTGAGATTTTCATATTTATGTTATATCCATTACTCATGATTGATTATTGTGACCTCTACTATTCATTGGCCATTGTGGCATTTTTATCCTTATTGGCTATCACAACATCTTATCCTATGATTGGCTATCATGTTCACATTCATGGATTCATGTTCTTTCTATGTTAACCTTAATCAGTGTCAGAGATGGGAATTTACTTACTAGCTTCGTTAGCTCACTCTGACTTACTCATTTTTCAAGTAGGGACGCTACAGGACCGCAGTAAGAGTCCAGGAGCATAAGAGGACATTTTGAGGAATGTATTAGTTATGATGTAGTTCTCCCATGTATTCACCACCTAAGGGTGATGTTATGTTGGTTCCTATTTTGACATTGTAGAACCATATTATGTATTTAAGACTTCTGTTGATATATTGTTTAAAGTTTTTGTACATTTTACATTATTACTATGATACATGAATGGAAAAAGTAGGGACGGCCACAGGGTCGGCCCTGCGATACAAGATCCGCATAGGGTGGGTTTTGGGTCGTGACAGATAGTCATTTTGATATTGATTGTGATTTTTTGTTTGACGTGTTCAGACTCATTCTTATATGAGATTCCTAAGTATTGCCTTTAGGCAAATTAGACCGTTCGTAGTTCGTGACTAATGGAAAAGAATGATGTCCTTACCGGATTTCTCTAAAAAGACTCATCTCGATAGGATTATTGTGAGGTTATGCCCTCGAAAATGACTCCCCAAGGCCTTACTTGGTAAGAAATGTGATCTTAACAAGTCTTTCATAAGGTTGTGTTCTCTTGAGATGGTCTTACGTCCTTGGACATTTTACCTAAAAGGGAATTCCATCCTAATACGTTGATAAGAGAGAAATATGATAGACGGCTTACCTAAAAGGATGTTATTCTAACAAGATAATGAATTGGCATCCTTAGATGACTTACCTAAAAGGAAACTCCATCTTAATAGGTTGATCAAATGTGTCCTCAGATGACTTACCTAAGAAGGAACTTCATCTTAATAGGTTCATAAAATGCGTCCTCAAATGACTTACCTAAAAGGAATGTTATCCTAATAGGGTGATAAAATGCGTCCTCAGACAACTTACTTAAAAGAGAACTCCATCTTAATAGGTTGATAAAATGTGTCCTCGAACGACTTTCCTGAAATGAATACTATCCTAATTGGACGATAAAATGTGTCCTCAAATGACTCACCTAAAAGATCTCCATCCTAATGGGTTGATAAAATGTGATGCAATGGGTGACTTACCTGAAAGGAATGCTATCCTAATAGGATTCTTCTAAAAAGAATGTTATCCTAATAGAATTCTTATAAGATTATGTCCTTAAGGAATGGATTGTCAAGATGAAGTATGTCTTCTGACGATTTGCCGAGATGGATTGTGTCATTGGTGGATGGTTTACTGAGATGGATTGTGTCCTCAGATGGTTTGCTGAAATGGATTACATCCTCAAACAGCTTGCCGAGATGGATTACGTTCTCAAACAATTTTGCCTAGATGGATTACGTCCTCGAACAGTTTTTGCCTAGATGGGTTACATCCTCAAACAGTTTTTTTTCCTAGATGGATTACGTCATTGGTGGACGGCTTATCGAGATGGATTACATCCTTAGACGTTTTACCTAAAAGGAAATCCATCCTAATAGGTTTGTGAAATTGCATCCTTAGATGACTTACCAAATAAGGAACTCCATCATAATAGGTTGATAAAATGCATCCTTAAACGACTTACCTAAAAAGAAATTTCATCCTAATAGGTTTATGAAATTACGACCTCAGACGACTTACCTAAAAAGGTTCCCATCCTAATAGGTTTTTATAAATTGAGTCTTTATTAGAGAATAAAAACTCTAAGGGAAGAATGACTTGATCATATTTGTGACTTCCAGGGGAGATGACTTAGGTTAACTCCACTAGAATGATGGAATTCAGGGTGACTCCATAGGGAAGGACTTGATCGAGTTTCAGACCATAAGGTCTTGTTGGTCAACTATTTCTTAAAATAGGAGAACAAGAAATGTACTCAACTTTGAAAGGAGTTGCACTCAAAGCAATACACTCAACTAATGACAAGAGCTTATGAAAGTTCTTTCCTTAAATAGGGAAGAGACAAGATATGCAAGAAGCAGCCTTAACCTAGATAGAGGGAGGCAGAACTCAACCTGGATAAGAGTGTAGAAAGGTATAAAGAAATCATCTTAATGAAGAACTCTTACCTTAACCAGAGGAATATGAAATTTATGCAACTTAGAGAGAAGTAAAGAGAGTGTACTCAACTCAAATATGAGTAAAGGGGATGTACTCAATTCAGATATGAGTGAAGGGAATGTACTCAACTAAGATAAAAGTAAATAAATGTTCTCACTAAATGAGAGAGAATGTTGTGAAACATGTTTTTGCCATTTTTGAAAATGATTTTTCATTTAGAGAAAATTTTGACTTTTGGCTTGGACTCTGTTAGCCCCTAGATCACTAGCAATCAAGTTTGGCTGTTTAGGTCAAAAGAATCATTGCTTGGTTTCAAGTGGTGAGATTGTCCATCTTTGAAGATAATCTGGGAAAATTTGAGTTGTGAATTGAGGGTATGAAGGCTTAGGAGACTTGATCAACTAAAGACTTATCTTTAAGTTTATGGATAAAGTCTTTTTGCCCTCCCAAATGATTTAGGATATTCCTTTGAAAACTTTAGAGTATTTGTTTTGAGCATGATTCAGTTTGATCATTTGAGAAAATAAGAATCATCAATTTTCATAAAATATTGTGTTTTTAACTAAGCCTATGGGATGAAATCATTGCATGAAAGAAATTTTGGGTGAGCCAAAGTAATGGAGAATTTACCCAGATGTAGGCAACGTTGTTAAGGCAAGGCAAAAAGTGAAATGGAACCCTTTATATGGGAAAAAGGTCCTCATATTGGCATAAATGAGCCCCTTGAATAAGGAAAATTGTATGATTCGTAAGATTATGAGTTAATGATCATGGCATAAGGGAGCCCCGTGTGAAGTAAGAATGAGTTACTTCAGAAAGTAAGAAGCAATTTGATGCAAATTGGTAGGTAATGAGTCCATTGATGAGTTACTTTGAAAGTGGGTGAAGAATGAAGAAACAATATGGTGCAAACAAGTAAAGAGGAAGCCCTTTGTCATGCCCCTGACCCATAGTGCAAGACAAACGGACAAAGGGGTCATTGAACCCCAATAAGGTAGGTAATAGGACTAGCCATCCTAGTCAAGTATATAAAATATAAGCCCTTATTTTATTTTATTTTTTGAATTGATTTCCTTTAATTGGTTCCAGTTCGATTCTCTGATTAGACTTATTCAAGTCTCGTAACGAGATTAAATAAAATTGATTACTATCATAATGTAACTGCATCAAATGTCCATCAACCGCATTAAACAAGGTCTGTCTAGAGCTGACTCTACAATTCTTATATACATGACATATACATGAATAGTCTCGAGGATACGGGTACCCTCGATAAATAAATGAATAAATATAAGAAAATCACTAAGTAATATAATGACTTCAGTCCATCTTTTACTTCTTCCCGTTAGTCGTCCATCAAGTCAATACCTGTTATTCCTATGAATAGCATGGGTAAGCCATAATGCTCAATAGGGTTTTCCAAAGCACATAAGCAAGTAGCATGCAAAAACTAATTCAAGTCTGAATAGGACACACCCTATAGTCCAGTATGCATCACAATCACACTACATCATCATATCCCAAACACAAGCATAAGCATAAGTATCAAAGGGCATCACACCACTACATGTGATTTGACAATAACAACCAATTAGTTGACATATGGAGGGTCGGGCACATGACATAAATATGAACATATAATTCCACGAAGCGCCTCCATTTCCTGTTTTAATGCCACAAGAAGAATGTATATAAATATGTAATCGATCACAAGATGTAAGTATAAACTTACCAACTCCACGAAACACCTCCATTTCCTATTCAAAGCCACAAGAACAATGTATATATTCACAACTAAGCAACCATTCACAATTATCACAGTATCACAACTAGCAATGTACAATCCATTAATAATCAAAATGAAATATCACAGATAAGTCAAGGGAAATAATCTAAAGTAAATCAATCCTTAACAAAAAGGATAAAGTCTTATTCACTCAATAATCTCAATCCCATGAGTGTCCACCTAATTTGGCTCCCAGTAAGTCTATGTGTTTTACGGGCTACTAACCCGATAGAAACAAACAACCACCCCTGCGGGTTTATGGCTCGCAAGCCAAGGGGAGACACCATCCCTATTATAAATAGAACCCCAAGTAAAGCAAAATCTCACTACACTTAAGAGCACACAATAGATGTGACTAATTCCCATCCCAAGTCATTTTTCTCAAAAGTATTTTTTTTCCAAAATTCCAATATCTCAATCCATACCACAAATGGTACTCATCAATATCAATATCCTCTCAAATCTCACACCGCTTGAGTATAGTTAACAATATGCATATCAACATCATTCATATCTACAACAATACTAACAACCATAAAAGATGATATATGATTCAACAAATAGAAATAAGAGTAACAACGGTCATATATGTCCATGACAGAAATAAAAATCATAATAAACATCAACATGGCAATCACGTGTATCCAATACCACCAGGCAAATATCCAACATCATAGCATTCAATATAACAATCACTTCATACTAATAATGTAATGACAAGTTATCAAATGATACAGATAAACATATCATGTGAATAACATAGCAAGTATTTACATCAACACATCAGGACATTGTCCTAGTCCTAATCCTCACTCCACTATAAGGAAACACTACCTGTGTCTTTTATAATGTTTGTCAATTGTCTTACGTATTTCCTATTTTATTCCCAAGACCACTCTAGCCCATAGCATTAAGGTATCGTATCAAGTCTTACGGTTCTCTATGGCTATTACTCTTTAGCCTATACCTCAGGTACCCGTTTACCCAAACAGATACTAAAAATGTGTTCTTAGGTATCAAAAACCCTAAGAAAGCCCTATCGTATTGTTTTTAAGTCTTTTGATTGTATTTTAAACCCATAAGGAATTTTTTGTAATTTACCAGACAAGTTATGCGTCTACCAAGATGTCCTCTCTCAAAACCGACCCTAAAATTGGATCCAGAGGGTCCAACAACCCTAAAAATGCCCTTTTTATATTTTATCAATGCTTCTAGGTATCTGTTCCATGTCTAGGGGCATTTCAGTAATTTGACATTTTCATGTAGGACTACCCTGAGTCCCTATTTCATTATTCTAATATCATATTTGAATTTCTAGAGTCCAAAAACATTGAAAAATTTAGCTCTTAATTACTTAATGTAGGTCTAAGGGTATAATTGTCAATTGTTCACTTTTTGTAAGACCATCACCAGCTCTCAAATTTGTTCAATTTGATCATATATTTGAATCCCGGGCATCCAACAACTTTGGAATAGCCCTTTCTGAATTTTAATTAGCCTTTAGGTTTCTTAAACTATCATTAGACGCATTTTCGTAATTTTTCATATTCATGTGGGACCACCCTGGGCCCCCAAATGTCCAAACCGACTCCGCCGTTGAGTCTGGAATGCCCAAGAATGTTAAAAATGCCTTTTCTCACATTTTAACTAGTTTTATTTTCAATTTTATAAATAAGTGGGCTTTTTCGTAATTTCTCTAAAATTAGTTCACTGAATTGTAAATAACTCAAACAAACCTGCCCCTTTTTAATTTTTTAAACCTGTAACCAAACAGGATGAATTTGATTTTATTCCCAATTTTTGGAATAGAGTTATACCTATTTCAAATTCCAATTTCAAAACTAAGTTTCAGATTTCCCCGTAGCCAAACAGCCCTTAGGCCCTAACTCAATAGACCGGACCCATGATCCAACTCGGTCCACAACCTGTGACCTAATTTGACTGACTCGGGTCAATGTTTGAAAATTGACCGATCAACGTTGACTTGCCAAAAACTGACCTCCGGTCATCTTCTCGAGCGAGTTAGCCGAAAAACTAGCCAAAAACTAGGAAAATTTTGATTTTTCTCTCATATTTTCTTGCATTGTTTTGAAGCCCTTTTCAATGTGAATCTTTTTAAAACTCTTTAGACATCTTTCTTAGTGATTCTTATTGATCGAAAAGCCAAGAAATAAGGGTTTCCGATGAAACCCAAATTTCATGTGAGAAGACACAGTCATAGTTTTCTCCCAACTTCCGGCCACTATTTTTTATCCTGTTTGTTCCATTCTATTTATGGAGACGTGGTTTATCCTCCTCAAAGCCTAAAAACACTTCATATCTCGTGGAGACCCACACGTAGGTCTCTTTCACGAAACACACATAGTCACACACCAACCCACACACAGTTGTACATATATCCATCCACACACATTCGACTACTGTAAATCATGCATGTCATACCCAAATTAAACATCTAGACTAAATGCAAGGTCTAAAAGTCCCTACCTCCATCCATAGCTCCGATTTCTAGAGAGATGGTGTATAAAGAGAGTGCTTTGCCTTAGCTTTCATAACTACCGTCCACTGTTCTAGCCCCGTCCAGTCCTTGCTTTTCCTTTCTTCTTCTTTTCTCTTCTCCTTCTTTCTTTCTTTTTTTTTTTTTCCTTCTTGTTCTCTTTCTTTTCTTTTCTTCTTCTTCTTTGGTTTTGGTTCATCACTGTGTATGTTACACACACACTCTTAAACATACATGGTTTCACACACTGTGTATTATACAAACGTAGAAACACACACTCACGTATACACACACCACTCTCACACACTTAAAGTCACTATTTCCCTCTCAACTACACACACACACAAGCCCTCTTTAACACACACTTACATACCCTGCCATGGAAGGTGAGTGGGAGAAAAAGATAAAGGGAGAGAGAGAGAGAGAAAGAGGAAGTTTGAAAAAGAAAGGGAAAAAGAGTTTCGTGAGGGAGGGAGAAAGAAAAAGGTGATGGGAGTGATATGTCTCATCACTCCATCCATATCTCCCTACCATGCACCCTTACACACCCTATCAATTCTCCTTCTACCACCCTCTTATTGACACATGTCCCCTTCCAAAATATCTTGTTAACTTCTCATGAAAGCCTTGCATAATTCCCAAAGCGCCATGTGGCCAGTTGGCCAACTGCGCGCGCATACTAGCCCGAATTGAAACTGTCTCAGAATTGCACCAAACTTGGTACACTAGCTAATTTCAACACTCTGATTCCAAATATGGAGTCCGTTTCTCTAAATTCCTCCATTTGAATTTTCATATTTATCTGCATCTTATAAATGACTCTATAGCCCTAAGGCTCACACCAGTCCCGAATAAATTACCAAAATTTCTTTTTGGCTTTATTATGTTATATTAATGACTTATCGACTCATTTTACCATTTATCTTACTCATCTTTGATTTATCTCCAGTCTGTCCTTAGCCAAAACTAGCAATTTACCAAATTTTCCTTTATGATTTTTCGAGTTCTTACACCCATTATCTGAAACCGTTTGTTACATGATCCACCTATTTATAGGACCCTACAAAAGAGCTCTCAATTGAAATGTGAAAATTTTCTTAAGCAAGCAAGACCTTAAGGAAGTCTTAGTATTAAGGACAAAACGTAGGCTAGGGTAAGGTTTATGAAATGAAAGGTATATAAGGCCCAAAAACCACGTATTCATGATACCAAGCCCCTTGCGTGCATTTCCTTGACGTGAATAACTTTGACATGCATGACCTTGATGTGCACGACCTTGATGTGCATATTTATTCTTAGTATGACCTTTATGATTGGGCCTAAAGTGACTTCTTAGATTGCTTACGTATCTCTTTTTTAGAGAATCATGTCTAACCTAATTCATTGATCACTTAAAGCTCTTTGAGCCATTCAAGGCTTGATTGACTATTTTTTGCTTCCTTGCTTGAAAAATGCTTCTTTTGATGAGGAAAAGATTTTATTTTCTTTACTTTTTTGACTCCTCCATGATAGTTGTTTTGTCACTTCCTTGCTTGAAAATGTTTTCCTTCAGTTAGGAAAATATGTTCTTTTCTTTTCTTTTTTGACTCTTCTTTGATAGTTGTTTCGTCACTTCCTTGCTTGGAAATGTTTTCCTTCAAATAGGCAAAGATTTTCTTTTCTTTTCTTTGCTTTTGATTCTTCTCTGATGATTGTTTCTCACTTCATTGCTTGAAAATGTTTTCACTCACACTAGGAAAAGATGTTTCTTCTTTTTGATTTTTGATTCTTCTATGATGACATTGAGAAAGTGCACATATAGTAGGCTTTCTCCCCTAAGGTTTGGTAAATGGGTTTAAGAAAGAAAGTTCAATCAAGTAGGCTCAAAGGGTTTGAAAATGGATATCTTTGATATGGGTGATAGGATTGATTTGGTTTGCCAAGTGATAGCCTCATATCCTTGGAATTGCTTGCTTTTCGGGAACAATGACTTTATTGACACTCAAGATGTTGATTTCAACTTAGGGTCATGACCATTATCTTCTTTGGATAGAGGGTGAATCAGAAAAAACTCCCTTGAGATAAGTGGATAAATTGGTGAAAGAAAATTAAGATGATTGATGAATTTTGATGATGCTTAGATTAAAGATTCAATCTTATTGTGAATTTGATGACATCCATTTTTTTAAAGAATCAAAATGAATCACAAAAAGATTTCATTGAAAGTTTCCTAAGAGAAGTCTTTATTGAAACATGAGGAAAGTCAAGCAGAAGTTATCCATGAAGACTAAAAGATTGATTTATGGCTTGGCGAGCTCCTCACTCTTAATTGTGGGTTAATTTGGGTTGATCTTTGAAGAAGAAGGCCCAATGGCTTGTTAGTCAATCAAATCATGGATAACATGTATCAACATGGTGCAATGATCAGTGGAGTGGCCCGCACATTAATAGTAGGCCCAATATTTGTTCAAATCATAGCTCGTGGGTATTGGGTTTGGAGTGGGCCAAGCATTCAAAGGTTGGAGAAGTCCTTCTTCACAAAAATTTTGAAAAACTTCGCTCATTGATATAGGGAGTTCTGAGAATGACCTTGATAGGCGCCTTCGAGATGAATTTGGCAGTGATGTGGCAGTTGAACTAACATACCAAGAGAAAGGTTGTTGTGGAGTTAAAGCATTAACTCCAATCTCTAAGTTATTTGGCTTGGTTCTTTGTGTGGACTTCCTAAATGTTTCATCTTTGATTGCATCCTCAATTTGGATTCTAGCCCTTATAAGAGCTTTAAAAGTCTCAAAATAGCGAGCAAACAATGATTCACGGTAGATGGGAAGCAAGTTCTTCTTCACCATTTGTACTTGTTCGGCTTCACTCGGCCTGTTGACCATTTGGGCCGCTTTGGCCCTCCACCGGGTGATGAAAGTTGAAAGAGTCTCCTTAGGTTCTTGGTTAATGGTTTCAAGGTCCTGAAATGTAATGTCCAACTCATTGTTGTACTTGTACTACTTGACAAAGGAATTGTAGAGTTGTTCCCAATCCTTGGATTTAGGCTCTTCTAAGTCTAAGAGCCAACGGAGGGCTACCCCAGTGAGGGTTTGGTGGAACATTTGAGCCATCATTTCGGTTGTAACCTCTATTGGTTGCATGGCCTTAACAAAGAGTTTGAGATGGGTCTTTGGGCATGTTGTCCCATTGAATTTGTTTAAGTTTGACATTTTTAACTTGTAGGGAAAATGGACCTCTAGATATAAGGAAAGTTTATGGATATCAATCATATCATCTCCACAGTTTGATTTGTATATAAGGGCTTCCATCTTTTCAAGCCTATTGAGAAGGCCCTATTCATTGGTGTTGGGCTTCTCTTGAGGTTTGAATTAATTTTGGGGCCCATTTTGTTTGACTCGATTAAATTGATCATGTGTGGCTGCATCTTAGGCCTACTAATTCTATTGGAGATGATTTTGAGGAGGTATAGGTGGTTGGTTATTGGGATCATTGTTAGGCCCTACTAGGACTAGTAAAGGTGGTGGTAACCATTGTTGTAACAGTTCTTGGACTATTTTGGGAAAGCCTCTATGTTTCATCCCTATAATCGGCTATGTCTTTTTTGATTTCGGCCAAAATTTGGAGTAGTTAATCCTGATCCATAGTGACAAGGTGAAGTGATTAACTTGAAATTGATTCCGTGGTTTTCGGGTTCAACTGAGGGAATAAGAGCTGCAATGGGGTAGGAAACCTCAATGAATTTTTGGATCACCAAATGCGTGCAGAGGAATTTGAATCCAAGCCAATAGTCTCTAGAGTTCTTTTTTTATTATTATTATTTCAAAACTTTATGTAGGATAAGCTCCAATCTAAATGGAAAATAAGATCATTCCATAGAAAATGAAGCATACACTTTTTTTGAATTTTGAAGTCCAAATTTTGAATTTTTTGATTTTTTTTTTTTTAAAAAAGTAAGGGCATCATGCCTAGGTAGCCCCTAAGTCATAAGACGGTGGAACGATTTTCTTGAATAAAGAAAGAATTCCTAAAGGTTGGGAAGATACAATCCTAATGGAATTGATTAGACCTTATCAGAGTAGTTAAGATAAACCATGATTGACGAGATCAGGATTCTAAAGAAAGGTGACTCGTGAAAAGGAATTAAAACCTATCTCGAGTGGTTGGCATGATAGGAAGAATTGAAGATCCCAAATAGATTTTTTTAATTCATTTGTTTTCATAATTAATTAACTATATGACTTCATGATGCACTTATTTTTAATTTTACCTATTTATTAAATATTAAAAATGTCGAGATGCTACATTTTGTTCTCTTTACACCTTGATGGTCTATTCAAAACAAAAGTTTTTGATCACCTTATTTTCCTTCAATTGCCCCATTCCCAAGCCTAGTCATTCCTTAGCACCAGTGAGACCGAGTTTGTTAATTTATTTTGTTATGTAAAATGAGCATATTATGGTTCACTATGTACTACATTTGTTCATAATGAAATACTTTTATTCCCTATGTATTACCTTTTTGTTCAGTGAGACAGGTTGCATATAATAAATGAGGAAGCGGAGATAGTTTAATGATACGTACAAAACTGTTCCAAATTCCAGTGTGATATAAAAACTAATGAAAGTAATTGTCTTTCAAAAGTATAGAAATATTTATATCCCTTTTTAAATGAATTAAAATAGAATTTAATTAATAACGAATGAAAATTTTATAAATATCTCATTAATCAAGACAGATTACGATCAAAAATATAATTTTGTTGAATATCTAGGATCTTAAATTCATAAGACCATTACGAAAATAATAATAAGAATCATACATCTATGAAAATAAATAAAGGCACCAAGATTTACATGCAAAACCCTTCTGATGAAATAAAATCCACCACAAGCTACAAAAATATATTAGTAAAAAAGAACGATATACAAGTCCACAAAGTCCTATCCAGTGATTTACCTACTAGTCCATTTGCAACTTCTCGTTGTACCTTTCAACTTTGAATAGCTTTTGTTAGCTTTAACACTAACCACGATTCTCAGACCCACTTGCTCCAGTAGTATGCAAGATCCATGTAATGGTTGTCTATACTCTAACCACTATATGCCCCTAAGTGTACTCACCGACATTAGGTATATATCAACCATAAAGAGTAACACCTTGATATAAACTAACTATATGAATAAAATATGAAGGCAATGATTTCACTATATCTTTATGTGCTTCAAAAGCCTAGGGTTCTAACTGTGTACACCATAATACCCTATTTATACTAAATATTTTATGTATTAGACCTAAACCTAGTTGGAATATATGTTGCGCACGAAACTAGCAAGTTTAGAACTAATTGAGCCAAAACAGTGACACGAGTGCGGATGGGAAAGTTCCCTTTGTGTGGACATGACTCAACCGAGCGAATGAAACTAGGCTTCTGTGCAGATAAACAAGCTACTCGTTTTGCTCCAAATTTTTGCGAGAATTTTATGCAAAAAACTAATTGCTTTACAAAAATAACACCACATTAAGTTAAAAAAAAAAAAAACACTAAAAACTCATTTCCTATAAGTGAGTTAGTCTATTGTCAAAACTAACCATTTAAGATAAAATTAACCAAATTTAAGTTCACTTTTAAGGTGTGTGCCTAATGAAAATTTGTGATATTCATGAACACATATACCTTGAAATTTGCACAATTTTTCAGACATTGACGTAGTTGTGAGGTGTCTCGAGTCTTCACTTCATGACTAGAAGTAAACAAGTGGCTTAATTTTATCACTACAATTTCTATCTAAAGAAATACAACCTTTTAGAAAATAATTTTCAATATAAATTATCTAATTTTTCTAACAATAAATGTACAAACTTAAGCCCACATTTCTTAAC
The DNA here is from genome assembly GCA_008638375.1 of Nyssa sinensis. Lineage (NCBI taxonomy): Eukaryota > Viridiplantae > Streptophyta > Magnoliopsida > Cornales > Nyssaceae > Nyssa > Nyssa sinensis. The sequence goes on from CM018049.1 coordinate 12,771,012, forward strand.
TAATAATGTCTGTTTATGGTAGAGTTTGTTTTTTTTTTCTCTTTTGTAGAATGTGCATCTAATGGTTATAAAAATTGAAATGAATCACTATTTGTGTAGATACCTCATTTTCAGACTTTTGATTGTATAGAGTTTAGTTTTGCCATCCTAGGAAGTTACAACAATGTCTCATCAAGAGCACTTTAGTAATTTCAATCATTTCGCCCATAGAAGGCATTTCCGTTATTTTGCCCATAGACGGCATTTTCAATATTTTGGTCACTTTCTCCATAAGGGCATCTTGGTTATTTCTCCCATAGAGGGCATTTTCATCATTTTACCCACAAAGGGCATTTTTGACATGTTGGTCATTTTTCCCATAGAGGACATTTTGTTCATTTCAGACATAAAAGGTATTTTGGTCATTTCGTTCACAGGGGGCATTTTGGTCATAAGGCCTATTAAGGGCATTTTGGTAATTTTTAGTGTTTCCCTACCCTTTAAAGGTAGTTTGGTAAATATTGGAGGTTTTTCACCTTCTAGGGGTATTTCTATAATATTAGTTTCATTTTTCCCTTTGGAGGGTACTTTGGTAATTATAGCATATTCTTATCTCATATAGGGTTAATTTGATAATTTGAGCCTTTAGGGATAATTTTGACTTTTTTATGCCCTAGTGGCATTTTTTTAATTTCTTTGTCCTAAAATTCTCCACCGAATTAGGGGTAATATAATAAATATAAGTTTGTCCACCAAATACTTGCCTATTTCCCTTCATTCCTTATCCCAAGGGATTTGCCTAGATTTGTGCACCAAATACTTGCCAATTTTCCTCCTTTCCTTATTTCAAGAGATTTTTTCAAGATTTGTACACAAAATAATATCTATATCTAATTGCATACACATTAAGCATCAATCTTCGTCATTCATCCATAGGATTCATTGTGAGCCATTGGATCAAACCTCCTTACTTTTTTCCTATAAATAAGACCCTCTGGCCACCATAATCAAGGATAGAAAAATTAGTAGCCAGAAGTTGCTGCAATAATTCTCTCTCTTCTCTCTTCTCTCTTCTATATTTCTTATTTCATATTTTTTAAGCCTTGTTCTACACAAACAAGAGTTCTACTCTATTGAAGACGAAGTTCTACACCATCGAAGATTCAATCCAAGGAGTTCAAGCTCAAGACTTGTCTGGTTCAACACAAACAATCAGGTACGCTCCCTAAAACCCTACTATTTTCTCATTTTCCTAATTCAATTCATCATATCACTCTTGATATAATCAATTGAATTAGAAAATTACGTTAGCTCTGATTCCATTTTCTGAATGGATACGTAGGACGCCTCATGGGCCCGAGTCTACTCGTTTTCCTTAATATTATTTACTTTGTCTTTTTTCATATTTTATTCATGTTATTACTATCTCTTTCTACCCCTTCTTTGATTTATTTACTTTATGCATTCCGTTCATTTTATTCATTTATGTCATTATTATCATTATCTCTTTCTACTCACACACACTCTCTTTCTCTTATTTATATCATGGAATATAATCCTTATGGACGAACACTTGAGGCCACTCCATTCAAAATGGGTGAGATGTGTGCCTAACACTTTTCCGTCTGATACCTTAGCTCTCGGATTCAGAAATCTTTGGTTCATTATGGACTAGTTTTGCTTTACTTTATTTTAACCCATGTTAAGGGGTCTAGAATGTAAAAAGGACCGAAGCATTGTAATTTTAATTTTCTTTGCTATTATTTTTTACATGTATTATTCATGGGTTGTATCAGGTTTTCATATTATTTAGCCTAAAACAAGTTGGCAACTCCTTTGTGCATTTAATGTACACCTCTAATCCGAAAAAATGGTGTGTTCCTCTTCCACCTCGAGGGAGTGAATTTTTAAATCACGGAGGTTTGTTTGACACTCCTCTTCTAGCGCTTGCGCTCACAATTTGCAACCTATTTTTTCAAAATTGTTCATCTTTTAATAAATTTAAAAAAAAAAAAAAAAAACAATTCATCTTTACAAATATTGATACACTTCCTTATAAGAAATAGTATGTTTGTGTACAAGTATTATCTATGTAAAAGGGATAGTAAATTTTTGTATACTTTTGGTTTTAAATAGATTTAATTAAATTTGAAGGCCCAATATATTACAAAATAATAATATAATAAGAAAAAATTATCAAACCTGTTTTTTGTTAAAATATTTTAATTCTTAATCAAATTCAAAAAATAATTCATTTATACATAGTAGTACATTTTTGTATAAGCAATGATACCTTTTTGTATATGAACTAGTATATTTTTGTATAAGTAACGGTACATTTCGGTACAACATCATCTACATATTAGAAGCTTCCAGGCGTAGGGACTAAGATCATAGTTGTTGGTCGAAACTATTCCACTCATGCAAAAGAACTTGGCAATGCCATCCTTAAGGTCGTTAAGGTAATTTAGGGTTATAATTAATTAATTAAAATTAATTTAATCAATTAACTACTCCATAGATTAACATAGATAGTCCCAAATTAATTAACCTAATTAATTAGATAGGAATTGTAAACTTAAGTGAATCTTACATTTTATAGCATCGTAAACTTAAATGGAAATAATAACCCAATTAAGGAATCGTAAACTTAAATAATTAACCCAATTAAGGAATCGTAAACTTAAATGAAAATAATAAGCAAAAAAAAAAAAAAAGAGAACATCCAAGGCGAGAGACACCGATCTTACATGTAAAACCCTATTGGAGAATAAAGCTCACAACACTTCAAGAGAACTATCACTATGGAACCAATCAATATAATGAACATCCAATCACTGATTACTAAACTTCATGTAGTCCTTTACTTAATGTTCCCTTGTCCTCTGACTATGTCTTCACGTAGATCTCTTTACAATAACTATTTTATCCTCAATTTGAAAACCTTTAGATCTACACGTACCAGTGTGGTGGTAAAAAGTGTTTCTTAGGTTTTTTTTAGATGCAAAACTTTCACAATCACTTTTGTGAAGCAGAGACTACATGGAACCCAAAGTCTAGAAGAATAGGATTAATCTCAAGGATTTATAGAGTACCTAAGTTATAATACCCCAAAATTTTAAATATACATATATACGAACGTATGATATGTGATGAAATATATATAGATATATACATGTGTTAGTATAAATAACAAGAATCATATGATGAATAATGATATGAAGAATACAAGTAAAGGCAGAACTAAATAAAGTTCAATATTGAAAAAAATTGGTATAATTAGTTACAAAAATAAAAATATTATACGACAAGTGTCAAAATACGCATAAAATTATATATCTTGTTGCCCATATATTTACCCTAGAGAGGGGGAATGAATAGAGTATTTTGTAAATATTGGCTTCTTTTACAAACTTTAAAAATAAATGTTATAAATGCACAAGTAAGTAAAGAGCAGAGAAAGAGATAGCACACATATCAATTTACAAGGTTCGAAAAACCTCGTACGTTCTCCACTCAAGCATCCTCACTTGAGTTTTTTCACTATCTTGATCTCCTTGTAAGTGGAAGTCAAACCTTTACAACGAGAGCTCTTTATTCTTTTTCCCAACAAAATATACCATTTTTCCTCATCGGGTAACACCTACCCACAACTCTCACCGCAATGAGATGATACAAAGTTTGTTTATTAACAAACACTCTATTCAACAGTAAATTAGTGCAATAAATGCTCAGTTTTTATAGATAGATCAGGTGTAAGCTCGGAGTATTTAAGATGAGTAGAACTTTTAGATCTAAGTTTTCAATGTTTAGATCTAAAGTCTAGAATAGAGATGAAGTGTAAGCATGTAAAGAGATGGCATAGAATTTCCTAGAGAACTTCTATTTATAGCCCTTAAAAGAATATGTTCGTTCCTTTTCAAAAAGAGTCATTTCTCCCTTTTTTTTGTCTGTTCAATCTTTGAATCTCGGTGTTTTAGATTGAAAATTTTGATCGATTGAATCATCAACTAGTCGACTAGATTGAGGGTTGGTTGACTAATTAGGTCAACTGAATTGTCAAGAGGGTTTGAGGTTCAATTATTCAAGAACAATTAGTCGACTAGTTCTGATGTACACTGTTTTAGCCTTTGAAAAATAGTTGACTGAATCCTCTTAGAGGTCGGCTGTATTGGATAATGAGTTCAGGTTATTTTATGACAAAGGTCACTCAGTCGATTTATTCTTGGAACTGGTCAACTAGTTTGATTAGTGCAAAAATAAGCTTTAAGAATCAATTGATTAGTTCTATGAATATTTTAGACAATGAATATTTTCTTGCTTATTTTTCTCAATGTACTTTTATCAAAACCTTTTGATCTTACAAAACTTAAAGTATGACAATTATTTTTGTTTTGAAAAATCATTTGAGGTTAATTCTTAGTTGATCATTTTAAATAGTAAGAGCTTAAGACCAATGATCAATCTAATCAACATATGGTTAGTTTGGTAATTTTAACCTTTAGGGACAATTTTGACTTTTTATGCCTTAGTGGCATTTTGGTAGTTTCCTTGTCCCTAAATTCTCCACCGAATTAGGGGCAATATAGTATATATAGGTTTGTCCACCAAATACTTGCTTATTTCCCTTCTCTCGTTATCCCAAGGGATTTGCCTAGATTTGTGCACCAAATACTTGCCAATTTCCTTCACTTCCTTATTCCAAGGGATTTTCCCTAGATTTGTGCACAAAATAATATCTATATCTAATTGCTTGCTCATTAAGCATTTAATCTTGATCATTCATCCATAGGATTCATTATGAGCTCTTAGATCAAACCTGTCACGCCCCGAATTTCCACAAACCTGGGGAGTGAGTGAAATGGGTTAAGAAAGGAAAATAAAAGACAATTTAATGGATTCAATTGGACATACATTCATTTCTTTCAACATATATATTTACATGTGAGTCACATTCAATAAATATATCCTACATGTCATTTGGGCTTAAGCCCTTACATCACAAAATATGCCCCAAGGCCAAATATACTTCCAAGTCCTTTTCCCTTCCTTCCTTCAAGACTTCATCAAGTCTCAAGTACCTGAAGCGTCATCTGTAGTATGATATCCCACGAATGGGTCAGCGCAACTACTGGTATGACACAATGCTAATGCAAGGAACAAAATTAAGGCGTGGCATGTGCAAGTGTGCATTTATAACCTACATGCCTTCCAATTCATCAATACAATGCATTAAAAATATACGTGACACACTCATGCAAACTCTATGTCACACCCATGTCTCACTTTACGATTCTTCCCTGCTGGCATAAGTACCAATCATATGTCTCACTTCACAGTACGTCCCCGTTGGCATGAGTACCAATAGCCAATTTTGGGTTTTTCACCACAAGATCTACACCCTCATAATGCACAGCACCAAGTGCTCAACCCACACTATGTTTCAAGGAATTACACCATGCCAACATGCTTTGATTTCACCATGCAACAATTCAATCTCAACGAAGCATTTTATCCACACATGAAGCATGCTTTAAATAATGTATTACAATAAAAGCAATAATAACATTTGAATCACAAAACTCCTTCCTCGTGTATGTATGTTATACACAATCAATTTAAACACATGCTCAAGTTACATATTCACAATTTTAACAATTCTCGAGAAACATAAATCACATACCGTACCAACACATAGAATATACACAAAGTCATGGTTCACATTTATCACTTTACCAAACTCCCAAAGAATAACAAAGAACACATAAGCACATAGACAATCGACATGAAAATTACTCATAAACTTAATCTTATTCCTTACTTAGCAAAATATCATACTTGGAAAGGTTTTTCTCAACTCTAAGGAGTTGTGTTCGCTGTGTAGGCGAACCAATCGGTGATAATGCAGTCCTCTTACTGTATCTGTCCAGAAGGTCAAACCGCCTTCTCCTTTCCTTTCGATGTTCTTAAGATTCACAAAATATGTCTCAGTCTATCGTTACATGAATTTATGCTATTCATCAAATTTTATGTCTCTTTACTATTGATATCTCTTTTACTTGAATAAACTCTACCATTGAATCCGAAATGTCGAACAAAGTCGATTTAGGTTTTCGCGGAATTCAATTTGGACATTTGTACTAAAAAGGGCAAAATGGTCATTTTGCACTTTTACGGGTTTTTTATTTTTGGGACTACCGTCTCACAAAACGGACCTCACGGTCTTAGAATATCTGAGATAGTCAAAATACACTAAGAACTTGTTTAATTTGGACTTTGGGTCAATTCACTATTATTTAAATTAATTAACTTAATATCACATTTATATAATATATATATATATGGGTGCACCAAGACACATGGGCGTGCCTGTCCCCCTGGTTTACACGCACACCAGTTCCACCCTTGGTCCCCCGTTCGACTCGTAGAGGGTGCAGCCCCCTTTTTATTTTTCTGATTGATTCATGGCCAAACAGCGAACAATACCAATTCAAGGATAGGCTATCCTATCCCAAGTCTGTAACCCAAATTAAATCCCATAACCCATTAACCAAACGGATGAAATCCAATTTTAATTTAAAACCATTCTAACCCAAATCGACGCAGCATTAGCCTCAACTATTTCTAAACGACGTTGCATAGTACACTGTTCATCATCCCCTCCCTCGACTTTCCGGTAGGGCAACACTAGGGTTCCGTCACCATCTCCAGTGACAGTGACTATTTTTCGGCCAATTTTCACTTCTTTTTAAATGTGGTTCTCTTCATTTTTTCATAAGGATCACATATCTAACCTTTGTTTTTCATTTGGACCATTAAATCTTGAAGAATCAAGCAACAACAGTGGCTCCGGCCAACTATAATGGTTCAAATTCGAGCATCTTCACTCATTGTTTTCTTTCATTTCTTTTCTAGTTTCCTTCCTGCACCATTGAGGATTAGTTCCTTATGGCTTGCATCAAGTTTAAAACATAAAATCACCTAAATCATATTTTATCCTCTTAACCTACAGCTGTTGTTTTCTACTTCGATTATTAACCATTTTTCTTAATTCTTTTTGCATTTGATTCCCTACTTCATGCTCAATATAGCTTTACTATTTAAACTGAATAAATCATGCTAGATTTGTAAAAGAGAAACGGGCCACTCACTTATAATTTCTGATGTTCTTGGTGCAGTTTCTTCCTCCTTCCTTCTGTTTCAACTTGGCTTGACTTCGGCCTCTTCCTAACACACAACCTCTACACTTAGCCTTTCTTTGGTTTTCTTTTCTGTTTTCTCTCTAACCAACGCACACTTGCATGTATATATATCACCACTCAACCGCCCTTGTCACCTCCTCCTTTTCTCTCTCTTCCATCCCTCTTTCTAACTTTTCTGATCTCTTTTCTCTTTCTCTTTTGTTTTCACGACTGCCCTATTATATATATATATATATATATATATATATATATATTTCACTCATGCACATGCCCTTCACTTGTATGCTGCATACTCAACAGTACACACACTGCACACTCCACCGACACATACCCACTCCTCACCCTCACACGCAAGAGGCATGCTGTGTGTGTATATACATAGATATTTGTATATTATATACATATAATTACTTTGCTTTATGTATACATGTATATATATATATATACACTTAATCAGACATATATTTATACTTAGTTTATACATGCATATACACTCACTTATACATGTGTATACACATTTTTATTCACACGTACATACACTCAATTTAAATGGGCTACGCGTATATGTATACGTATGCATGCATGGTTTCGGGTGCGTGCACACATTACGAGGCATGGTTCTGGGTTACTTAGGCATCGCACGGTATTGACTGTAATATTGAAACCGTTCCATTCCAAAATCGTTCAGTCCATTTCATATCATAATATAGAGTTTTAATAATTCGGTTATACTGATATTACACTACTTGACTCGGCCTATCTCGATTTACGTGTTATCCCGGGTTAGGGTATTACAAATAGTGCTCCATCGGCAAAACGAAAAATTTACTCTCATTTTTCAGGTCTCTACAAAACCTCCTTAGTTTTTCCCTATAAATAAAACCCTCTTGCCACCATAATTTTGGGGATACACAAACATAGACAGAAAAATCAAGAAGCCAAATGTTGCTGTAATAATTCCCCATATTTTTTCTTCCATATTCTTGAAGCCTTGTTTTACACAAGCAATAGTTCTAATCCATTGACGAAACAGTTCTACACCATTGAAGAATCAATCCAAGGAGTTCAAGTTCAAAGACTTGTCTAGTTCAACCCAATCAATCAGGTAGGCTCCCTAAAACTCTACTATTTTCTCTTTTCCTAATTCAATTTATCTTATCACCTTTGACAGAATAAATTGAATTAGAGAACTATGTTGGCTCTGATTCCATTATCTAAATGGATAAGTAGGACGCCTCATGGGCCCAAGTCTACTATTTTCCTTTAATCTTATTTTATTTATGTCTTTTTTTAATCATGTCAATCTCTACTTCTACTCCTTCTTTTAGTTTATTTACTTTATTTATTCTATTTGTTTTATTCGTTTATGTCATTATTATCATTATCTCTGAATGTTCATTATTTCTTTTATTTATGTCATGAAATATAAGCCTTATGGATGAATACTTGAGACTAGTGTATTCAGACTAGGTAAGATAGGTGTCTAACCCCTTCCCATCTCGTACCTTAGCTCCCAAATTCAGAATTTTTTGGTTCATTATAGATTAGTTTTGCTTTACTTTATTTTAACCTGTGTCAAGGGGTTTAGAATGTAAATAAGACCAAAACATTGTAATTTCAGTTTTCTTTGCTATCCTTTTTGCATATATTAAAACAAGTTGGTGACTCCTTTGTGTATTCATCTATACCCTAATCTAAAAAGAGGGCATGTTTTTCTCTTATCTTAAGGGAGCAAACTTTAAAAGACATGGGAGTTTGTTTGACATGCCTCCTTATTTTTTGGCGCCTACGCTCACACAGATAAATATGAAAATTCTAATGATAAAATTTGAAAAAATGGACAGCATATTTGGAATCAGTGCATCAAAATTAGCTAGCGCACCAATTTTGGTGCGGTTTTGAAACAGTTGCTTTACGGGCGTGTGTGCATGCACATTTGGCCAACTGGCCA